>OX328011.1:59844297-59936797 GCA_946811545.1 Netelia fuscicornis | reverse complement strand
AGACTTTTTTTGTAATTATGCAACTTTCAGCAACAAGTTGTATCTCTTGGCGTGAAAGAGATTCATTCCCGAGGGTGAGCTCCATTGGCATCAACTTACATTTTTACAAATTTTCTCAATCATCAATTAAAAATAAATTAACTTATTTTCTCAAAATATCGCAATAGACAATTTTTTTTAATTATGCTACTCTCAGCAACAATTTGTATATTTAGGAGTGAAAGAGATTCATTCCCGAGGGTGAGTCCCGTTGGCATCGATTTACATTTTTACACATTTTCCCAATCGTCAATTAAAAATAAATTAACTTATTTTCTCAAAATATCGCAATAGACTTTTTTTTTTAATTATGCTACTTTCAGCAACAAGTTGTATCTCTTGGCGTGAAAGAGATTCATTCCCGAGGGTGAGCTCCGTTGGCATCGACTTACATTTTTACAAATTTTCCCAATCATCAATTAATAATAAATTAACTTATTTTATCAAAATATCGCAATAGACAATTTTTTTTAATTATGCTACTTTCAGCAACAAATTGTATATTTAGGAGTGAAAGAGATTCATTCCCGAGGGTGAGCCCTGTTGGCATCGACTTACATTTTTACAAATTTTCCCAATCGTCAATTAAAAATAAATTAACTTATTTTCTCAAAATATCGCAATAGACTTTTTTTTTTATTATGCTACTTTCAGCAACAAGTTGTATCTCTTGGCGTGAAAGAGATTCATTCCCGAGGGTGAGCTCCGTTGGCATCGACTTACATTTTTACAAATTTTCCCAATCATCAATTAATAATAAATTAACTTATTTTATCAAAATATCGCAATAGACAATTTTTTTTAATTGTGGTACTTTCAGCAACAAGTTGTATCTCGAGGCGTGAAAGAGATTCATTCGCGAGGATAAGCCCCGTTGGCATCGAGTTACATTTTTACAAATTTTCTCAATCCTCAATTAAAAAAAAATTAACTTATTTTCTCAAAATATCGCATAGACAATTTTTTTAACTATGCAACTTTCAGCAACAAGTTGTATCTTTAGGCGTGAGAAATTCGTGGGGCGCACACGCTGAAGATAAGAGGGACAAAGACAGCGAGAGCAAGAAAGATAGGGAGAGAAGACGAAAGAGATCCATCCGCGAGGGTGGGCCCCGCGGGCACGTCGTTATGCGAGAGACGTAAACGTAATTAGCGTTGGCCTATCATTATGTGGTAGCGAGGCCACACCCCCGTCACATTATATGTTTATAAATCAGAATGCGGACGGGCAGTAAAACACGAGAGGTGAACGCGAAGAATGAGAAAGAGTCCTGTGGCTTCGTTTCGAGGATCTCATCCTCCTCCACCTCTCCCCTTCTTCTATCTCGTTCTTCCTCCCCCTCCCCTCTTCGAGATCCCTCCAGGTATAGAAATTCTTATGCTAATGATTTTATGACCCCGGGTGGAAACGAATGCTCGTCATATTATTTTAATCGCATTGGGTTTCCATGACCGAAGTAAAGACGAGACAAAGCGACGAGAGAATCGAACACGTGGAATAAAAAAAAATAAATAAAATAAATACGATAACGATAATTCAAGAAAATCCAATCACGGAAATCGAACATTTCGTTTCTCTCGTTACGTATAACTATAGGTAGATGTCGTAATCAAACTACAACGACAAAGTTATATCACCCGTCGTTATGTTTCTCCTCTCGTTAACCCTTTCGCGTTATTACTTGTTTATTTTTATTTTATTTTTTTTTTATTTGTATTCTTTCCCAGTAGTTACGTCGTGAAACTTGTCCGGCTTTTCCTATAAATATCAAGAATATTTATGTACATTCGTATTTGTCGTTGATTTATAGGAAAAAGAAAAGAATGAAGAAAAAAAAAGATAAACGATCGGACGTTAAATCACGATATGAAAATGTCAAACGGTAGAGGGAGGGATAATACGCGGTGAGAAATTTTGCGTGAATTTATACGCGGGTATTATTATAATGCGAGAGAGACAGAGAGAGAGAGAGTACCGCGAGTCGAAGAGAACGCCGAGTGAGACGTCAGAGAAAAAGGCCGGGGTTGAGAGTATACGCGCATGCGCGGCATATCTATATACGTGCGCATGCGCGGTTATATCTATATACGTGCGCATGCGCGGTTATAACTATATATGCGCCTGGTACGTGTGTACGCGCCTCGTCCTCGCCGCGGAAGCAGAATAATGCCTATGAGGTAACAATTACAGTGTCGGAGCGCCGCGCGCGGCCGCGAACGGTACTAAAGCCCGGGGACCGCGAGAAAAACTCGCCGTATACGTATATGTAAATACGCGAGGGCGTCCAGGCGAGTGAGAGATTGAGAGAGAGAGAGAGAGAGAGGGCGCGCGAGTCGCGTTGCACGCGAATGTACGGAGAGTCATGCGTACGCACCTCGTGCACATGCATAGGGCCCGAGAACGAGAGGGAAAGGACCCGAGGGAGGGGCTGAGGGGAGAAGACGTTTTGCGTTGATATGCACACGGGGCAGGTGCAAAAAACACACAGCGGTCCCAACAGCTGAGAGTCGGTGCCGAGTCCACCCACACAGCACGCTTTTATCCCTGGAGAGCCCGGAAGACACCTTGACGGATATTGCATAGTAAGTTGCAACTTTATACGTGCGTGTATGTTTATATGTATATATATATTTATATTGCTTGTAGCAGTTTGCGATTTCGAAGCGCAAGGTGCGGTGATAAATTGTAGACACGAATTCAATGCTTGGAGAAATTGGGTCAAAGTTTTGATCCTTCGGAGTCGAGAAAATTCTGTGCGGTGGCCATCTGGTGAGAGATAAAGGAAGTTACAAGATTACGGTGGATAAATTGTGATGAAAAGAATCAATTAAAAGATATTTGAGAAATATTAAATTGATTAATTGTTTAATTTCCAAACGGTGATAAATTTTGTAGACACGAATTCAACGGTTGGAAGAATTGGGTCAAACGTTTGATCCTACGGAGTCGAGAAAATTCTGTGCGGTAGCCATCTAGTGAGAGATAAAGGAAGCCACAAGATCACGATGAATAAATTGTAATAAAAAGAGTCAAATAAAAAATATTTGAGAAATATTATCTAAATTGATTAATTGATTAAGTTCGAAGCGGTGATAAATTGTAGACATGAATTCAATGCTTGGAGAAATTGGGTCAAACTTTTGATCCTTCGGAGTCGAGAAAATTCTGTGCGATGGCCATCTGGTGAGAGATAAAGGAAGTTACAAGATTACGGTGGATAAATTGTGATGAAAAGAATCAATTAAAAGATATTTGAGAAATATTAAATTGATTAATTGATTAAATTCGAAGCGGTGATGAATTGTAGACACGAATTCAATGCTTGGAGAAATTGGGTCAAAGTTTTGATCCTACGGAGTCGACAAAATTCTGTGCGGTAGCCATCTAGTGAAAGATAAAGGAAGTCACAAGATCACGATGAATAAATTTTGATGAAAAGAATCAAATAAAAGATATTTGAGAAATATTAAATTGATTAATTGATTAATTTCAAAGTTGTCATAAATTGTAGACACGAATTCATTGCTTGCAGAAATTGGGTCAAAGTTTTGATCCTACGGAGTCGAGAAACTTCTGTGCGGTAGCCATCTAGTGAGAGATAAAGGAAGCCACAAGATCACGATGAATAAATTGCAATAAAAAGAGTCAAATAAAAAATATTTGACAAATATTAAATTAAATACTTAAATTACTTCAAATATAAAATTAGTTAAACAAATTAATTAACAGATAACAAATTAATTAATTGCAATAATTAATAAATATCGAATTAATTCAAATTAAAATTCGAATTAGCGTTAATCCTAAATCAACATAAACACAACTTTATCAGATTTGTAATTAAGTAATGGATTAATTTTCTCATCGCGTAATAGGAGGACTGCTTACGTCCTTTTTTTCTTCGTTTTGTTTAAACACGAATTGCACTACTTCCGTTGACCTCGTTTCACCTTCGACGAGGGAAAAATTGTAAGTGCCTCGTTCCACAAGACTTGGATTTTCACCTCGCTCTCTCATTGCTTATGTATCGTCACGATTCGAGATTACGTACGAGAAACTTACGTTACTACGTACGCTGTACAACCCTCGATTAACGTAATACATATATATATATATATATATATATATATATATATATATATATATATATATATATATATATATATATATATATATATATATATATATAATACGTTGTGTGTTTATACGAACAAATTTCCTCGCGGTTTCCGGATTTGTAGTAGAGGGTACGCTCCCGAGACTGCGTAACCGCAACAACGCTTACTCGGCTGAGCGATAACGCTCGATGAATCCCGGTGAGCAGCAGAGCTCCAACGTCGTACACACATACGCCTACGCTTTACCAGTAGTGGCAGGTGGATGTAGCCCTCTCGTGGTTAACACCGGGACACCAGGGAGTCACTCTCTCCCTCTCCCTCTCCCTCTCCCTCTTCCTCTCCTTCTCGCTCTCTCACTCTCCCTTCCTCTCTCTCTCTTTCTTTAGTTTGCTCTCTCTCTCTCAAATTCTCTCTCTCTCTCTCTTTAGTTTGCTCTCTCTCTCTCTCTCTCCTTCTGACTCTCGGTACTCATTCGGTTCACCGCGAGGCACGGCAACCGACGATCGCCCAAGTACCGACCGAGCGAGAGAGAGAGAGAGAGAATTCATTGTAACGCATATGCTTCACCCCGCGACCATTTTTACAGACTATATGGGTCGAAATTAGCATCGTGGCTTGCCGGCGTTAATTACGAGCCCATTTCCTCGACGACTCTGTATCTCTCGCTCTCTCCCTCCAAGTCGGACAGAGAATCGTGTTTGACCAACCGCTCCAAGTACTACTCGGTGCAAATGCGTCGGGAGAGACTTCTGTTTATATCTTCGTTGCACATATTTATATATGTGTGTATGTGTCGGTGTGTCCGTATGTTCTGGTGGTTGTCTGTTACTGCGGCGACCACCGCAACACTCTACGACTCGAGATATAACGCGATGGAGACGAGGTGGAGAAGCTCCGTACCTTGTACCTACACGATTATAACCGGTGTACACAACGAATATCATGCCGAACCAACCGGATCGTGCCAAAGACCAGGTGGTGCCATTGTAGCCTTTTTTACCGACGGAGTTACAAAACTCCCGCTTCCGGAACGTTTCGACGAGATTTTTGTATTTTTGCGAGGGAAGGGGAAACGCTGCTTCGAGGAATATTTGTATTTAACGATTTTTATTAGATAAAATTCATCGAATTTATTAAATTAATAATTAAATAATTTTCGACAAATTTTTTATAAACGAATCAAATAATTGTCGGTAGATGAGTAAATCGAGAATTGGGAATAATAATTGCCTCGATTTTGCAATTTTATTTATCGAGAGATTAATGAAAGATTTTAGCAGCAGAAAAATTATCGAGTAAAAGGAAGATGAATGTTGCTGGTAATCGAGCGAGGAGGAATCGATTAATTGATTAATTTAACGATTATAGCAAAACGATGAATTATCACTCGGCTCATTAATTAACGCTAATTGATTCGTGAGAAATAATTTCGCAATATTCGCGACGATTAAAAATTGAATTCGTCGAGCGATCGACGAAACGAGTTTTTCCTTCATTTTTTTTTCTTTTTATATAATTGAGCAAGAAAGAAAAACGATAGCGAAAAGGCGATAAATTTTCGCGACTGTTTACGATTTCTTTAGAAGGACGGTTGAGATTTGCGTAATTCCTCGGGTCGCGCGTGAAGGGAGAGACGAGCAAAGTCGATGCGGGAAGGAAAGTAAAATACGAAGCGAAACGATTTGTCGAGAGTAAAAAAAATAAAAAATCGTACGGGTTAAAAAGTCGTCGAGGTGGAGGGGTAAAAAAACGTGTGTAAATTTTTCGTCGATCGGCAATGAGAAACACGCGCGGGAACTAATTGCCGTCCCATCATTTTGCTCCCCCGCAGATTCCGCTCTTTCTCTACCACCCCCATCCCCAACCTCCTCCTCCTCTTCCTCCTCCTCCTCCTCCTCCTCCTTCCTCTCGACTCTCCCGATCGCTTTTTCCAAGAGAATTCTCTCGATGCTACATAGGTACACACCGATACGACATTCCAGAAATACCGTCCTTGTGTCTCTCGCCCTGAAGCTTGTGCACGCGCCCGCAAGATATAGTTGCGGTTCTCTCTCTCCTTCTCTCTCCCTCTCTAGTTCTCTCTAGTTTGATCTTTGTTTCTTTCTTTCTCTCCCTCTATCAATCTCTCTCTGTTTCTCTCTCTTTCTCACAGAGACAAACACACACACACAAAATGCTTCTCGTGCATTCCTCGCGTCATATAACTGTAATAAACCTCTATACAGGGTAAGTTTCATAAGGTGTACCCGGCTTTATATTAAGGTAGATGGGTTCATTACGAACAAAAGTTGCAAATATACATTTGGGATATTTTTAATAGTTTACGAGATATACATTTTTAAAGTTGGTCCAATCAGAGCGCGTCGAGAAGCGTTGGGGCCGCCCACTTCCCTCCCTGCCGCCGAGATAGCACAGTGTAGTCCGTTACATCTGGGATTGCAAAATTCAGAGCAGTCAATTTTGTTTATTATATTATTACGCAGTCATTTTTATTTCTCGGGCACTGACTGCTCTGAATTTTGCCGAGCGCGCTGAGAAGCTTTGGAACCGCCCACTTCCCGCCCTAGCAGCCAATGCCCGAGAAATAAACATGACTGCGTAATAATATAATAAATAAAATTGACTGCTCTGAATTTTGTAACGCCAAATATGAGCCCTACACTGTGCTATCTCTACAGCTAGGGCGGCAATGGGCGGCTCCAACGCTTCACAGCGCGCTAGGATTGGACCAACTTAAAAAATGTATATCTCGTAAACTATTAAAAATATCCCTAATGTGTATTTACAACTTTTGTTTGTAATGATCCCATCTATCTTAAAACAAAGTTTGAGACACCTTATAAAACTCACCCTGTATATAGAACTATAGATATTATAGTGACGAATGACTAGCTCGTTTCATCAATAACATTCTTTTTACCCCAACATTCTAAAAAAAACAAAAACAAGATTTTTATCGAGAAAATAAATTTTATCAAGAAAACTTTTAATACCAAATAAAATTATTATCTATAAAATAATCCGCGAATAAATTCTAATTACGTTTAATTTTCTTTTTCATATTACTTACAATTAGCATAAAAATAAAACAAAAAAAAAGACAGAAACTTAGAAATAAATTACGTAGACGTAACGTTTAAACGTTCATTCGATCTTACGACGTTTATTAAAATCTCGATCTTTAACTCCGTTCAATTATTTTCCAATCGTTTTATTCTTTCGTCACGATTCGCGAATAATGGGAGGGTAGAAGGGGGAATTGAGGGTTGAAGAGCGAAGTTACTAATTTCGAACAAGCTCATTCGAATGCCGGAGAGGTTTCCATTCCCTCTCTCTCTCTCTCTCTCTCAGCCCTTGCAGTTTCTCAGCTCTCGCATGTCGGGTCGTGCGCTCCGCTCTCTTTTATTTCTATTATTATTTGTCGTTTATCCTCTCTCGTGGCAGTCCTTGTTCTCTTCCTTATTGTTTCATTCGTATTATATTCATCCCTCCTCCCTACCTCCCTCTCCTCCATGCCCAGCTCAAAACCCCTTTTTTTTTATTTATTTATTGTTTCCTCGTTTCTTTCCTTTTTCCATTTTCTTTTTGTTTTCTTCTTATTATTTATTTCTTTTGGAAGATATTGCCTGTATGCTCCGTCGAGCGAACCCATAATATGCGAGTCCATGAAGAGAAATAAAAAAAACCATCGCGAAGAAGGCGAAGAAGAAGGCGAAGAAGAAGAAGAAGAAGAGAGAAAGACTGTTCTTTCTCACTGCAAATTTCTCTTCGAGTTTTGCGCCAGAGCTTGTCCAGTCTCTCTTTCGCTGTGTCGAGAATATTGCCTACATATATATATATATATATATATATATATATATACATTCATACATACAAACATATATATATATATATATACATTCATATATATATATATATATATATATATATATATATATATATATATATATATATATATATATATATATATATATATATATATATATATGTCTTTTCTCGTTCTTTTGCGAGAACGAAGAGGACGACGACGACCTATAACGTTGCCAGGGCGGCCCCCGATCCTATATAAGCGTTGTATGCATGTTCGGTGCATAAATAAGGAGCACAGCTCGGGAGGCATTAAATCACGGGCGCGGGGATCGCTCGTGTGTATGTGTGTGTGTATGTAAGAGAGAGAGAGAGAGAGAGAGTGAGATGGTAAGAAAAATCGAGCGAGAGTAAAGAACAAGAGTGAGAGAGAAAGAGGGAGAGTGGTGCAGTACCAGCAGCAACAAAACGGACCAAAGGGCCTGCAAACTCTCGGTAAGGACCTCTTCCTTCGTTCGTCCCCGGAGGATTACGCTCTCTCGCGTTGTGCACGGCTCTCGCGCCCCGTCGAGCCAATATGCCCGCGCATCAGAGTGCCCCGAGTGCGCGCGCCCTCTGGGCCTACCTTCTTGAGTAGTCGAGCGATTATGCGAACTGCTCGCTTCTTCTCTCGGAGAGAGAGAGAGAGAATACGAGGCTTCTTATTTGTACGGGGGACATACTCGGTTGAACTGTTTGACTCTAGGGATTGGATGAGATAAGATAAGGGCAGATCGTCGCATTGCACGTATTTGGTGAACAAAAATTATTGAAGAAGGGAATTTAAGAATGGGGTTTGAAAAATGAGAATTGGTTTTGACAGATTCGTGGAATTTGAGGGTTGATATTTAAAATTGTATTAAAAATTATTCGATTTAGGGATAATAGAAATATTGTTATATTTGAAATTGTTTATCACCAAATAAAATCGCTCTCTCTCCCTGAGCAAACAAATATTGAAAAAGGGAATTCAAGAATGAATTTTGAAAAATGAGAATTAATTTTGTCAGATACATGGAATTTTAATTTTGATATTTTTAAATTGTATTGAAAATTATTCAATTTAGGAAAAATAAAAAAATTGCCAGTTTTGAAATTGTTTAACAAAAAAAAATCCCTCTCTCTCCCTGAGAGGGATTTAAAATTGTATTGAAAATTATTCAATTCCGTCAAAATAAAAAAATTGTCATATTTGAAATATATTTATCACAAAGCAATTAATATCCCGAATAAATAAAATTTGACGAATAAAACTGAATAAAAAAGAAACTACGAGAAGCAAAATAAAATTACAAAAAAGCGCTTATAAATCGAACATTTTTGTTTCAAAATACAAACAATCGATGATGGAAAAAGAAAATTCAAAAACCCAAATTTCAGAATAAGAAGAAAAACAATCATTAATTCGATCTAAAACAACCCTGAATTTGAAAAATGAGAATAAGCACGAAAGATCGAGGTAGTTTCCGATCCATCACCAAGTGCGAGATCCGTCCGTACACAATGCGAATGCGAAGTTAGGAATTTTAATGTGCCTCTGCTTGTAAAGGGGGTGAAAGAAGAGAGACAGGTAGAAAGAGCGAGAGAGAAAGACACAAACAAAAACAAAAAAGAAGAAGACGCGAGAGAGAAAGAAAAAGAAAGCATCGAGTTGATCTCGAAGTGTGTATATGTATGGTACAGTGGGCAGAGCGTGCTGAATGCTCTTCCCACCCCCCGCAGAGCCAATCACCGCCCGAGAAATGGTAGCTGGTGAGTAGCAGCAACAGCAGCAGCAAGCAAGCAAGCAGCAGCAGGCAGCAGCATCCTCGCGAGTTCCTCTCTTCGTAAGAGAGTGAGAGAAAACGACCAAGAGAGAGAGAGAGAGAGCACGAAACACACACACACAGACGCACAGACAATGCCAAGTGTGCCAGAGAAGAGTGGTGGAAGAAGGAGGAGGGCTGGATGAAGAAGAGCCATGTGGATGGTATATCGAAGTAGCTTTCTTCCATCTTCCTTCTATTCGACGAGTAAGAATGGGCGAGGAGGAGGCTGAAGAGAAATATCAAAGAGGAAAGAGAGAGAGAGAGAAAATACGAAAATGAGAAGTCCGGACGTATGGAGGAAACACCAGGAGGAAGGATGGACCATTGGAGAGAGAAGGAGAGAGATAGAAGGAGCCGAAGGATAATGAGGAGTGGAACATTTCATACCCTCAAGTTTCTACTGGCCTGTGCGAGACGTCGAAGAGGGGGAAAGAAACATATACATATATCATACATAAGACAATATATGTATATACATATGTAGATATGTGAAAAAGAAAGAAGGAAGGAAGGGAGATAGAAAGACTGGAGAGAATAAGGAGTAGGCTGATTGCGTCCGGACCGCGTAAATCTTGTTGATGGAAATTGTCCGCGGAGCTTCAGTGCACGTTTGGCGATTACGTCCTGGGGAGCACGCGAGAGTCGTGAGAGGTACGAAGAGAGTTAAAGATGAGAGAAGGGAGAGAGAGGGAGGGAGGGGGGAGGAGTTCGCTCATGCGCGCGTCGCTCGGTAGCACACACGTGTACTCTTCGTTTCTTCTTACAATTCCGTCTTCTTCTCGTCTCCTTCGTTCTTGTAACCTTTCCACGTTTCTTTACCTCGACTCTTTCACTCATTCGGTCCAGTACACGCGTGAGCATCTTCTCGAGACTCTTTCCTTCTCTCGACAAAATGCAAGTATGACCCTCCTCCCCTTTCTTCAATCCTCGTCCCACTACTCCTGGTGGCTCGCATCTCTCGTGCGCGCGTATACTCAGCCTCCGTCGCTCGAGTGGAGAGCAACGCGGAGATTAATGAGCCCCGTACTTGGTACTTTTAATTCCAAAGACGGAGTGCAAATAAGTACCGTCATCCATCTTGACCGCCAATTACCACCGCGTGTACATATACATACATATCTCTCTCTTAGGGAGAGAGAGAGAGAGAGAGCGAGAGAGAGAGAGAGAGAGAGAGAGAGAGAGTGAGAGGCAAACAGAGAGAGAGAGAGAAAGCGAGAGGGAGAGGGAAATATGTATATAGATATAAATATACATATAAATACGTAATTGCACTTTACTGGTACAAGTACGTCGCTCTCGTGGCCGAAGAATCGTGGTGCTTTTATCCACCTTGCGGAGACTGACGTAAACGCAAATGTGTGCGAGCTATATACAGGGTGAATGTCATAAGGTGTAACTAGGCTTTATTCTAAGGTAGATGGGATCATTACAAACAAAAGTTACAAATATACATTGGGGATATTTTTAATAGTTTACGAGATAACAATGTTTAAAGTTGGAGCCGCCTACTCCCCGCCCTAGCAGCCAATGCCCGAGAAATAAAAATGACTGCGTAATAATATAATAAATAACATTGACTACTCTGAAATTTGCAACCCCAAATGTAACGTCCTACACTGTGCGTTCTCTATGGCTAGGGCGTAAGTGGGCGTCTCCAACGCTGCTCGGCGCGCTCTGATTGGTCCAAGTTAAAACATTTATATCTCGTAAACTATTAAAAATATCCCTAATGTATATTTGCAACTTTTGTTTGTAATGACCCCATCTACCTTAGAACAAAGCCTAGTTATACCTCATGAAATTCACCCTGTATATATAGATATAACATGGGCTTGGTATTAAAGACTTAACTACTACGTAACTCGTGTGTCTATTAACTATACGATTCGTCTCTCTCGTTCGTTTTATGCGCAATTTTGACGAACGATGAAATTTGTTATGTTTTTATTGCTTGTTTATTGTTAACAAGGAGAAAAAAACCTAGGACTTTTAAGAATTCTCGTTGCTCAAACGCCAACGAGAGAGAGAGATAAACTTTCTCGTGTTACCGATAGGCTTCTATATGGACCGAATGTTTATATATTCTTCTATATACGCGCACCCAAGACCCAAATCTAAAACAGTCGACAGGCGGAATCGTCCGACCTCGCACGATTAACCCAAACAGCAAATACACGAATCTCTCCTTCTCTCCCTCCCCCTCTCTTCCTATATATGTATGTATGTATGTATAAAGTCGGGACAGAGAACGATTTGAATGATCCCAAATTAGAGGAATGTCCGCGCGGAGACGTTTTTTTCTTCGTTTCGTGATCTTTCCTCTATCTTTCTCTTGAAACGGATGAAGCTATAAATAATACGCGCGCGTTCCGTTGGAATGTTAATGCGGTTGGTCTAACCTATCTCCCTCTCTTTCTTTGCTCTATACGAGTGTCTCTGTCTCTATCTCTCCCTTTCTTTTTCTTTTCTCCCTTCGGTCTATACACCCTATATATATATATATATATACATAAGCGCGAGAAGCAACTGTAACGAATGTTTCGCTACAGACCCCCCGTCAAAAAGCTTGGCGTCCCAGGCAAATTTTTTCAACCCTCCCGCCCCTGCCCCTATCCCTTCTTCACCAAACTGCAAAAACTCCATTCGAGAGTCGTACAAAAATAAAAACAAAAATAACGAGACACAACTCTTTCCCCGACCTCCATTAATTTTCATATCGCGTTGTTGTCGTTAATTGTTGCATATTTATGCGACTATATTCCGTAATTATATTGTTTTTATTTTCTAATTTTTATTCTTTTATTATTTTTTTCATCCCTGACGTAGAAACGAAATTGTCCGAGGCGAAGAGGACAAAAATCGATATGGACGATAAAGGAATGATGATAGCAACTATCTATACATATATATATGTGTGTGTGTGTGTGTGTGCGTGCGTGTGTGTGTGTGTGTGTGTGTGTGTGTGTGTGTGTGTGTGTGTGTGTGTATGAGGGAAAGTGAGGGTCGTTGTAGCTCCTGCTGTTGCTATTACTAGAAAGCCGTCTAGGAGAACGTCGGGAGGTTCGCGAGCTGTCACAGGCAGAGACGAGAGAGAACGGGGATGGTCTCAACCCCCACCCCCGGACTCCTACTCTTCTCTCACTATCTCACTCTCTCTCTCACCCCCTTTCTCTCCATCTCGCTCTCTCTAGCTCTATCCTTAATGTCGACGTTCCTCGTCCTTGTCCTCATCTGTAATCGCAGGGGCGGCAACGTCCTGTCCTCGACAGAGTCACACTGCCACTGAGCTCTGTGTTATTCTGTGTCACTACATATATATATATATATATATATATATATATATATATATATATATATATATATATATATATATATATATATATATATGTAGTGACACAGAATAACACAGAGCTCAGTATACTGTGTATTATGGACCAGGGGCAATGTCTCGTTCAACGTGTCACTAGTAAATATGTATACCTATAATTATATATATGGACAGGGTGAATTTCATAAGATGGGATAGGCTTCATTTTAAGGTAGATGGAATCATTACAAACAAAAGTTGCAAATATACATTGGAGATATTTTTAATAGTTTACGAGATATAAACTTTTAAAGCGGGTCCAATCAGAGCGCGCCGAGAAGCATTGGAGCCGCCCACTCCCCACCCTAACCGTAGAGATACCACGGTATAGTGTGTTACATTTCGGGTTGTAAAATTCAGAGCATTCTATTTTATTTATTATAGTATTATTTAGTCATGTTTATTTCTCGGGTATTGACTGCTCTGAATTTTGCCAAGTGCGCCGAGAAGCATTGGAACCGCCCACTCCCCGCTCTAGGAGCCAATGCCCGAGAAATAAAAATGACTCCGTAATAATATAATAAATAAAATTAACTGCTCTGAGTTTTGCAACCCCAAATGTAACGTCCAACACGGTGCTATGTCTATGGCTAGGGCGGGGAGTGGGTGGCGCCAATGCTTCTCGGCGCGCTCTCATTGGACTAACTTTAAACATTTATATCTCGTAAACTATTAAAAATATCCCTAATGTATATTTGCAACTTTTGTTTGTAATGATCCCATCTAGCTTAGAATAAAGCCTGTTTACGCCTTATAAAATTCACCCTGTATATATGGGGGAGGAAGGGTTATATAGGAGTGTATGTGTGTGTATATGGCGTAATGAAGGGGGGTTGGCCTGAGATAACCTGTCCGTTTGCCTATATAGCACTGCCAATTCCATTTGCCTAACGGAAACTCCATATAGACACTAATCTCGCGATCCGTTATCATCGTGAATCGCGCTCTATTGTCGATCGGACGCGCATTTACCCGATGCACTTTGTCGCAATTGCGACAATGTGCAATTTTTATCCCACGTCGCACCGTGAAGTTTCTTATATGTCATCGAATATCAAATAATGCATGAGAAAAAAAATATGAGCTAATAATTAAATAACGTTTTCCTGGAAAAATATTTTTTTTTCTCTCTTTAGGTCAAAAATTTGCAAAAATTTGACCTAGTTCAAAATTGTCTTTCTGGAATTTATTCACCGAGCTGTTCTTTGAAGATATTTCTCATGGTCCATTGTACACGTAGAATAGCCGAGGCTAATTAATTTCGTAATTCCTAGAACTGTCTCGTGAGATTGGAACGAAGCGGTTCGTTGAACGGAACTCGGCCAAACCGAGTCAAACGCGAGACATCTCTCGCAATGTTCTCTCGCCCGAGAGAAATATTTCGGACGAGAAATTGGAAGATATTTTGGCTATCTGGGCTTGTGGCTTTTTGGACGCATTCGTCGGCTTATCGAGCACGTTCTACCACGCCCACAAGTCCCAAAGGATGAAATTCCTTGGTGTAGTCCTGGGAGTCCCGATATTATTAAGGACGCGGTACTATAATAATAGAGGGCTCTCTGGTTTCACGATTTGATTAGACACTCGGGATAAAGTCTCATGGACAATCACACGGTTCACTATACCTAAACATCGACGTCGAGAATATTTCTATACGAACCGAATTTTTCCACTCGAATTAACGATTAATGCTCCAACGAAATATTTTGAAATTTTTTCAGGTGTCAAAAGTTCATTAAAAAATTCCACCCTAGGACGCAACGTGGTAATTATTGTAAAACAAAATAAATAAATTGTTCTGTCATTATTTATCGAGATTTATTTCGAGCGAATAAATAAATTACAATCTTTTTTTTTTAGAAAAAAATTAACTTCTTGTCATTTATTTAAATACTTTTATGATTAATCCCAAATGACGATTGTTTGATTTTTAGTTTTCATTTATTTCGATCGAATAAATTTCAATTTTTTTTGTTAGAAAAAAATTCGTTTTTTCTAATTTATTTAAATACTTTTATGAATAAATCCTAAAAAACGATTGTTTAATTTTTTATTTAATGAAGATCTTAATTTCATAATTCATTCAAATATTTTTAATTCGGTGATTATCGATCCAAATTTATTTCGATCGAAATTATTTATCGAGATTTATTTCAATCAAATAAATGAATTTTTTATTTTCTAAGACAAAAATTCACTGTCTCTAATTTATTTAAATATTTTTATAAATAAAATCCAAAAGACAATTTTTAATTATTTGTGCAATAAAGATCTTAATTTCATAATTCATTCAAACATTTTTAATTCCGCGATTATCGATCAAAATTTATTTCAAGCCAACGAATCAAATTCTCGTTCGCCCTTTTTTTCTTATCTCCCGACATTTTTTTCGCAACTTCTATTTATCGAAGCGGACCTCGCGATGATAAAATAAACTCTGTAGTAAAAAGAAGCGGACATTTAAGTAATTCGATTCTCGTTCGATCGAATCGATCGATCCTTTCTCTCTCTCCCTCGCTCACCGGATGGAGGAAAAAGTGTGGCGAGACGTAATTGCGGATCGTTGGGCTCAAGTTTTAAGGCAAAGGAGAGAGGCCCAATGGCCTTGCGCCTGTTGCTTACGGAAGCGTATACCCAGGAGAGTAATAAGTACAAGATCGAATAAAAATAAGTCGTGCCAACTTTTATCCAGACACACATACACAAACAAACGTGAAAAACGTCCGCCATGTAAGAATCGTAATAGTTCTTTTGGATTATCGAGTTTGGCGTACGGTAACGAGAGAAGAGACTCGAGCATCTTGGACTTTCTCCTTCGAGGAAAGAATTTCCATTCGTCAACGAGACGTAGTCTTCTCTTTTGGATTCGCTTCGATCAAAAACCAAAATGTTATTTGCGACATAATGCAATCGTGCTGTGACGTGCTGGGCGCGTTATGGCGATTATTATTATTATTATTATTGTTATTTTTATATGATTATTATTATTATTATTATTATTATTATTATTATTATTAAGATCGGGTAGGGACGGAATTGCGCAGTTCTCGTCTCGTGTCTGTCGGACGGACGGACGTACGTATATATTTTCTGTTCGGTATTAAAGGTACGTATATGTACATATGTATATGTATAAGAGACAGTAAGGAGTAAAGTAACCTGATCTGGAAAAGATAAATGAGGCGAGTGGACGGGGCTCGTTATAAACGCGATGAATAAGGGGAAGGGGTAGTCGGGTGAAGAAAGATGGAGAAACGTCTGGCGCCATTCAGCATTCAGGAATTCATCCACGTTTCGAGATAAGGTGACGATATTTATGAATTTGTGGATATTATTTTTATTTTTGGCAGATTTTTTATCAAATTTTATTAATCTTTTGATTAATTAAATTGATTAATATGTAATTTTAAATTGATGATAATTATGAATTTGTCATATTTTGTTGATACAATTTTGTATTTTTTGTAACAATTTTATTAATTTTTCGATTAATTAAATTGATTAATATTCTCTTCGGATAATTCTTAATTGACGATAATTATGAATTTAAAAATATAATTTTATGTCATATTTTCTACCAAATATTGATTAATTTCCTTAATTTACAGAGAATTATAATAATTAATATTAAATAATTAATCAGAATTATTCGTAAATTGGATAGATTTATCGAAAAATATATTTTCAATTTAGAATAAACGTTCTTTCAACGTCGCGAGAAAGACGAGGGTGTACTGCCCCCCCCCCTCTCCCCCGACACAAAAAAGAAAAAGAACGAAATTATCAAGAAAGTACCGGATGCACATCAGCTTTTCTGCTTGGGAGAGCTCTCTCTCTCCCCCTCCCCCTCTCTATGTCTATCATAATATCGGCATCGATCATTCGTCACTCGGTTCCCAAAGTTCGCGGTCTCTGGCACGAGACGACGTCTCGATATGTGGAAAAAGTGTGCATCGTCGGATAAAGAATCGTCCCCGGGGTGGTATCGATACTTTATTCATCGTCGCTAAGGATCGATCGAGAAATTCAAGCAACGATCGAGACAACGAGAAAGAGAGAGAATCGATGGAGGAAAGATTCGGGGACACAATGAAGATTTCGTCGTTCGAATGAGAAAGAGAGAGAGAGAGGGAGAGAGAGAAAGAGGGGGAGAAGGAGAAGAGGGTTGTAAAATTTTAGCAGCGTTGAATATGCTCGCGCGGTAGCTCGTATGGAGATGACAATAAATATGTCTTCGAGGGCGATGCGCGGCCATGCAATATGTATGTCGCGCGCGTCTCCTTCCTCTCCCTCCCGGTTACGACAAACATACCTGACGAAGAGCAGCGCAGCGCGACGCGGGATCGTCCGAGGAGGTCCTTTTCTTGGTCCCCGCGTACAGCGACGCGACAAGAAAAAAACAAAACAAGAAAGAAAAAAAAACGAGAAAAAGAAGGCATTGCCCAAGGGACAGGCGTGCGCGAGATCTGACGTTGGACGAGAGTAGGGGTAGGAGTAAGAGTGGGAGTGCGAGCGCATTTCTTTTGCACTTTTCGTTACCGCGCGCTCGATTTTTGTCGTATCGAGTCGTATAGGAATTACGAAGTTGGGACTGTTGATGTTTATACATTTACCACGTAAAACGTATAAATTTGGGTTTGGGACGTTGTAAAACCTTTTTTTGTTTTTGAATGATTTCATTTTTTTAAACAGTAAAAGTGGGAGTAAATTCAATTTGTTGGATTTGGGTTGTTGTAAAATTTCTTTTTGTTTTTAAATAATTTAATTTTTGTAAACGGTAAAACTGGGAGTAAATTTAATTTAAGGGATGAGAAGTTTTTTTGCTTTTGAATGATTTCATTTTTTTTAACAGTAAAACTGGGAGTAAATTCAATTTGTTGGATTTGGGTTATTGTAAAATTACTTTTTGTCTTTAAATAATTTATTTTTTTAACAGTGAAACTGGGAGTAAATTTAATTTAAGGAATGAGGAGTTTGGTTGTTTTTAAATGATTTAATTTTTGTAAACAGTAAACTGGGAGTAAATTTAATTTAAGGGATGAGGAGCTTTTTTGTTTTTAAATGATTTAATTTTTTTAAACAGTAAAACTGGGAGCAATTCAATTTGTTGGATTTGGGTTATTGTAAAATTACCTTTTGTTTTTAAATAATTTAATTTTTGTAAACTGGGAGTAAATTTAATTTAAGAGATGAGGAGTTTTTGTTTTTAAATAATTTAATTTTTGTAAACAGTAAAGCTGGGAGTAAATTTAATTTAAGGGATGAGGAGTTTTTTTGTTTTTAAATGATTTAATTTTTTTAAACAGTAAAACTGGGAGTGAATTCAATTTGTTGGATTTGGTTTATTGTAAAATTACTTTTTGTTTTTAAACAATTTAATTTTTGTAAACGGTAAAACTGGGAATAAATTTAATTTAAGGGAGGAGGGGGGAGTGAAGGGGAAGAGTAAGATGTGGGGGAGATTGAGATACGTAAACATAGGAAGGGTGGGATGGAGAGGGGAAAAGGAGAGACGTTGAAGCATTTATTGGTATGCAAAAAAGATGGGAGATGGTAATAGAAAAAAGAAGAAGAGGAGAGGAGTGGATGAACGAGACGGATATAATTGAAACAAAGGAGGACATATTAAATATGCTAGGTGGAAAAATGTAAGAAGACATTTACGAGTTTTATGGAGAAATAAATGAATTGTGTAAAAAGAAATGCAAGAAGGAAGTAGAAATTTAAAATTAAATGCAAAACTTTGTAAAAAATATTTGCCAAAAGATTGTTCAAATAAAACGACCTAATAATAATAACAATATTAAGGAATAATTTAAGGAACGAGAAAACATAAAAACAAGCAGAAAAATCTCGTCGTATTTCGATGAAATTAATCGAATTTCCTACCTTACCGACTAATTAACACGTGACTCGATGACGATGGTATAATTGCGAAACGTGTGACAAGTTCGTTAAGGCGGAAGATGAAAAGACACGAGAAACGTAGAAGGCTCGACGCTGTCTTACGATTTGACGCAGAACCGTTTAGATGAGTGGTGGGGGAAGCGAGAGCGAATGGAATAGTGGTGGGGGTAAGACGACGGCGAGAGCAGCGCCGTGGCGCGGCGCGCGCATCGGGTGGTCGCCGATCGCGACGGATAGACGGTCGCTCCGCGACAACGGCTACAAAACATCACGGACGGGATCGATCGATCGATCGATACGAACGTATTAACGATCTCATCAATATAAGGGGAGAGTATAAAGTCTGGACTCTCCGGAGAATCGCTCCGAGAGAAACTTTAATATACGGAGCGCTCGAGAATTGAGAAGGAGAGAGGGGCGAGGGAGGGAGAGACTTTGACGACCGATCTCGCAAGAAAAATCACCAATTTGTTGAATACTCCGGGTCTCGATATCGTAACAAAAAATATTGTAAATTTACATTTCCTCCATCAAAATAATAATAACGATATCGATGATAATAAAAATTCGTGTACGAATTTGAAATTCGCGAAACGAGAGAATGCTAGACAGTTTTATAAATTAGAAGGTTCGACATATTTCAGAGTCAAAAAATGCATTTTTTTCTGAAAGTACGTGCCTTTTTTTATATGTGGTTCAAATTTCATGAAATTCTGAGCACTGGAAGGATGTTAAATAATTTTTTTAAGTTAGCGCTTGAATTCATTAGAAATTGAAACTTTTTTAGAAAATTGAGTTTCCTGAAAAATTACGTTTTTTCACCTGCAATGTGCCTTTTCTCAAAATCTACTCATCGTATCGCCATATTTTTTTTTTTGACGTAATCAATACATCCAAACAAAGGATGTGTCAAGCCTTTTTTTTAAAACGATTCAGACACGAGAAAAATATATTTGAAGGTAAAAAAACGTGGTAAAAAATTGTAACAATATTTCAAAACGATGTCAAAAAATTCTGAAACAAAATATCTAAAAAATGGCTTGACATATTGTTTATAACACTTTGATATGCACACACAACAAAAATGGTAAAAATCGAACGTACAGTTCCTGAGAAAAGGTACATTGAAAATAGACATTTTTTCAAAAATGTTTTTCGAATTTCAACAAGTCCCAAAAATTTTCTATTTCGAATATCCTCTAAAATCCTACACAGAATTGTCAATAAACTCTTTCTGAACAAAACTAAAAAAATTCGTCGAAAAATGTTGAATAGTTTTGAAGAAATCTGAATTTGAAGCAAAGAAGATCAGATCGGAACTTTCTAATATGTCGAACCGCCTTCCACCCTTAAATTCTGAAATTTCTGAAGTTTCTGAAATTTCTGAAAAATATTGTAAATTTCTATTTTGTCGATCAAAATAATAATAACAATATCGATAATAATAAAAATTCGTGTACGAATTTGAAATTTGCGAAGCGAGAGAACGTTAAACAATTTTATAAATTAGAAAGTACGATGTAATTTAATTTGTTTAAGTTTCTGGAGTTTAGGCAAAAGTGCTTTGCCAAAGCGAAACTAAAGCGGGTTGGTTAATTGACGCAAGACAGACGCGCCATCTCGCGCTCGTTTTACCAAACGTATCAATTCGATTTTTCTCTCTCTATCTTTCTCTTCGGCTTGCTGACTACACATCGAGCTAGATAAATAAACCTTACTTCCTACTGTTTATTCGTGGATAACATGTGCGATGAGAGAGAGGGAGAGAGGGGGGAATTGTACAATCTCTCGTCGACCTCGCGAGAGAGAAGAAAAAATATAAGGGGAATAATATTTGGCAAATTGTGAACTTCGCGTCTGCACACACTCCGTAAATTTTAAGCTTGTTGCCGATCGACGTTCAACAAATATCGTTGTGATATTTTTGAAATTTGTTTTAAAAAAGAGAAAAATTTGAATTAGAAAAATTTGTTTTTTGTAATTTTGGTCCAATCGAGAATAATTGATTTTTGAAACTGTTTTGGGACGGAATAATGAATTGCAATATTTCAAAAATTAATTTTAAGATGAGAAAAATATAAAGTTGGAAAAATTCGTTTGTGTAATTTTGGTCGAATCGAGAATAATTATTTTTGAAATTGTTTCGGGACGGAATAATGAGTTGTAATATTTCAAAAATTTATTTTAAGGTGAGAAAAATATTAATTTAGAAATTATTTTTTATTATTTTAGTCGAATCAAGAATAATTAATTTCCTAAATTCTTTGAAAACAAAATAGCCATATTTTTCAAAATTATTTTAAGGGTGAGAATAATATAAATTAAAAAATTATTTTCTATAATTTTGGTCGAATCGAGAATAATTAATTCCCAAAATTCTTTCAAGACAGAATAACGTGATTGCAATATTTTCCAAATTTATTTTAAGGGTGAGAAACCTATAAATTTCAAAATGTTTTCTATAATTTTGGTAAAACCGAAAATAATTAATTTCCAAAACTCTTTCAAGACAAAATAACACATTGCCACATTTTTCAAATTTATTTTAAGGGAGAAAAAAATATAAATTAAAAAATTATTTTCTATAATTTTACTCGAATCGAGAATAATTAATTCCCAAAACCCTTTCAAAACAAAATAACGCGTTGCCATATTTTTCAAATTTATTTTAAGGCTGAGAAAGAAAACTATAAATTTCATAATATTTTCTATAATTTTGGTAAATCCGAGAATAATTAATTTCCAAAACTTTTTCAAGACAAAATAACGTGATTGCAATATTTTTCAAATTTATTTTAAGACTGAGAAACCTATAAATATCAAAATATTTTCTATAATTTTGGTAAAACCGAGAATAATTAATTTCCAAAATTCTTTCAATACAAAATAACGCATTGCCACATTTTTCAAATTATTTTTAAGATTGAGAAAAATACAAATTAAAAAATTATTTTCTATAATTTTGGTCGAATCGAGAATAATTGATATCCGGAACTCTTTCAAGACAGGATAACGTAAAGAGAACCGGGAATGACCAACATTACATTACACTCCTTGACGCTCGAGAAAAAGAGCGAAAGCCAAGGGTGAGGTGGTAGGGGGATGAGATTCTCACTCCCCTCCATACCGGTAGTCCGGTTTACGTGAACTTCCGGTAGCCATTGACGTTGTTGAGGGTGCCAGGGGGTGCAAACGACACAAGGGGTAGTTTTCTCTGTGTATGTACATATATACATATATCAACGATCTCTTGTGTCTATCGACATATATATGTATATATATAGAGAGATAGAAGAAATCACGAGGCATAGAACATATAATCGAGGGGTTTCCGCGGCTATATGATCGCAGAGACAACCCCATGGGGCTGTATCAAGGGGTGAGGACGTTGTATATATATATATATATACGCGATCATTCGCCGGTTAGCTGTACGTCGAGTGAATAAAGAGAGAGAGACAGAGAAAAGAAGAACTAGCGAACGAAAGACATTATCGCGGGTTATCGAAGGCACGAGGGAAAAAAGGGGTGGGGGGTACGAGAAAAAGATGATTTAGGTATGGCGCGAGGGCGGTTCTCTTTGTCCTTGCCGCGAACGTGTCCCCGGAGAAAAAAAAAAGAAAATCGTCGTGTTGCTGTACGTACGTCGACGAAAACGATTGTTTGCATTATTTATGATAATGCAGGGCGGGAAATTTGATACTCGAAACGACCATCGAAATTACTCGACCAAAACGCGTCGGTGACTTGGGAAAAGTTATGCTCGATGAGAAAGAGGAATTTGGACAATAAAAAAAATTATTTATCCAATCTTGCACAAAAATTTTCCAGGAAAAAACAATTTGTCTCTAAAAAAAGAACTTAATTATAATTTACGATTAATTAGATGTTAATTAATTATTGGATTAATCGTTTTACAGCTGATTAACTTGGGAAAATTTATCCTCGATGAAAAAGAGGAATTTGGACAATAAAAAAAATTATTTATCAAATCTTGTGCAAAATTTTTCCAGGAAAAAGCGATTTATCTCTAGAAAAAGAGTTTGCTTACAATTTTCGATAAATTGGATGACAATTAATTATCGGGTGAATAGTTTTCATAGCTAATTGACTTGAGAAAATTTATCGCTAATGAAAAAGGGAATTTGGACAATAAAAAAAATTATTTATCCAATCTGGTGCAAAATTTTTCCAAGAAAAAACAATTTGTCTCCAAAAAAAGAACTTGATTACAATTTACGATTAATTAGATATTAATTAATTATTGGATTAATCGTTTTTACAGCTAATTGACTTGGGAAAATTGATCCCTGATGAAAAAGGGAATTTGGACAATAAAAAAAAATTATTTATCAAATCTTGCACAAAATTTTTCCAGGAAAAAACAATTTGTCTCCAAAAAAAGAGCTTGATTCCAACTTTCGATTAATTAGATTTTAATTAATTATTGGATTAATGATTTTTACAACTAATTGACTTGGGAAAATTTACCCTCAACGAAAAAAATTAATTACGACAATAAAAAAAAATGATTTATCCAATCTAGCACAAAATTTTTCCATCAAAAAGCAATTTATCTCCCAAAAAACTGCTTACATAAACTTTTCCACTAATTAAATGTTACTTAATTATTGGCTTAATCGTTTTTACAGCTGCCTCACGAATTAAAAAAAAGTGATGGAACCTTTCTCCTCTCCCACGAGAAAAATGAAAACCGTCGCCGAATCGATGGATAAATTTTTCTGGCGACAAATATATGTGACCGAGAATTGAATTTCTGATGCGCCTTTGCTCGAGAATTAATGACTTCGGCATTGTCGTCATAAATAATGATGATTTTTTTTTCTTTTATTGCAAAGCTTTATGTATTTACATATATATATCGATGAGTCCGCGGTCTATGGCGTCCACGTGGCAGGGTGGAAGAGACCGAAGCCTGGCGGTAAGGGAAGAGAGGAAGGGCGCGCGAGGCCGAGCCAGAATTATATGGGGCGGGTAAATGGGGGATGAAAGTGTCACGAGCAGCCCTCGGCCACAGAAGCAACAGCACAGGCCTAGTTATGAACTCTGTGTACTTTAGCCGACGTATACACGTATATACGTATAAGTTTAGCGTACAATAAGCGTCTACCCTGTAATCAAGTGAGAATCACGGTGGATTCGCTCTCGGACCGAGGATCCCGCGCGATCCATCGTTCCACCAGTAACAAAAGTCATTGTTCTCTTTTGGGAGAAAAATCTGAAAAAAAAATTTAAAAAAAAAACAAACAGACGATCAACCCTTTAGCTAAAAACGTCTTAAAATTTCAATCAATTCCTCAATTATTTTCAATTAATATTATCGAGGGTTAAATTAAAAGACAAAAATTAAAAATTTTGATTATTCGCTTTTCTTATCAAAGGAAACAATTAAACGATCAACCGTTTGGTAGAAACATTATAAAATTTCAATCAATTCCTCAATTATTTTCAATTAATATTATCGAGGGTTAATTAAAAAATAAAAATTAAACAATAAATTAAAAAATTCAGATTATTCGAACGTTATTTTCCTTCCATTATTAATCTTTCCCACCTTCGATTCGAAACTGCTCAATCCCTCGATTATTATTTTCAATTAACATTATCGAGGGTTAATTAAAAAATAAAAATTAAGCAATAGAATAAAAAAATTCAGATTATCCGAACGTTATTTTCCTTCCATTATTAATCTTTCCCACTCTCGATTCGAAACTGCTCGTACCTAAAATCTCGGACAAAAGAAGAAAACACGTTTTTCGTGAAAAACCGTATTGTTGCATCGAGGGTTTCGTTGGTACAAAAGAACCGCGAAAAGCGTTTCGGAAAGCTTGTTGTTTTCTTTTTTTCTTTGTCTCTTCCTTTTTTTCTTCACGTCGAAGCGAAAATACGTGGAAAGGTAAGAACGTCCAAGAAACACGTGAACGAAACGAGAAAGATGGAGAACGACAAAGAGAGAGAGAGAGGGGTGGAGGGAGGAGAGCAACGAAGAGAGAAAAGATCGGCGAGGAGTAATATTTCGTCGTTGGACGTTGAACAAAAAAGGAGACAATGCCGGGCGCGGGATCGATTATCCTCGGTCCGAAAGAGAGAGCAAGACAGACAGACCGAGCGACGAAGGATGAGAAGGAGGAAGGGAGGTTTGAGACACGAGAGTTCGTATCTCTCTCCCTCTCTCTCTCTTCGTGTGTTGCGGGGGCGCGTCTCACGGAGCAGACGCGAAAGTGAAGGAGAACGACGAGCCGACCAGCGAACTGGGGGGGGGGGGGGGGGGGGGGGGGGTTGAAGCCCTCAGAAGATCTATATAGAATATCGTGTGCTGGACCAGCAACAAGAACGGAAGGGGAAGAGCAAGAGAGAGAGAGAGAGAGAGAGAATGAAGAAGAGGAGACACGCGAGATCGTCGCGTCGTCGCTTTGGGCAAATCCTCTCGGCGTTCACTTCGCTCATCTCGATCGTACTAAACAACGCGAAGTGAGAAAGACAGAGAGAGAGCGAGAGAGGGGGGGGGGGGAGATACACAAGAGCTTCGCTTCCGAGAATCGTAATTAATCACGTTGAATTTTTTTTTGTTGCAACTGCTGTTTCAAGGATAGAAGGGTGGAGAGGGGGAGGGGGCAGGGGGTGGTAGGAAGATCGCAGGAAGGAAATCGTCTACCCTCTGGCTCCTCCAGACGAGAGTACAGCCGTGAGTGCTTCCTCGTCGGAAGCTGAGCGAGAGGAAGTATTACGTTCGACGATATGGCCAAAATGATACTCGGCGCCATCTGACTGACGTTTTTGTAACAGTTTACTTTTATTTCTGGAACAAAGTGTTGTTTTGCGTGGATTTCTCTTTGTTTCGGTTTTAAAGGTCAAAGGTTCGGTGAAATAATGGTAATTATTATTGTGTTAAGATTATATTATTAATATTAATAAATTATATTATAATAATAACTAAATATTATAATCATTATATTATTATGATATTATAATATTCTTAATTAAATAATTAATATCATAATATAATTATTATAATATTATAATGATATTATAACTATAATCATTATTATTATTATTATTACTTATTTATATTTCTCATTCTACTACTTTTTCTGGGCATAATAATAATGATTATGCCCAGAAATAATAATAATAATTATATTATTATTATTATTATTATTATTATTATTATTATTATTTCTGTATATAATAAATCTGTATAATTATTATTATTATTATTATTATTATGCCCAGAAAATAATATTATAATTATTATTTTTATGCCCAGAAAATAATATTATAATTATTATTATTATTCCCAGAAAAAGTACTAGAATGAGAAATATAAATAATAATAATTATTATTATCATTATAAAACACGAATAAATTATAAAATCAATAAATATAAACGATGACAATAAAATTGCAATTATTATAGAAAACTTCATCGAGTGACAATTTTCGACTTTACTCGAATCATAATTATGAAATGAAATTGGAGATCGATTCTCCAAAGTCAAAGGAAGAATAGGACTGAATTAACGTTCGAACGTTAATGGTATGCAACGCTTGGCTTTCGCATCGTATTTTCTTCCTCAATTTTTGTATTTCTTTTCATTAATTTGGCGAGGAATAAAACTAAGAAATTCGTGAGCGCGAGAGGAACGAAAGGAATAAAGAAAGAACGCGAGGAAAGAGCTTCGGTCCACCGGATTCGCGAACGATGAGTCTCATCAGAAGAAAGAGAGACCCCCGAAACGACTTTACGGGAATTAAACGCGAGAAATCGGGGAGATATGGAGCCGCGAAATGCGATGTGGCCATCCGTCACTCCGCTCTGCGCGCCCTCTCTCGCATTTAGTCCTCGTTCTCTTTCCCTCTCTCTCTCACACACACACACTCTCTCTCTCTCTCTCTCTCGTCGACTTTTTACTCGTACTTTATTATTTTCTACTCGCGCAGGTGTTTCAACGCGACCCCGTTAAACTCTCGCCTCGCTTCATCCCCCTCCGCGATCGCGTTCGAACGATCGCTGTCTCTCTGCCTGGGGTGTGTATGTGTGTGTGTGTGTGTGTTGCGAATTCGTTAAATATGCGGCAGATTTTGCAACGGTGCAAAGGGAAAAGAGCGATATAATCGTTGGGAATAAGAAGAAAGAAAAAAGAAAGTACCAGGCCCGAGGTTAAAGTTTTTTTCGCCGGACTTTTAATTACCCAGGAAAAATCTGACGAATTAGGGGTTGTTGATTTTTCTTTTTTTTTACATTGTGAGGGACAATTTATTGTTTGATTAATTTTCTCGAATTTCCATTCGAAATCGCTCGGGACAATTTATTTAGCTGCTTTCTCAAACTTCGGAAAAAATCCGACGAGTTAGGGGTTGTTATTTTTATTTTTTTTACATTGTGAGGAACAATTTATTATTTGATTAATTTTTTCGAATCTCGATTCAAAATCGCTCGGGACAATTTATTTAGCTCCTTTCTCAAACTTCGGAAAAAATCCGACGAATTAGGGGTTGTTATTTTTATTTTTTTTACATTGTGAGGGACAATTTATTATTTGATTCATTTTTTCGAATCTCGATTCGAAATCACTCGAGATAATTTATTTAGCTCCTTTCTCAAACTTCGGAAAAAATCCGACGAATTAGGGGTTGTAATTTTTCTTTTTTTTTACATTGTAAGGCACAATTTATTATTTGATTAATATTTTCGAATCTCGATTCAAAATCGCTCGGGACAATTTATTTAGCTCTTTTCTCAAACTTCAGAAAAATCCGACGAATTAGGGGTTGTTATTGTTATTTTTTTTACATTGTGAGGGACAATTTATTATTTGATTAATTTTTTCGAATCTCGATTCGAAATCACTCGAGATAATTTATTTAGCTCCTTTCTCAAACTTCGGGAAAAATCCGACGAATTCGGGGTTGTTATTTTTATTTTGTTTATATTGTGAGAGACAATTTATTATTTGATTAATTTTTTCGAATCTCGATTCAAAATCGCTCGGGACGATTTATTTAGGTCCTTTCTAAAACTTCGAAAAAAATCCGACGAATTAAGGGTTGTTATTTTTATTTTTTTTACATTGTGAGGGACAATTTATTATTTGATTAATATTTTCGAATCTCGATTCAAAATCGCTCGGGACAATTTATTTAGCCCCCTCCTCAAACTTCGGAAAAAATCCGACCATTTAGGGGTTGTTATTTTTATTTTATTTTTTTTTTTACATTGTAAGGCACAATTTATTATTTGATTAATTTTTTCGAATCTCGATTCGAAATCACTCGAGATAATTTATTTAGCTCCTTTCTCAAACTTCGGAAAAAATCCGACGAATTAGGGGTTGTTATTTTTCTTTTTTTTACATTGTGAGGGACAATTTATTCGGCTACCCAAATTCCACACACCGATTCGTATTTTTCGGACCACCCTGGGCTTTTTCGTCCACGGACGCCTCGGTAGCCTTTACTTCGCCTCTCTCTCTCTCTCTCTCTCTCTCACTCTCTCACTCCCTCTCACTGTCCAGTTCCTCAACGGCAAAAGCTACAGGAGTGTAGAGAAGACCACGCGTATCTTCACAGGATCTCCTGTGTTTTACAAGCCGGCTGTGTATCGCGTCCACCTTTTTCTCATACACCAAAAGTTCCTCCCTCGCCGCTTCTGCCTCTCAGCTCGGGGCATTGTTAGTTCCTTTTGTGCCCGCATGAGTCGCTCGAGTGCTTTTCTCGTCGGTTGACTCCTCATCTACGCGCCCTCTCTCTCCCTACTGTCTCTGTGTTTTCTCTTCGTTCCGACTGTACATCCTCCGTGTCTCGCACTTTTCTTCTCTCGCACGAAAAAAAAAGGATCTTTCCACATTGCTCATCGTAGCCGCACGCTTTGCCACAAGCATTGTCTCTCGCTCTTTTTCTCGTATTATTATTGCTCACTACCCACCCTCTCGCTCTTCTGTCAGTCCGTCTATCTTACTCGTCTCTAACGCAATGGAAGGGAGCGTTACCGTCGGCTTAGCTTTTCCGGATTACAAGGATCTTCTTTATATTCCTCCCTCCACTACTCGGATTCCACGTGCGTGCGCCCCTTTCTACAAGAAAAATATTTTTCTATACAAAGTTAAGTCTCTCTTTTTTCACTCTTACTACCCTCTTTTCGCAAAATTCCAAGCAATAGGAAAAAAGGCAGGTCCTAGATGAACAGGACATTAGCTCAAAAAAATAAACAACCCTAAAAGAGTCAACGAGGGATGAAAAACAAATCGACTCTAAAAAATCCCTTCTGTAACTCTTTTTTCCAAAACGAATTGAATTTCTCTGTTTATTTTTAGACAACAACGATAAGGGTTGAAAAAAATCAATGACGAGTTTCCTTAACTCTCGGATACGATTTTCAAAAGGGTAAAGAAGAGTCAACGAGGGATGAAAAATAAATCGACTCTAAAAAACTCTTCTGTAACTCTTTTTTTCCAAATTCGTCAAAACGGATTGAATTTCTCTGTTTGCATTTAAACAATAACGACAAGGGTTGAAGAAAATCCCTTCTGTAACTCATTTTTTCCAACTTCGTCAAAACGAATCGAATTTCTCTGTTTGTTTTTAAACAATAACAATAAGGGTTGAAAAAGATCAATAACGAGTCTCCTTAACTCTCGGATACAATTTTCTAAAGGGTGAAGAAGAAACAACGAGGGATGAAACAAATCGACTCTAAAAAACCCTTCTGCAACTCATTTTTTCCAAATTCGTCAAAACGAATTGAATTTCTCTGTTTGTCTTTAAACAATAACGATAAGGGTTGAAAAAAAATCAATGACGAGTTTCCTCAATTCTCGGATACAATTTTCAAAATCGTGTCTAACAATAAGGGTTGATCGAGAAACAGAGATAAACCGAAAGATTTTCAGAGATGTAGCAAAAGGTCCATAAGGGCTGCAGAAACGAAGGGACACTTCTCTCGGTCAGTGGAAAAATAAGATAAAAAGATACGACGAGCGTAATTGATCGACATCAAGGGGGTACATCACCAGCAGATGTTTGAACACGCCCTCAACCTCCATCCGTCTCTTTCATAAAGTCCTGCGAGAAGGAGAGTCTTCTCTTGGCTCGTTCCTACACATTATACATATATGAAAGAGCGAACCTGTTGGCGAACATGTACGGGCCAGAACTGGGCAGAGGCATGAGCGATACGATAATAGCGAAACCCGCGTTTCTCTTCCATGTATGTATATGTGTAGAACATATATGTTTTATAATAACACAAAACGTGGTTAAGATCGAGCCTCGTGATACGTCGAGTCAACCACGAAGAGCAAAGAAAGAGAGAGAGAGAGTGAGTTGAGAGCGTTCAGTGAAACGCGCGGGGGAGTCATTTTTCACGCGCAATGTACTCTCGCTTTTTATTTTACATTTCTTTCTTTTTACCATTGAAGTTCTCGCAGGAACTGAACAACCTCGCAGGAAAAGAAGAGTGTTTTTTAACACAATCGAGTTTAATTTTTGTTTACAAATATTATAAATTATTGAGAAAGTGTGGAAATAATAGTAATTATTATTGTATTAAAATAATATTATTAATATTAATAAATTATATTATAATACTAACTAAATATTATAATCATTATATTATTATGATATTATAATATTCTTAATTAAATAATTAATATTATAATATAATTATTATAATATTTTAATGATATCATAACTATAATCATTAATATTATTATTATTATTATTATTATTACTTATTTATATTTCTCATTCTAGTACTTTTTCTGGGCATAATAATAATTATTATATACAGAAATAATAATAATAATATTATTATTATGAAAATATTATTATTATTATTATTGTTATTATTATTTCTGTATATAATAATCTGTATATATAATAAATCTGTATAATAATAATCATTATTATTATTATACCCAGAAAATAACATTATAATTATCATTATTATTCCCAGAAAAAGTACTAGAATGAGAAATATAAATAATAATAATAATCATTATTATCATTATAAAATGCGAATAAATTATTATGAAAATATTATTATTATTATTGTTATTATTATTTCGGTATATAATAATCTGTATAATAATAATGATTATTATTATTATACCCAGAAAATAATATTATAATTATTATTATTATTCCCAGAGAAAGTACTAGAATGAGAAATATAAATAATAATAATAATCATTATTATCACTATAAAATGCGAATAAATTATAAAATCAATAAATATAAATAATAACAAACATATTGCAATTACTATGGAAAACTTCGTCGAGTGACAATTTTCAACTTTACTCCAATCATAATTATGAAATGAAATTAAAGATCGATTCTCAAAAGTCAAAGGAAGAATAGGACTGAATTAACATTCGAACGCTAATGGTATGCAACGCTTGGCTTTCGCATCGTATTTTCTTCCTCAATTTTTATATTTCTTTTCATTAATTTTTATAATATTGTAAATTATTGAGAAACTGTGGAAAGACAATTTTAGAATTAACGTTTTTTTAAATGAAATTGATAATGTCAAGTATTTCTCGATGGTCGAAGCATAAAGATTGGCAATATGTCGAAAACGTCGGGATCGGATCGTTTTTTCTTGTCTCTACCCATGAATATCTTCGATACTATCGAGAAGGGAACAAAAGGGAGCGAAGAATGCGCGAGTCTCTGTCAAGCGCAGGATCATTATAAATTTCGTACGCTCGTTTCTCCCTTTCTCTCGCCCTTCCACAATATGGTTCTTCCTTCGTATTATTTTTTTTCCTTCATCCTCTTCTTTTTATTCGTTTATTTTCTTTCATTCGCTGTTTCACATCGCGCGCGCTTAATAAATTAGTCAAAAAAGACGTTCATCAATTTCTATGATGGCCATCCTCTCTCCTCCTCCTCTCTCTCTCTTTCTCATAGAAATAAGTTATGAGAGAGACGAACAATCTCTAAAACATCATCCGTCCATCAAACTGTGAGAGTGCAAGCGACTCGGTCCCACTGTACATATATATATACATATAACACACGGTGTGCATAACATATATGTCTATAGCCTGGAAATTGATGGATGATTTTTTCTCTCAGCTGTCCGTTCGTCCATCCAACGATACTTCGCTGTATACGTTTTTAAAAATACGCTCTCATATAGTTATATATATATATGTATATGTATATATACAGAGGGGGGACTGTAATATATTACAGCGAGTTTTCTCGAGCAATCTATCCGACGATCAACCCTAAATCGTACATTAATAATGAATTATTATAAATCCGCTGTTAACACTTGTCGTTTTCCAACTAATTTCATCCCTCGAACATTCTCTCCTTTCTCTTAGAATCGATAGTGCTCTTATTTTACATTTTTTTGTACACTTTGATAATCTATTTATAATTTTGTTCTTATTCTAATCAAAATTATAATGAAATTTTAAGAAATATTGTCATTTTTTGTTTTGGTTTTAATTTTTAGAGGGTTGGTGATGCATTAACAGTTTTATACTTAAGGAAGCATTTCCGTTAGATTTCACTGAAAATTTGCAGAAACGTTCTTTGATGTCGTATGTACATGTGTGTAAAATTCCAGGGGTCTTTATCGACTCAAAAATCACGATATTTATTCTTGAAAATCGTCACTTTTCCCAATCTCCCATAAGAGCCCGTGTTAAATATCGCAACATTATACAACGAGTATCTCGATCATTTGGTCGATGAAGCCTGTTGAAATTTTGCACATATTTTTATATGACATCAAAGAAGCTTCGATTAGTTTTTATAACAAATCTTATGGAAAACAAAAATTCATGATTTTGTTTATTATATAACAAATAAACTTTCCGTAGGATCAATTTGAATTTTGAGTATGTTGTTCTTTAGTCGATTTGCAACAACTTTTCTTAATGAACTTAAACGCTTGGTCCACTTCCAATGCGAGAAAAAACGGGAATAGAATTTTGATCCCCCCTCCCCCCTTCCGGTACGACTATCTTAAAATAAGAGAATTTTTCTCATTCGCTGAAACGAATGATGAATAGCAATTGCCGAGAAGACTTGCGGATAACATAACGAGCTGGTATTGTGTGGTTCGAGACGTGAGGAAGTTTCGAAGATGTGTGAAATATCCTCGAGAACAAGCAACAATCACCGTTTCTACGAATGGTAAGATTTTCTTTTCCAAGAAAAACTGTGAATTTTTTAATTTATCAAAAAAAAAAAATTCCAAAAAAAACAAGCAATAAGACAGTTTTGAAAATTACAATTTCATTAACAACCCTGCACCCACAAAATATCTACTAAATTCCATCATTCGTGGGATGGTTACAATTTTACCCCAGAAACGTATTTTCCAAATTCCAAAAATAATTTTAACAATTTAATTTACCTACAAAAAAGCATACTAAAAAATAATCAACGCATATATACACAGAGGTCGATTCGTTCCGTCGTCATCAGGTGACAGGGCCATGTTCACGTCGTCCACCATCGTCCATCGTCCCTTTCTCACCCCTTAACCGGTATAATGTACTTTCCATCCCTCTGTCCTTCGCACAACACGTATATACATACATAAACAAGACAACCGAGAGAGGACAACTACGCAACTCGTAGGAGAGAGGGTTTGTTGTTACGAAGTGCGAGGGTGTGTGTGTTTGTATCTGTGTACATGGGAAGAAGGTCGAGAGGGTGCGAGAAGGAGGGGTTGGTCGTCTCCCCGGCTCGAAAGGGAAGAGGAGAAGAAGGAAGGGGAGGTCGAGGGCGAAGTGAGACAAGCTGCTCGAGGCCTCGCGGTAGAAGCTGCGAAGGTTAGGCCAAGGGGGTTGAAGGGGGTTGGGGGGAGAGTTAGATACAAGGATAGGGTGTGTGTCGTCATGGCTACGCAGCGGGGGGCGGGGCAATCGATACACCCTCGCAAAACTCTCGCACGCACCCCCAACCCTCCAACTGCCCCCTCCTCCCTCACCCCTGACCATCACCTCTCGCGAGTCCATCGCTCTACTCCGAGATATCTTGCACGCACCTCAGCGCGTATCCCACATAATACCCGCAAACACTTCAACCGCGGCGCAGCACCACGTTGAAACTAAAATAAAGTGCGGTATACCCGTTTCCCTTTGTCTCGACGCTTGAAACGCAATGACGATGGATACGGTTTTTTTTTCTCTTACGACCGTATGGAAATTTTTCGGAAATTCTAGAAAGATCCCCATTTTCAAAATGTAATTGTTGTTTTTCTTTTTTGGAAAATAGAAAAATGGAGCGTTGTCCAAGAGTGTTGTCATCGAGTATGAAAATCAGGACGTAAATGCATTCTCACAGGTCGCCCATCACTTTTCTTCAAAGAAACTCACGTCCATTGTGCGCGAGAGAAGAAGAAAATAATAACACGCTCGCGCCCCATCCAACGATGATTTTTCGCTTCACCCTCGAGCAGGAAGAGGGGGGTGGGGGATGAAATCGTCGAAAATCTCTCTCCCGCGACTATAACTAATGCGTTTAGGTGCGAAAAGGCGATAGTTCGGCGAAAATTTGAAATAACGATCCTATACGCCTGGAAAATAACAATAATAATAATAATAAATGCTGTTTTGAGTTTTCCACGTGTACATTAGTCCACAGATATATCTATGGGGTTCTTCTTTACGGTACGGAAAGGAGTCCGTTGGTCGTGGACAATGCGAGCGCCCTCTCTCGCTCGCCGAGTGTATCATTCGGTCGTTTATGAGAGCTCGTAGTCGTTCATCACTCTGGTAGCTCCGTCTCTTTCTCTCCTCTCGCACCGGAGCATTTTTCATCGTCTCGGCGTCCCGTCCCGAGACGATGCACTCGGGAACACTGCAACCAATATACATATATACATTTACATACTATTTTACAGTGAGATCTCGAGTAATATGCCGCGCGGCATATCGTCCGTGAAATTGCACGAGTGCATCTCGTGTACTATATCTATGTGTATTTATGTGTGCGTGTGTGTGTGTGTGTGTGGGTGTGTTGGGAAGTATCGGACCGGAGAGTCCAATCTCCGTTTCACGAGTTACAGGTGTCTTTTTGCAAATTTTTTTCACATTTTTAATAAGAATTTTATTGTTTCTGTAAAATTATAATAGAAAATGGATTTTGGTTTATTGTATCGAAAACTATGATAAACTATTTTCTACGAATTTCATAAATTTAAAAAAATCTCGAAATTTTGTTATTTTTGTATTTTTTGATTCAATAATTTATAAATTTAAAGTCAAATCTGAACGATTTGCACTAGTTCTATACTAGATCGAATTAATTAGACGTTTATCAATGTTAATTATAATTAAAAATGGGAGGAGATAAATGCGCGAGGCGATTTTTTTACGCTTTTAATGTCCTTCGAGGATTTTTGCCTGGAGAGTGTCAGGATTTCGGTGGTGGAGATGGAACGAAAAGTTTCGAGGTCTTAAAAAAATCATTAGTCCGAGCAGAAGGGAGAGAGAATGATTGGAAGGAGACGAACCGAGAGAGAGAGAGAGAGAAAGACGCAATAATTCAAGGGATCCGTTTCTGACAACTGGGCCGACGCTATCTCTCTCTCTCTCTTTCTCTTTCTCACTTGTATACGAGGCGTGTATAGAAATAACACAACGGACTGCACCTGTCCAGGTAGGCGTAGCCGAAACCGATTCTTCCAAGAATTCGCTCACGCGCGCGAGCGAGCGAGAAAAAGGCTCCAGCCTGTCTGCCAGGATCAGGATCATCTCCTCCTGACCTCGACAGCTTTTTGTTTAGAAACTCTCTCGTAAGGCCGGCAGCGCCTCATTCTTTTTCACTTCATTTTTTTCCCTCTCTATCTCACTCTTTCCATCGATTTTAATGAGTTTTTGAGAAAAATCTCGACCAAAAATATCGAGCGGAGTGTGAAAAACATGCTCACGTAAAACCTCACACATCGGATTTGATTTAAAAGACAAATTATAATAATATTAACTTCCAAAATTGCAAACAAAAAACAAAAATTAGAAAATTTACAATTTCTGAAAAGGAAAACGCTTTGCTATTCATAGATTGTTATTAGAACGAATATGTATTAATCCTTCCGAAGAAATTTCTTTTCTTAATTCCCAAAAATTACAAAAATCTGCAAAAAAATATCGAAAAACATAAATTTTCGACCTTTGCTTACAAAAATTCGCAAAAAACAAAAACCAAAGGATAAAAAAACCTAGATCAAATCCCATACATGCAATTTCATTAAAAAAAAAAGTTTTAACACAATGTAAAAAATATTATTTAAAGCAAAAAACCAAAAATTTTCAATTTTCAAACCTTAACCATAAAGATACGCGAGAAAAAAACGAAGAAGGAACGAAAGAGGAAAAATAAATCTAGAGTTCTGTGTCGCGAAGCGTGAATGAAAATCCCGATAATCCCAAAAATCTGTAATCCTGGTGAAAGGACAAACAAATCTGTCGACAGAGTGAGAGAGAAAGAGAGATTTGCTACACCGTGTCGAAGCAGACAGGACCTCGGTGTGTCTATACGTATTTACTGTATACACTGCTGAAGGACTATGTGTTTGCGGGAGGAGAGAAGAGAACCTGTGGAATCCCTTTTCTTTCTTACGCTCTCGACGAGAGTCCTTTTCTTACAATTTTCGCCTTGTGCCTCCCGGGTTCGCGTCACACCGCGAACAAGAGGCTTTTCACGGGAGGACGAAATCTTTCACTCTCTTTTTCTCTTCTCTTTCCTTCTTTTTTTTCCTCCGGCAAGAAGGATATCACCGTAATCCGAGATAAAGCGAAAGTGAGCTCGAGCAAATACGGAAAATCTCGTTTTTGTGAAAAGAGTGGGGGGGGGGGGGGGGGGGGGGTAGGTGCTCATGCGCATTGCAACAAGGCGCATGCGTCAATTGTTATTTTGCTCGAACCGGATTGAATCCTTCCTCGGACAAGCTCGTTCGTGCGAGGGAACACGAAGGTGAGAAACTTTCTTTTTTCTTTCTTTTTTTTATCGCTGTCGCGTAAATCACGTTTCGCTTCTGGATATTTGTAGCGAGGGAGGAAAAACCGTGAATCGTCTGCTTGTTTACTCGAACGATTCAACGGGAGTAATTCCGTGGTGGAAACTAACGCGAGGGTGAAAATTCGTCCCTCGTTCTAGCGAAAAGAAAACTTAATTTCACGATTGAAAAAAATTTTTATTTTTGTTCCTATTTTTGAAAATTTTGTGAAATGAAAATTATCACGCTATGGTTTGGATAAATATGTGGTTGATAAATATTAATTGTATTAAAATGTTTCATTTGTTTTCGGTTTTTGAATGTTTCCTACAAAATTATTGAATTTATTTATTTATTTATTTTGAAAAACGCATTTTCCACGATAATTTATCGTTCGTTTTTGTTTAAATCGAGATATACTTTCTCCTCTTACAGGCTATCGCGCGTTACGAGAAAGTAAACGTTTACCAGAAACCACAGAAAATCTCATCGACCCTTTACATACGGGAATAAATTCTTCCACGCGTAGTTTTCCTCGCGAGGATTTTGGGGTCTATAATTTTTAGTTTAGTCGCCACGCCCACGATCTTCGTGGTCGAAACTGAGCATACGTCACCGGAGGAAGATTCATAAAAAAAAAAAAAGAAAAAAGAGACTAATATATTTACTATATAAAATGTTATATATGTATGGCCATAGAAGCGCCATCGAAGAGAGAGAGGGAGAAAGGAGAGAGGAAGATCTCGACAACGAGATAAGACCAAAACTCCTGTCACTTTGTCGGTGAAGCTTCATAATAAAAAACAAAAAAAAAACGAAAAAAGATTCCCTCCTTTGCCCTGCAGGACACAAGGCCCCCTTGATCGTTTCCACGAGGCAGGAAACAACCGTGAAATCGTTCGGTCGTCATTTCAATAATATATTTCCCTGTTTTTTTCTACCAATTAAAAATTTTACAGCCCAGTCCCATCGTTTATTAAAAACGAAAACAAAAAAAAACAAATAACATTCGAAAATCCTAAAGATGGAAGCTCGAATATTAAATTTCTGTTTTTTTTTTTTTGTTTTCTCGTCGATACCAATGGGCTAGAGAAATTTATTCACAGTGAAAATTTGACTTTACGAAAATTTCGGTTACGCCTCCGGGGGTTGCGGACTGTCTCGTTTCTTCGAGTGTCGGAAAAATAGGGCTCGAGCCTCTTCGTCAAGCCCCTTGACGTTTTATTTTCTCTCCTTGACGTGACGTTGAAAGAGAGAGAGAAGGAGAGGAGAGAGGAAAGCGTGTCATTTTTGACACACGGTGCATTCGTTGACGAGCGGTTAGGCATATCAACCTGCTGTCACAAGACGCGTTGCTTCCTCCTCAAAAGTTCATCGTGACCCTTCGAACTCGTATATTCGATCTCAGGCTCCGTAATACAAACTCGTACATACATAGAGATGTGTATTAAAACGCCATACATATATTAACTCCCATAAGAATTACAACCACACACTTACAAACTTTTATATGTATATAAGTGTTATATATCTATACATAGGTGTATGGTTGTAATTCCATGTATATGCATATATATAATACCTGGTAGGAGCGACGGTGCGGTGACCCTCTTCAAAAAAACTCACGAAAACCCAACTACGCCTAGTTAGTCAGGCATTGTGCAAGCGCCAGGATTTATACTTTATGAAGTGGAAAAAAGGAACGAGAAATCGTCGAGGCGCAGTCTCCTATACACACGTGTGTCTGTATGAGCCCTGTAGAGCCGAGAGTAAAGTTTAAGTACCTGTATATAAACGAACAGGCGGACGCCCAAATTCTCGTGACAACTTGATCGTTATAAATATACTACCGAGATGATTCTCTCGCTCGTTTCCCAAACGTAACGAGACGAGAAAACGAAACATTCCCAAGAAAATTTTCCACGCGTGTTAATCCTCATCTTTCTTCTTTAGTCAAGGTACAAGTTGGTTTATTTTCTTCCTAAGATTAAAGTTCTCGGTTTGGTTTCCCAGTCGAAGTCGAAGGGATATTCGACTCGCAGATTCGGTGGCACAACGATTTTCATCGATTCCTTGCGATTTCCACTGCGATTCTCGTGATTTCCTAATCAATAAGATAACCTGCGATTTCACGCGATTTCTGCTGATTCCAACTGTGACAGGATGGTTGGCGAAGAGAGAGAATAAAAGATGAATTATTTTGACGATGAGTTTGATAAAAGAGTAAAAAAGGTCTTGATGAAGTGGAAATCGAAAGAAAACTGATTTGAATATATAGAAGGTTAATGAGAAAGGGTTTGAGAGAAAGAGTTTTGGAGTGGGGAGGATGTCATCCGCGGGTGTGATAAGAGACCGTGGGACTGTGAAGTCAGCAAAGTTGGGGTTTAGCGGGAAAGGAGACTAGGAGTAGATGAGAGCAGTGAGAAAGGAATGTGCGAACGTTACACAACGATTTCCAGTGATTCCTGAATTTCAGAAGTCAACAATTTCTAGATTGTCAATAGAAAAACTTTGATAAACGCTTGCTCGCTTGAAAAGCGGATGGGTGAATCCCAATGCTTTCCTATATGTTTAGAGAAATCCCAAGGAAATCAGGAATCGGGGAGGAAGGTCACGCGCGGGTGACTGTGAAGTCAGCAAAGTTGGGGTTTAGCAGGAAAGGAGACTAGGAGTAGATGAGAGCAATGAGAAAGGAATGTGCGAACGTTACACAACGATTTCCAGTGATTCCTGAATTTCAGAGGTCAACAATTTCTAGACTGTCACTAGAAAAACTTTGATAAATGCTTGCTCGCTTGAAAAGCGGATGGGTGATTCCCAATGACTTCCTATACGTTTAGAGAAATCCCAAGGAAAGCAGGAATAATCATTCGACATCAGCGATTTCCAGCGATTTTTAGCGATTTCTAGCCTGATTTCAGATGAAATGGTTCACTGATTTCTCGAGTGCTCAGCCCCTCGGTCGAAGTTTGTATGCACGAGGTACATAGATGCTCCATTTTTTGTTGTCCCTTGGTGTCCAACGTCGCCCATGATCCTTGCGAAAATATAACAGACGACCTCGAGTCGATCCTGGATGAGGAAATGTGTAGAGCGCGTGCCGTTGTCCTAAACAAACAGAAAGCTCAGTTTAGGATTTTGGTTGATGGTAAAAACTCGTTGTCGGTCTGCCGCGCCGTTACTGCGGTAAACTACATCGACCCCTGCGTATTCTAGTTTGACCCCTACGTATATTTATATACATATTTTTTTGGAAGAGGGGGGTTGGACGCCAGGGCTAAACTCGGTTATACCAACTCGTACTTTAAACGCTTCTCGCGCACGTGTCCCAATCCGCGATCAACGTTCCATCGTATATATATATATATATATATGTATGTATGTATTTAATATATACGACCCATTAACGTTGCTCTCTCGACTACGCGATGCCGAAACGCGTTAATATTAAAACTATGCTGCCCGGGTGCGACTCCCTCGCTCATGGAAAATACTAGTAAGGGTGAGAGAAATTCAACGATGATCTACGACCATCGCCGACTCTCGGTTATACGAAGTATCGTACACGAGTAAAACGAAAATTATTATCGTCCCCGCTCTTATTAGAAAATAATCGAAAAATAATTGAAACAATTAAAAAAAAAAGAATAGAAAAAGATGAAACGTTCAGTCTGCTTTCAACTTTTCATCTTTTTATATTTGTTTTTAAATTGTTTTAATTATTTTTCGATTATTTTCTAATAACTACGGGGACGATAATAATTTTGAAACTTTTTGTTTTTTGTTTTTTTGAATAAATAAAATACTTTCCACAATTTTGTAAAATTGTTCACTAACTATAAATCATCGAGAAACTGCGTCGTCGTAAATTAATTCTCACTTTTAGGATATTCGTGCGCGGTTCGTCGTTCGACCAGACGAGAAATACAAAAGGGACGAAAAGTTGATCGACGATGAAACCGAAAGACATCCTTTCTGTCACAGGGGCGTAATTTCCATCGGGGTAACGCGATCGATGCCTTTGCAATGTCCTGTGTGCGGTGTCGGAATAGAATGAGAAAAAAAAGAAGAAAGAAAGAAAAATCTCGGCAGCACGCATAGTGGGGTGAGGGAGGTTCGTGGTGAGATCGAGGGTCTCGCGCGATGAACGGATTTATGAATTTATGGATTCCGGGCACGCGCCTTCTCGCTGCCACTAAATTCACTCGTTCTCTCCATAACGCTTTATATATCTACACGATAAACTAAATAAAAGTAAAAAAAACCAATGTATATAAATATTACTATTTTTTCGTATTTTCTAAAAAATTATTGTAATAAATAATAATATTATATAGTAAAATAATACAATAATAATAACAATATAATAATAATATATAATAATACAATATTACGATAATAATATAATATAATAATAATTATAATATAATAATTATTATTATAATATAATAATTATTATTATAATATAATAATTATTATTAATATATAATTAATATTATTATTATTATTTTTATTATTATTTTTATTATATAATATTTATTATATACAGCAATATAAGACAATAAAAATTATAATATAATAATAATATTATAAATATAATACAATAATAATTATATTATTAAAAAAAAATTATTTTTTCATTTATATACGTCGAAACTGTATTCCGTATAGACAATGATTCGCGAACTCCTTTCTATATTCTGATATTCGAAGATTTCCTAGACGATAATTGTTCAACCAGCGTAATCGATATCTCCAATCAGTTTCTCGATTCTTATTGCCTTCACGCTTTTCAAAATGATTCTATGGAGAGGGTTTTGTATCGTGAAAAAAAAATATCTATATATCTATATATATAAGCGCGTGTGTGTTTCGACGAAGGAACAAGTGGAAGGCGGGGCAGTCTCGTGACGGCGAGTTTAGCCAGAGGCTACCACGCCCCCGCCGCCGCCACCGCCGCCACCAAACACGAGTTCATTGTCTCCGTGTTGTGTGAATACGTACACGTGTGAAAAATCTATTCCCATCTGTACAAAGTCCGGAACGTATCGAGGATCGACTGAATTCTGTAAAAACGCAAGATCGAATGTTATTTGTTGTTTTTTTTTCGTACACTGGCATGCATATGTCGACGCAAGGGCGAGCAGAGGACATTTTTATCAATTCGAACAAATCTCATCCAAGCTTGGCCAGCGAGAGACATAAAGCCTCGTCCTGTCTTCCAACGGAATTGATCTTCGATTTTTCATCCTTTTTCTCTCTCCCTCTTGACAATAAATCAGAATTTCCAAACTGTCCCTCGACTAATTTAACAATGTTTTTTGTTTTCCAACGAATTTTAGAGTTTGAAATTCGATACGAAGAAATTATATTTCATGAGTTGATTAGGATCCTGAACGAAGTGACGAATTGTCAAAAAATTAGACAAAACATTTGATTGTAAATTATTTGAAATTTTAGCCGTTTGTATTATTTATAAGCCTGATTGGATAGTTCGGAAGGCTGTAAATAATTCATCGATGAGCCACGAATGAAAAGAGCTGTTGGTAGTAGTGGAAAGTGCGAGGGGAAAATCGCATAGATCAGTCGGGATCAGATGCAAATAAGATTCATTAGCGTTAAGCCAACGGGGGTTGGAGAGATCTCTCGCTCGTTTTCGACGAGCCACATAACACCCTCGCTCCCGTGCACGCTTAAACCTGGAATATAAACGGTCCGTGCACGGAAGCTGCTTCGCAGAGTACTCCGTTACTAAAAGGGATGCGGAATTGTAGGGCGAGAGAAAGAGAGAAAATGGAGAAAGGAAACGAGCGAAAAGGGTTTGTTATTGCGCAGTGACGCTTTTCCCTTTTATCCCACACAATATGACACCTTTTTACATTAGAGTAAAATTTACTCCTGTATTAACTTATTTGTTGGTCGTACAATAACAAAAAAATTCAATTCGTGAATAAAAAAGTTATTTGGAAATATTATTTTACGTAATAACGCAACGATCGATGAAAATAATTGTCTCTATTTATGAGAGCGTGGAGCATCAAGCCTACAGTAAAGGAGCTCACACGCTGTACTTTGGATGTAAACCCTAAAACCAAACAAAAATATTATAGGTCATGGTGGCGCTGCTGTCGTTAATATAGGATGACAGAGAAAGACTGAGAACAGAGAAAGAGGAGCGTATTGCAGATAGTGCGGTTATATTGTTACGTCCCAGTGGCGAGATTCTGTAACTCGTTATGAAAATAACGATTCGGAACGCTATCTTAACGATAACAAATTTCACTGCGCGTGGAAAAAATTATTTAACAAGTATTTCTAAAATTAATTTATATAGGAGAATTGTTAATTATTACGAAATCGAACTTACTTACTTATTTGTTATTTCAACCATTCTAATTATTTGTCACTTTTTTTGGCACATATTAAACGCTAATGATTTATGAGGTACTATCACAATAGTCGTTATCACATATCGAAGGGGTTACCAAACCTCGTTATCCGTTATGAGATATACACCATTGTGACAGCGCCTCGTAACTCGTTAACCTTTAATATATGCTAAAAAAAAGTGATAAATAATTAGGACGTTCGAAATAACAAGTAAGTTCAATTTCGTAGTAATTACCTAATATGTCACGACGTGTAAACACTAAAAGACATAAGTATTATTCTTATTTCAGCAATGACCAGGTCTCGATAGCAAATACTCCTCACTTCATGGCATCAACAATGCCATACTTCATGTCCTATACTGACAACACAAGCGCGCTCGTGGCTGAATTTCGAACTACAACCAACGTATATCTTTTCCGTCGATTTCAGGATCCAAATTTATCATGATTCTCCTACGCCGTTTGATCTTCTTCCCTCCAGGCTCCATGGCGTGGAGAATAATGTGGAAAAAGTATGACAATCGCCTCGTCGAATGCTGAACCGAAGAATGGAAAATCACTCGCCGGATGATATTGCGTAGTTTGAAAATACTTCGAGTTTCGCAATATGGCCGCTTACACGCCTTCGGCGTCTTCGATGCGACGAGAACTTCACGATTGTTTTCGTTGTCGAAACGTTCACTAACCTGAAAAAAAACAGCAGCGCTATATAACACAATACATACTCGATCTTTCTCGTGCCTTGTGGACTCCGGCCACTGACAGTCTGAATCTTGACTTACGAAAAAAAATACTGGCGAAAGGATTTAATTGTACTAACCTAGAAAAAAATAAATACCGCGACGATACGTGTTCAATAATTTTTCCAAACGTTACGAAACGTCATGTGTCTGTTGTATCACTGTTTCTCTTTCGATGTTGTCAAACCTGCAACGACAATCTCGCACTCACGATCACGAAAACGATGATTTAAGGACGAACGATAAACACACACCTTGCACTGCGAACGATGATCGCGAGACACTGGACAGCAATGCTGATGCGTGTTTCGTGTCGTCTATTACAAGATGGCCGACCTGTCAAAATCGCACACCGCGAAACTTTCTTTTCTACAATTATCTAAAAATGTATATCCTTGCTTCCAGAACGATAACCGACTTGGCGTTATTACTCGTTCGAAAAAATTATCAAATCTTCTTTACGAGCTTCATGCAGGAAGAGAGACGTCGATGAAAACTGAGAAAAGTAGAGCCTACGCGTAGTTATACATATTTTACATTGTTTATAGGGAACGCCGTGTGAGCGCAACGCTGTCTGCCTATTGGCTCACGCGACACGACGCCATTCTAAAAAACGTCGTAATTGGTCCAACTTGGACAGAAAATACTTCAATTATTTCTTCGATTAACGTTGTTATTATACAAAATATTCTTGACGTCTAATTTCACATTGGATCGTATACAAAATTATGCCTTGAATATCTCGTCTTTAATCTTATTTGATATCTGTATTAGAGAAAACAATTATTGAAAGCAGAGTGTCGGTTGCGGAGTGGGGGAAGCAGCATGGGGGCTCCAGTGCGTGCATAAAAAAGTGGACGGTGTGTGAAGTGAGTGACAAGTGGACAGAGCAATTGGAACAATCGTGCTCTCGAAAATACGCGAAGTATACGAAAATCCTCGTTTCGCTAAATTGACAGAGAGTTGATCGTACGAACTTTTGTATCCAAACGAGCCTAACGAGAAAGCATAGCGAGGAGAATGTACTAACCACCCACGAAAATTCGTTTTAACGACTTCGCGATCAGTCACAGTTATCTTCACTTTCTTTCCATTGTTGCGATCGCGAGTTGCTGTTACGAGTTCCAAAATGGCGACGGAGCTTCCTCCCGTGAAACGTTCGGCAGTTCAAAACAAACTTTGAAAGGAGATTTATGCATACGTGTGTGAGTTACGTTCGTGTGGTACGAGGGTGAAAGAGCGAGCACGGAAGAGAGAAGACCTCTAATGAACTCTCGTTTAATAAAACTCGTGGCGTTGGTGTCGGGTACGCGACGAGTCTCCGAGGGAGTGCGAGCGAGAGGTAAGGTAGAGGAGAGCCGAGGAGACGCGAAGTCCTGTTGGCCATGTTGCGTCCGGGACCCCCGAGCTAATCTGACTTTGATTAAACTTTTAGCGCGACACCTAAAAGGGGTGGCCGATAGAGATATATATGCGCGTGTATACTCGCCCCGCCGGCCAACGAAACCCCGACGTGTAAGTCGATTTTTATTACGTTTTCGCGCATGAATTAACTCTCTTTCTCTCTATACACGTATATAGATATTTAACAGGCTTGTATATATAATCAAATCTTTTCAGGGCGTCATGATGAGATCACACGCATTTTTCTTTTCAACAGGGGTTGGATTAATTACAAAAAACATCCCTGGAAAATAATACAAAATGAAGAAAACTGAAATCTTTTTTCTGGATTTCTTGTGATGTAAGAATCAAATATTTATACGTATAAATAATAGTGAATTCGTTGATTTGAAGGTTAAATTAATTTCAGGAGAGACTTCGATCCAAGTAGGTGCTGCCATCGGTGAGGAGACGGCGCAACTGCTCGACCGGCCGTAAGGAATCGTTGTTACCATCGTAGGGTCACAACTGCCGCAGGGCTTAGAAGGGCGCTGCATGTTCGTCTCGCACATTTCCCCGTTTGCATCCTCGTCGATAACTGTGCGAGAAAATATTTCTTCTCTCATAAAAACACAATATACAATTTAATATAAATATTCCCGTGCGAATAGAGATTGTTGATAAAAAATGGAAAAAAATCATTGAATCAATTACACCGATATCATGGAATCACTTTATTGTCACACGCCATGTCTGGCATTGGGGGTATCTTTTTATCTGGTATATTATATTGGATACAGTCACTAACGTTTTTTTTTTTTCTTTATAGTAATCGTGCCACGAGGAGCCATCGGGAAGCCGAGGGTGAATTTTTGTCTTTATCTCATTAATGTTTTTTTTTTTTTTTACTCATTGTTATCAACTCTATTAATTTAATACACTATATTTAGTATGATAAGTCGATTCCTCGCGTGTGTGGGGGAAGGGGGGGGGGCTTTGATCGCGCGCAATACAATATGTACAGTCTCGAAAAAGGAAAAAAACACGCCTTTTGTTCCCTATTATTGTTTTTTTTCTTCTTGTTTTTAAACAAAGAATCGACCTGTCTCGAATCACCGACAAATGGTCAGGACGTGTTTTTGTTTTTTTTTTTTGGACCTTCGGTTTCTCGCTGATTCTCCCTGGCACATCGTTCTAATCATACTGCTTAGGTTCGTTCCTTGCTCGTAATTTATTCTTCTGTTTTTCTTTTTCTTTTGTTGTTGTCCTGGGAGAGTTTTAATTCACACTCTTGCAATCACGCTCGTTTATGTTTTTAAATTCAGGCGCGCGCGCGTTTACTCAATCTCTCTTTCTCTCTCTCGCTCAGATCACACTCGCACGACGAGGTAAACAATAAGACACGATCATTTAAATATCTTTCTCTCTCTCTTTCTGTCTCTCTCTCTCTCTCATTCGCATTCTCTCACTCTTGTTTACCATTGACAAATTAGAAATGTACGAAGCCTGTCTCTCAAATATCTCGTTCTAACGATACTCGAAGTTATTATTTTGTTTCTTTCAATTTTTTTATTTCACTTTTCTTATTCACTTTGTTTTTTTTTTCAGTTTCTTTTTTTTTTCTTGTTTTTTTTAAATATAGTAAGGTATAAGGATCGACGAGCGTCGAGCTCGACTCGTGTAACGTTGTTTAGTTTTAAATTCTTTCTGCAAACCTGTTCTCCTTCAATTTATCGAATCGGAGTGAATAATTGTTTTTTTTTTATAATACAATCGATGACTCGGTGCACGAATCGAACCCGAAACGATAATTTTGTTCATTTGGTTTTCTTTTGTTGTTGTTGTTTTTTTCTTCTTCTTCGTGTTACTCTTGTGACTCGTTTCGGTACAAGATACAAGGTCAGCCTATGCTACATTGGACTTGTTCTACAAAGGTAGTCGTTAATTTGATAATTAATAAATTGTTGGCATTTTTTTTCCTTCATATCTCGAAATCCCCCCCCCCCCCCCTTCAACCCCCAAAATTGTGACTCGAAACATTCTCTCGTTTTCTAACTTTATCGAATTTCACGTAATTGCACTTTTTCCTTTTATTTATCCGTCCTCTTTTTTCCACTCTTGATTTTATGCGAACCCTTAATGTGATTTCTCAAATTTCCTGAGAACTTGGCGTATCATTTGACCCTTGAGCTTTTAATCAAGGAAGTACGACTCTTGCTTTAAATAAAAATATAAATTTCATAATTCATTTAAATTATGACTGTAAATTTGTATTTTATTGAAATAAATTGTGGCTAAAATTTAGGCTTGAATTAACGTTGTTATTTTAATTTAAATTTTTACATTCTCACTACTTTTTCTTTCCTTTTTTGTTACCATATTTCAAAAATTCTAGGACAAATCTTTTGCAGATTTTGAATTGACAAAATTTCTGAAGTTGAGATAAGGATTAAAAAATTTGACAAGAATTATAACAATCGTACTTCCTTTAACCCCTTAACCTACGATTTACGTTCGAGAATTTTGGGCCGAAAGCGTAAACACGATCGCTCAGCCTTCGAGCCATTCGCACGACTTGTGTAATAACCTGATCGAGCCAATTGCAAATATTACAAGCATCGCTCGTGGTACGACATTCGCGGTTTGCAAATAGCACAGACAAGGCTCGTGATGTATTCCTATTATCTCTTCGTATCGTGATCAGTTTCAAGTTATTCTTGGTCACATTCACACGTCGAAATTTACTTTCATAAATTCTAGAGAGGCAACCCCACAAAATCTTCTCAGCAAAAAGATTACGCGATTAAAGCAGTGAGAATTGTACTAACAATTCTGCTAACGAAAGTGAAAGTAGTAGCGACATCTGTCGTGTTCGAAGAAAGTGTAAACGATTAGTTATCGAGGTTAGTTCCGACGACGATCAAACTACCAGAGTCCTGGCTTTGGAAGGAAATAACAAATAGTCCAAAAATCTGGGAGTATACGATCACTCCTGGCAGATTGTTGCAAATTATTAATTTTGTATTACTGATTTTTGTATAAATAAACTTTTTGTAGTACTTGCATCTACTACAATTATTGCATCGGGTTTTAATTACTTATCAAATATTCCACAAATATTTATAATTTTAAGAGGGCGCCACCGCTAATATTTATATTTGGCCCGATCATCGTACTACGGGCTATGCCCGTAATATTTACGTTTGGCCCGATCATCGTACACGAGCTATGCCCGTAGTTGTAGGTTAAGGGGTTAAAGCGATTTTAAAAAAAGTACACGTGATCCACAAAATCTCGTTTCAAGCCCCCCCCCCCCCCCTTAACCCTTTGAGCTCTAAAGACGCATATATCCATCAACCTATGCGTCTGCGAACCACATAAGCTTGAAAGTACTCAGATCTCAAAGGGTTAATTCCTCCGAACTAACCACCTTGGAAAATATCGCAGTCACACACCGAACGATCGCGACAATAACGTTAAAACCTTATTTGTTGTTATCTCTTCGTTCCATTAAGATAATTAATACATAGGTACAAAGTCGGATATTAATCGTGTGTCGAGTGTGTTTGTATGTTTTCTTTTCTTTTTTTTGTGTAAATGTTTTTATTTCATTATATCTTTGTTTTTGTTTGTTTAATTCATCGTTTTTGTTTTCCTTCTTTCCATCTCGTTCGTTCGTTTTATTTAAAATTAACGTAACCGTGTTGGCGCGTTTTTTGTTTTGTTTTTTAGTTCGTTCTTTATTTCGGTTCTAAGATTGAGCATGCTTATTTACAAATCGGCAAGGCAAGGTTTGAGAATAATTTTTTTGTTTTTCTTTTTCATCCTTAGATCCTCTTGGATTCTTCATTTTTCGTTCTGTCGATCGTGGAAACGTGACGGTAACAAGAGAGCAACGTAAAAACGATGAGAACACGCTGGAAATTTGCGAGACACGTGGAATATCAATCGTTCGACAATTCTGGATTTGCATGTTCCTTTTTTTTTTGTTTTTTTTTTGTCATTTCTCATTTCTCGTTTCATCGTCAAACACTGAGCACTCTTAATACGAATTGTAAAATGTTAATTCTCGTGCGATCGTCGCTTTCATCGATCCAAGTATGCGTTAACAATATTAATGTCTTAAGTGCGATTATTTCGTTTTTTTTCTTGTCTTTCTTTTTTGTTACTTTCTCTCCATTAAACGTTAGATAACGAAAGTAAGTTACGAGGTTTAGTTTTCAATGGATACGTCGAGTTTATCGAAAAAAAAAAAATCATTTTGTTCATTAATACCGAAAACAAAAATTAATGAAAATTGTTACTTAATTCGATAATTTGTTATTTTTGTTTGTTTTGGTAATTTTTCCATCACAATCACACACTCGTTTCTCTCTTTTACTCTTGATTCATACGTTCAATTTTGAAATTCTCACATTTTCTGTTCACTCTCACTTTCTCTCTCTCTCTGTCTCTCTTGCGCGCGGTTCTCCGGTGACTTTTCTCTCCAAACCCGACGGTGTAAATTTGTTAACGTTTTTCCTCGATGCGATAAGTCCAAAATAACGAAAAGAAAGCAAAAAACGATCGAAAAAGAGAAAAGAAACAACGACGATAACGAGCCAGACCGTTTCTTTTTTTGTTATCACGCACACACAAACACACACACACACACGCGATTCTCATCGCTTCGACGTGCTTGTCTTCCTTATTTTTCTTCGCTCAGTTCGCAGTTATCAAAGTACTAAGTTTGAATAGGATATGCAATATTTTTATGTTCTTTTTTTTTGTTTTTTGTTTTTGTTTAAGCGTTAACCACAGCGTAGCGACGCCAAATCCTCGGGAAAATTACACTCTCGAGAATTCCCCCCCGGGTTAAAGTACTGGAGGGTGAACAGATTTCGAGACGTTTTGATCTGCGAAGGAAGAAACCAAATTTCTCGAATTTTTTCTCAAATCTTCGAAATAATTTAGCCAATTCTCGAGGGATTATTTTCGAGAGGATCGGGACGCGATCGATCGGTCAATTACAAACTCAACGTGTATTACATTATTATTAGTCTTTTATACATGTTTTTTTGTTGTTGTTTTTTTCGTTTGAATTCTTCTTTTCTTCCTCCTTTTATAATCCATTCTCGTTCACTATTACAGTGTTTCGTGTGTGTATAGTTCTGGTTACTTTTTTGTCTTGTTTACTTTTTTCTTATTTTTGCTTCGTATATGAGATTTTTTATATGTTTTTTTGTTTTTTTTTTTTTTTCGTTTTGTTTTTGCTTCTTATTATTCGTATTTGACCCCCTGTGACTAAACTCCGTACACTTGCAAAATTTACTTAGAAATCACCTTATAGTAATTTTCACAATACTTACATGTTTCTGTTTTTTGGTATCTCGTTAAGACTCTACGATCAGTATGTTCACGAGTAAAAAATCCTCCTTTGTTTTTTTTTGTTTTTTTTTTTTTGTTATTTTTTATTTTATTCATACTTTATTTCTCTTTTCCTTCTCTCACGACGTCTCTCTCGTTTTTTTTTTCTTCTTCCTCCTTTTTTTTTTGGTTTGTTCGATTCTTCTAAATTAAGCACGTTATTTAGATATGATAAGATATCTCCTCCCTTGTTTCGTTTCTTCTGACGGCCCTTGGAAAAAATCACACCCACCCTTTTTCTCTCTCTCTTTCTCACTCTCACTCTCTCTTTCTCTCTCTCTCTCTCTCTCTCTCTCTCTATTTCTCTCATTCCATCTCGAATTAAGCTTGGCTCTCGTTGATCCGCTATTTCTTTTTTAAATGCTGTCTCACGGAATTGTTTTGTTTTTCTTTGTTTGTTTGTTTTATGTTCGCACGTGAATTCATCGTATTTTAATAATCGCGTTGTGAACGAAATTTTCGTCTTTTCATTTTCTTTTTTTTCTGTTGTCTTTTGTCGTTTCTGTTCTATCGGTTAATTCGTGGCACTCGAAAATAATCTCGAACCTGCTTCAATAGCACTCTCTCTCGTGTTGTTTCGTCTCGGCAAAATAAATTTTTCCATCGCTCGAAAAATCCGAAAGGAAATTCAACGATTTTGCAAAATTAATTTTACAATGATAATTCACAAATTATTTTCGTTAACTTACTTCCTTGAACAATAAAATTTTGGCGTTCGTTTCTAACTTAATAAAAAAAAATTCGCGCAAGTTAACAAAGAAACACAAAAATTTTTCTTATTTTTATTTTTCATAGCGTTCCAATAATTTCACCAAAAGAAAAAAACAACACAAAAACAAGTTTGATCCGAGTTGATTACATTTTTGTAATCGTCCTTATTGTAAACTCAAAATCAAAAAGGATAAAAAAAAATGCAAGATCGATTTTTCGAGAAAAGTGAACCGCGGTTTCATCTTGGTTTATTCAAAGTCTCGAGTGTCTGTGTGTGTTCTGTGTGTTCTGTGTGTTTATTTTCTCGTGTTGTGTGAATCTTTCGAACAAATCCCACTCTTTTCGTCTCTCCTTCGTTATTTTCCTTTCTTTTTCTTTTTTCGTAAAAATGTGCAATTGGTTCTTGTTGTTCTATAATCAGACGTTGGGTAAGTTACGAGAAACGTGTTTACGCGTCGCTGTCTTCTTGTGTGTATATGTGTGTGTGTTAGTGTGTTTACGTGTATTTTTGTGTTGCTTTTTATTTATTTATTTTACTTATTCTTTTTTTTTCGTTTTTTTTTGTTTCTCTTTTTTTGTCTCTGCGTGCGAGTTTTATACGTGCGGAACACAGATTCAGAAGGATATTTTAACATGATGACGATCAACAGCTATACACAATCGGATACAAAGTGTTTTTCGTTCTCTCCCTCTCTCTCTCTCTCTCTCTCTCTCTGTCTCCCTTTCTTTCTCTCTCTCTCTCTCTCTCTTTCTCACTCTCTTTTACACGACCCAAGCGTTGTTCCTTCCTCTTCGTTTAATCGTGGATGTGTGCCTCGCAAGAAAAAAAAAGGTCTATCACCAAATCGCGATTTGAATACCTCGAGACCGACAAGAAAAATATTATGCGTTTTTTGCGCTCTCGCTTTTACGTTCATATATATATATATATATATATATGTATATATAATATTAATTATATAATATAATATAATTATTATAATATTATATAATATAATTATTATATTGTTATAATAATATAATTATTATATTATTATTATATAATAATGAAAAATATAATTATATAATAATATAAAATATAATTATGTAATTATTATAATATTATAATAATATAAAATATAATTATATAATTATTATAATAATATAAAGTATAATTATATAATTATTATAATAATATAAAATATAATTATATAATTATTATAGTGTTATAATAATATAATTATTATAATATATAATATAATATAATTATATACATTGTTACATAATATAATTATATAATAATAATTATATATATATATATATATATATATATATATATATTTATATTAATTACAGTCGCTTTTCGTAACAATGGCGATCGCAAAAAAATTCGAGGCTCAAATCACGTTGAACCACCGTCGAAAAAAACGTATTTCTAGTCTCGAATCGTGCGAGACAAAAAACTCTCTCTCTCTCTTTCACTCACTCCCATTTTTTATTTTTCGTTTAACTTGCTCTCTCTCTCTCTCTCTCTTTCAATTGTCAGTCACGCATTCAAACTCGTTGTGCGCGCATACCCAATCGACTTAAGTTATACAATTATTTACAGGGTAGGTATACACGCTTTCGACGATAATACGTACACATATAGACCAATCAACATAAAACTCGTGTCTTAATTTTTCTTCACCCTCTTCCTCCCTTCTTCTTCACCCCATTTTTCATATTGTTCCTTTTCCCTTCTTCGTTCTTTCAATTATTACAATCGAGACGAGACGAACAATGTTTTCGATGAACCGGAGCAAAATCTCGCCCTCAAAAAAAAAAAAAAAAATTCTCCCAAACACTCTCTTGCTATGAAGTAAATTGTGTTAATAATTTTTCCTTCCCCCTCTTTCTTTTCCATTGTTTTCATTGTCCATTTTTTAAATCTCCTCTCGCATTTGCTTTCTTCTTTTTCGTGTCCTCCCTTTTTTTTCTTCGATACATCTTCCGACGTATCTTCAGCAATTATATAATAAACGAGTTCTATAGATTTTAAAAACCCTCGCACGGCGTGTCCAATATTATATACAAATATAGTAACGTCTCATATATATATATATATATATAATACATACACATATACATATAGATATGTATGTATATATATATATATATATGTAAATATATATTTTATTTAAATATCTATGTTTATGTATATATGTATATAGTTATAGTTCATGTCGTAGTCGTCGATCATAATTTTTTTTTCATTCGTTTGTTTATCGATACATTTATAATATTGTAATCGAAGTTCAATCACGATTTAACCGATTTGTTCGTTTAGTTCGTTTTTTTTGTTTTTTTTTTATTAATAAATCGAGTCACGTCTCGTCGATCCTCGGTCCGGATCGATTTTATCGTTAGTCGAGAGTGTGGATCGTGTTTCGTCGAAAAAGTCGATTCTCCTCATCGTTCTTTCCTCGACGCACTTGAAATTATTCACTAACGAATTCACTTCACTCGTCGTCTTCGTTTTTTGGGTTTTTTTCTTTTTCAATTTTGTTGAAATTCTTTTCATTTTTTTGTTTTCCTTGTTTTAGTTTGTAATTTTACACTTTATTCTCGTTCCAACACATCACGTTCGAGTTTATGTCGGCCTGCAGTTCGCTCGAACTCCATCGATTTCACTGTAAAACATATCGAAGGAAAGGATTAATGCAAGGAGAGACAAAGTTAGCGAGTGGATAATTTTACCAATAAAAAATTTGAAAAAAAAGTATAAATTTATATCGTCACAACATGCGAAGGGTAATGGGACAAAATACGTCACAATTTTCTACGAGTTTGGGGGTTGAGTCTTTATTAATTTAAGGGACGTCTTTATCACGTTCGAGGATTGCTGGTTCTGTTATCATTATTCTTGTTTTTTGTGGTGTTCGTTCGTTTATTTACACACAAGACTCCGAATACGGCATGGACTTACCTCGATCTCTCGATAATCGCAAAACTAATCGATATGCCCAAATCATAAATATGGCTCATCACACATTTTGTTGTTTTTTTTCTACAGGGCTGCGGTGGATTGGAGGTTGAGGAAACGAGGTCGATGAGATCGTGTATTCTTATCGAGATAGCGTTGAAGAAGAAGAAGAAAAAGGAAATCAAAATGTTAAGGTTGTTTAGAAGCAAAGTACGTTTTATGAGAATATTTGGAATTTTAAACGGTAGAGAGTTCAATAGTTAAACTATGCCTCTGCCAAATTTCAAGTCAGTTCGGAGTTTATTAACCCTTTCGCTACGGGGCGGATCTCCGCCGCGGTACTCCCGCAGTACGGCGCGTAGTATCTCAGCAACATCACATGGAAAGCGACTATAGTCGTTCGTAGTAGCGAAAGGGTTAATGGAGATAAAAAATCACAAAGTTATGCACTTTTTAGCAACCGTCTACAGCTTATAATGGGCAGAGCTATGCGCGATCTCAATAAACTCACGATAAATTTGTTCGCGTCTATAAACTTTTGTTAAAGAATTGACTGAGTGTTCTCTGGAATATTACGCATCAATCAGCGCCAAATTCATGCGGTTTTGGAGATTTTTCATAGAGATTTTTGAGTTTGAAAATGAAAAATTGTGTCAACATACACTTCGAGCGAGTGAGTGTCTGACGGACATGGCAACGCTGTACCGGAGAAAGAAGGGTCGCAAGGCAGAGGACCTTTTATTTTTCCACATAAACCTTCTTTTTGTATTGTGTATTTTTTCACTCGCATCATTTTTTTCATTCATTTTACTCTCACTGTTTTCTCGACTTTCGTTATCCATGATGCAATGTCATAAGTAACGTTTTTGAGATTTTGTCGGCCGCTGACGTCAGCTGGTAACATGTACGATACTGGGCATGGGCGCCAAAGGGGCTCAACGTTGCCACGATTATGCATGATTAAAAATAATTCTCATATTGAAATTTATAAACATCTAAAAATAAATAAATCTAAAAAATCTTACAAACTGCGGTAAAAACTCAGTCTTATCAAAATTGGAATCATAATTATCAAGTAAACAAAAAAATAATTCATGGATTGCTTACAGGGCGCTAAAAAACAATGGTACAGCGCCCAATGTATAAGCATAGAGAAATCTCCCCCACTCTTATATACCCCCACCCTGCTTCTAAACAACCTTAAAACACTCGAAGATGAAGAAGAAGGAGAATGTTAATCGCCGATGGATTAAAGAAAAATAGCAAATGCGACGAACGGATCAATATCAAGCAATATCGAAGAATAATTGTTATTTGCAAAAAAGACAATGGTAAACGTCAAGTTTTTGGAGGATCTCACGTTGGCAAGTTGCTAAAAGAAATTGTTTTCATTTATCTGTTTGTCATTCTTTGTGAACGATGATCGTTTCGTTCAATTTTATTGAAAATAAATTCGATCGTTTGCTTTTGCCAAAGTGAGATCCTCGTTGAACCAAAAAACTACGTACGATGCCTTGATCTCAGTGCGTACCTAAAGCTATTTGTGGCGCTCCGGATACATGGCCGCTACGTCTACAGCTAGTCTACATAACAGACTAGTAGCTCGATCTGATATGCAGTACATGATATGTGATGTGCTAGCTGTGTCGTTTGGTATTTTCTTTTTGATTTTTTTGTATATTTTTTTTTTTCGTTTTCTCGTCTCTCTATGAAAGACACTCGAAACAACTTTCACACTCGCTTGCAACAATCACACGTTAGAAGCATTTCTTCCACTCTCTCTCTCTCTCTCTCAGCCAAAAAAAATGAACAATCATTCACACATTCTCTCTTCCTCATTCCCACTCATTCACACTCTCTCTTTCGATTTTTCGACACCGTATTCAGAGCCGTCGATCATTCTCGCTCGTTACACAATCGTTCGACAAGTCATTAGTGTGCGGCTGGTGCAAAAAGACACGTGTCAGGAATATATTTTGTTTTTCTTTTTTTCTCTCGTCACGACGTCAGTAAAAATTCGAAAAATTCATCGACGAGGTCGACAATGACGTTGAAAGATCTGCAGTGGATTTCTTTAATCTTCTTGGTTTTCTTTTTAAATTTTACGTTTCGAAAGTTTACGAAGCGAATCAACGTTCGCTCGATCGTGGCGACAAAAATGCAGGAGCATCAGCCAGCACTTTTTAAAGTTTAAGGGAATCGAGGGATGCGGCTGAGGAACGTCGTGACAAGACGAGTGACGGAGGTCCACTGACCAGGGACGTCGTGCCAAAGAGCTTGTACCACCCGAACACCATTTCATTCAGGTTGAGGTCATCCAGCATTATCTGCGCGACTCCCATGAACACTTTTTTCCCTTCTAAACGGCCGTAGTCACCCCATACCGTAACCTGAAACAATTTCAAATGAAAAAAGAAACGTAAAATTAATAAATTTGAATATTTCAATTTTCTTTTCATTATTTGACTGAAAGAATTCGAACTGAAACAATATAAATCGAATAATCATACTGAGACCTGAAATAATTTCAAATGAGAAAAAGTAAAATTAATCCATTTGAATATTTCATGGGATAAATTTTTATTTATTTACTATTGGTACGCGGCCGTTTTGGTGTCATAATTCATTTGACGCACAATATTTTTTGTTTTTCTCTTCATGTGTGATGCATGAGCTTTCCAAATAAATCTATACTATACACATTTTTAGCGATTGTCCACGTGCTTCGTTGATGGACATTGCAAATGCGAGTCGCACTGGAAACTGCAAACGTTTGAAATCGAATGGCATATATTTTGGTATGATTGGGACACGTGACAACAGTACATCGTCTTTTCCTTCAAATTTTCTATTTTAAATTGCAGTTTCGCTGATATTGTTCATCATATTTTTCCCTGGAAGCCCAGTACCGTTGCAAAGTCGTGGTGGATTGATGTTTCGTAAAAGTATGATAGGCACGCCCATTTTCAATGTTACAACGTGCGGCACTATGCCTGGCAAATGAAACGAATTCAGGAATTCAGTTGGATAATTAACAACTTGTTCTTGATTAATAAAAGTAGCAATCTACTTGTACGTTTTCGCTTCTCATGATATTCTCTTTTGAATCGTGAAATTTATATAATTGACATTGGAGTTTTTGCTGCTAGTATAGCACGTTCCCTTAACCACTTACGTTTTTTTGCAGTTATGTACAATATTTTCAAAAACTTTGTGAATCAATTCGTTTGTTGCTGTTATTTTACGAAAGTTTGTACTTCGTCGTACATACTCTAATCCTCCGTTTCTGAAACTCGTAATGTATGTTTCCTTTTTGATTGAGGTGTAGACCTTTCAATCGCTTCCCGATTTAGAGTCACGATTAATTTGACATTCGCTGTCAAATGAATTATGCAACTAATATATAATATCGAGTCGATCGAGTCGTTAAAACAAATGACTGTTTTTTATTTCGCTTGTCATTTTGGTAGCATACTTTGACAGCTGTCAAATAATCTCTATACAGGATGAATTTCATAAGGTGTAATAGACTTTATTCTAAGGTAGATGGGATCATTACAAACAAAAGTTGCCAATATACATTAGGGATATTTTTAATAGTTTACGAGATATCGAGATTTAAAGTTGGTCCAATCAGAGCACGCCGGGAAGCGTTGGAACCGCCCACTCCCCGCCCCAGCAGCCAATGCCCGAGAAATAAAAATGACTACGTAATAATATAATAAATAAAATTGACTGCTCCGAATTTTGCAACCCCAAATGTAACGCCCTACACTGTGCTATCTCTACGGCTAAGGTGAGAGTGGGCGGCGCCAACGTTTCTCTGCGTACTCTGATCGAACCAACTTTAAATCCCGATATCTCGCAAACTATTAAAACTATCCCCAATCTATATTTGCAAATTTTGTTTGTAATAGTCTCATCTACCTTAAAATAAAGTCTGTTACACCTTATGAAATTCACCCTGTATATAGATATACATAAATGTAAATTTTGTTTTGCCCCATACGCGTTTATTTTGGCAAATAAAATATTCTACTAACGCAGAAATCTTCTCGAGAGTGCGGACTACAATTCACCAAATTCTCATCGCAATCCGATAAATTGTATAGGAGTTTACTCGTGACAAACAAACATTCTTCCACTTTTATATATAAGACTTTCCCCAAATGAAAAAAGTACACCAATATAAATCGAAAAATTGCAGATTAATTCATTTCAATATTTCATTGATTCGATTTTAATTTATCCAGATAAAAAAAATGCTTCATGAGGTAAATTTATATTTTTCTAAATGAAGAAAACGACGTTTTGCATTGTTTTGCATAATTCGATCGACAAAATAAGAATCGAATAATCACCAGCTTAAACAAATTATACTACGTCGACGATTTTACCTGCAGTATGCAGCCTTGAAAGTTTTGTCTAAATTCCAGTGGTTGCTGATACAAAGGATCGAGAGTTTGTCTAGCCGTTGTAGTTTTCGCTTTCTCTATGCACTTCTTGCCATTCACCAAGTATACTTTGACGTAAGGTGCTGCAACACAGAATCAAAATCATCGTGATAATTCTTATCCACATTGTAAAATTAAAAACATCCTAAAATATCAAATTTGAATTGAAAACCAGAAAGAAAACGAACCTGGCAAAACTTTGCTGCCTTGTTTCGCTTGAAGTTCCCTGGCTCGGACCACCTCGACCTCGAGATATCCTTTGGTATGTTTGAGCGCTAATTGCACATCGCCGAGGGAAGATGCGCCGAGAACTTGTCGTCCAACCAACTGTCCAGGTCCCAGACCGTCGATGAATTCGCTCAGCTGCCCACCCTCGCCCGCTATTCTCCGACTGGGCGACCAACTGTCGTTATCGAAAAAAATAAAAGCAAACACACACACACGCCCACACAAATACAAATTAGATATTTCAAATTACTCTAGAATGACTAAAAGGCGGCCAATCGATCCAAGAGTTCTTCGATGAATATGATCGAAGAGAATATTAAATTTCAACGCAAGTAAAAAAAGAAAAATAAAGAAAACAACAAACAATAAAAAGAAAATTTGTTAAATATCAATACCGTACGATGCAATTCCTTGATCGGAGTTTCCAAGGTACGAGTTAAAAGTAGATAGAGCGAATAAAAATAAGAAAATAAATCTGTAAGAGATAGGCACATCGTTTTCTCGACCCGGCGTCACATTCGCAGGACGAAGAGAGATTCGACAAGATTCGATCGTGTTAAACCGACGTGCTCGACTCGTAATTCGACGAAAGTTCAGAAGAAGAGAAATCATCACATCATTTTGTTATTAAGTTTCGAGAACAAGAACTCGCATAATATAAGAGTGTAGTGTTTAGTGTTGTGAAGTATTAAGATTTTTGTCGTGTACACACAGAGAGGGTTCGATAGAGACGTCGATAATAGTAACAGTAATTATAGTTATTCACATTGTTTAAATAATTATATATAATTATATATAACTATAAATATATATAATTATATATATAAAGATTCAGGCTTTCTATGTATCGTAGAGCCATGCAATTATTTGTCATGCCACACGCGCGAAAATCTTAGCTACTCTAAAATCGTTCATGGACGTTTCGCTATAGTGAAAAGAATTTATTGTTTCTTAATTCTCCAATCGATCAATCATCATTAATAGCGAAACGACCACGATCGTTATCATTCTCATATCAAACGTGCCATCGCAAAAAAAAAAGACAATTTTACAGAAAAAAAAACCAAAAAGTTAAATTATATACAAACTTCGATGAGAGAATATTCCTCGGACGCATCGCGCGGGTCGACCATTTTCCTATTGATAATGGGTGAAATAAATTCATCGTTGATACGACAAAAGACTCGTGACTAAAAAAGCAAAAAAAAAAAAAATTGGAAAAAAAAGATAACGACGAATCCTGTACTTATTACGTACTAGCGTTATTTGTTCCTCATACACATGGAGTAGGTACGAAATATCATAACGATTGACAATAAACGTAGAATTATTCGTATCGTAGCGTCGTTATAAACGGTATCGAATAATTATTATCGACGAGATTGATTAATCTAGCTCTAAACAATTGTCTCTCGGGTTAATTAATAATTGATGTAGGTTGACTAGACGACTAGTGTAATATTCTAGTTAACACAACAAAAACAAAAAGAACAAGTTTTGTTTTCTTTTCAATTTAAGAGAAATATTTCTCAAATTAGAAAGAAACTACTTTAACGATCGGGTTCAATCGACGATGCGACGACATATAATATCTCGCTTTCTGCTTGATCGTGAGCATTATATCCATCTTGTTATCGAAGCAATATATTTCTTTGTTCAGTTTTTTTTTTTAAAACAGAGCGTGACGACAATATCGAACGAAGGTGCGTGTCATGTAGAGATATTGTTTTTTTTTTTTCTTACAATTGTGCATCGAGAGATTTTGGTGCAGGACGAACATTTGCAGCAACCAAGCAGTAAAGCCAAGACGATAATAACACCGATATATAATAATGGATTATTTAATTATGTATTTTTTTTTTCATTGATAATGAAACAATTAATTTAATATACGAAGGAGACAGAACAGATATTTGTTTGAATTTCATAAATACATGTAGAAATCTTGAAATTTTAGAAAGAAAATTGAATTCTCGATTTGTGAGAATATTGTTTTATGGGAAGGAATTGACAAATTTCGTGGCGAATCGACAAAGAAATAGAGAGAGAGAGCAGAGTCGAAGTGTGATAAAACTAGACGACCAATAGAAAAATACATTGTTCAGTGAGAGAGAGAGAGAGAGACAGAGAGATTTTGGGTGATTTGAGAAAGGATAATTACATTCACATACACACACTTACACACAATAATAAGTATATTGGTACAGACAATATACATATATATACATACATATATATATATATATATATATACAAATATATTTTCTCTGACGAAAAGAAAACAAACTGAAGGGAAACGTAAATTGCTTGTTTTTTTTTAAATACACTTAGAATTTAATATACGGATAAACACACACAAGTGGAAGAGTGAAAGATGTCTTTTTTTTTGGAAGATACGTCGAGTTGTCGACTCTCTGCAGTTTCTCACGAAAAATCTAATCACGAATTTTGCAACGAGATAACGAAAGACCAGAAACAGATAAGAAAAAAAATGTGTACACGTTGCTAGAATTATTGAATTAAAATTATAAAATTAAATATAAAAATTGATCCAATTGTAAAGTAAGAGTCGTAATTTTTGTGTTTATTTGTTTTTTTAGTTTTTAATAAATTTGTAAACAACGACAGAGAGTATTTGCGAGAGAGTTAGACAGAGAAAGAGAGAGAGAGAGAGAGAGAATGAGAGGAAATCGCGAGAAACGCCTCGTTGTAATTTTGCTTTCCTCGTCCCCCCCGTGAAGAAGTAGAGGCTTTTTTTTTGTTTTTTTTTGGTCACATCTACTTACGAGCTTGCTTCGGAACTAGAGATAGAGTTGAGACTTCCGGCGGTGTCATTGACGACCGTGCCGCCACCAACGATCTGTTTGCTCGTACCGAGACGTTGATAAGCCGGAAGTACCTCCTGGGAACGCTGAAAGCTGCTCGGTGTGCTGTTCCTCTTCCTGTTCGACAAACCGGAAGTACGAGGGTCCAGCACGCCACCGCTTCCCACGACTCCGCATTCTGCGTTGTGAAACCAAACAAGAAGATTTCTCGCTAACTATCGCTCATCCACGGACACATGCTCGAAAAAACGACTCGCATCCCTCTCCTCCAATCTCGATTCGTCAATTTTTTTTTGTTCTTTGCACTAGCGGTTGTTACAATTTTCTTTTTGTTTTCTTTGCTTTCTTTTTTTGTTTGTATATTTCTTTTTTCAAAAATTATTTTCGACCTTAAACAACCTCGAACACTCTCGTTGCGTTTCGTTTTTTGTTTGTTTGTATATTTCTCTCTCGTATCTCTCTATCCGAATCGTCTCGAACATCTCGCTCGTCTCTCACTCTTCGTGTGAACAATTTTTGGAAATTTTTTGGAAAAATTTTTTTTTATGCTTTTTTTCGTTTTTTTTTATTGTGTCGACACGTAAAGATCGAAGTTTTTCTATAAACGTATTATCGGTAGGGTCCATGATGTTTCATGGAGGATAAACGTTTGTTTGTTTGTTTTGTTTTAAATTCCTGCAAACGTTGAAATTCGATAACGAAGCGTGTATGGAATTAATAAATAATTAATAATTATTAATGATATTAATAAAAACGTTAGTAACTAAGCCACGAGCGCTATAAATTATCATTGCCTTCTAGTTCTATTTGACAATCCTTATTAATCAATATAAAATATTCAATCGTGTTTTACGAATAAATTTATCGAACTATTTAATATCAATTAATTAAATTAATTAATTACCTAAGGAGAGAGAGAAGAATAATAAAAACAACAAGGCCAATACTACGCTACGCATATAAATATATCGTATCATCAATAACTGCGGATAATCGATTAATCGATTATCGATTCTTCGAGTCGATGAGAACTTGAAATTTTACGCTAAACGAAAGGGAACAAAAGAACAAAACGAGGAAACGTCAAAAATTTAGGGAAATCATTTTCGCTCCCAAACTTCTCCGATGGATCCTCCAGTGCGCTGTCGATAAAATCGAATTAATCGCTAAATTAAATTCAATCGCTATTCGTATGCAAAAAAAAACATCACCCCCAAAAATAATTCGTTCTTTTTTTTCTCTCTTTGTTTTGTTAACGATCTAACCGAAACGTGACACAACATAGAAATAATATTCAAGTGCGTTTCTATCGATAAACATGTAACATAGTTCAAAAATATATTTATAATATATCGATTGTGATTCGATATTAATAATTATGTACACGGAAATTACAATTTTGTTTTTTGTTTTCGTTTGTTTTTTTTTTCAGAAATGGCAATATCCGGTCGGATCTCACCTGATACACGGCCAACCCTCAGTTTTTCCGTCTCTCTGTGTTTATCGTTGCGGATCTCGTTTATTGCACGAAACACGTCGTTTCTGGAGCAACTGAGAGAGAAATATTCGGGACTCACCTAGGAAACGTGCTGACCACGAGAGTCACGAAGAACAAAATAGAAAATGGTAAGGAGAAATAATATTGACGATGGGATCGATTAGCAGGATCAATTTCGAGATCTCTAGTCTCTAAATTAGAATAACAGTAATAATAATAATAATAATAAGCTTTTACACAACGAGACATTCTCTTTTCTTCACAAGAAATCGGCAATCGATCGTCACCCTCGCGTTATTCTTTCTAAAATATTTACCATTATTTTTTCGACACGCTTTTTCGTTCACATATGTATGATCGATACATATTCGCAAAAATGCATTACGTTTTGTGCACTAGAAATTACATGGTTGCGATTTTTTACCTCGCACATTCGTGAGAATGGAAAGACAATAAAAAAAAAAACGAAAAATTCGAGAAAATTCTCAAGTTCGATTTTACGAACAAAGGAATTTTTCGTCGAGTCGATGTTCGATCTTTCACGAATGTGCGATGGTAAACTATGAAGGACAATACGTTTTTTGCAACTAATAATAATTTGCTTGTTTTTTTTTCAATCGTATTATTAGGCTTTTCTAACGCCTTCTAGAACGGTTTCTAAAACGTATCGTAGTGGCACGAGGTCAATGCGTTTGTTGGAATGAAATTTACAAAGTTTTTGTTTATGTTTTATTTAACAACAAATAAAATCAAATGTCACGATGACCACGTGTCACGTGATTTTTTCAACGTTTTCGAAACAGCTACTAAAATCTCAATGTAGTCAATATATATGTATCAGTGTGTAATTCGTAATTTGATGTGGTTGTTCTTGTTACAATTGTCTTGGTCTTGGTAGGATTATAATTGTTTCTTTCTCGTATCAACTTTCATCCCCCTTTTTTTCACTTGTTTTCTTAAATCGCGTTTCTTTTTTTTGTTTTGTTTGTTTGTTTCGTTGGCTCTTCTTGCTGAAACTTCCGTCTTTGCACAGAGTGTACTCACGTTTCTGGGGAAGTCGTGCACGAACCTCGACGAGCAACTTTCTATCGGACGGTCGAGAAAAATTTGTTCAAAAAAATTAAAAAACAAAATACAAGGGGTGATAAATTAAGAAAATGAAAAGAAGAAACAAAGAACGCGAATTTTCTCTGTAACGATTGGAATGAAAAAAATTAGAAAAATAATGTGAAATTTGATAATAATTTTTTTTTGTAAATGTGAAAAATATTGTGAATCGAGTGGCGCCAGACTTTTAAAAGAGCGTGGCAAAGAATTGTGAACTAATTCGGACCTGTCCCCATCGCCACTTCCTTCACCGTCGCTGCTCGCCGAACTCGGCTGTCTTCCGCTCCTTCCACCTGTCGTGTCATCCGGCAGTACTTCCTCGCTCCTGTGAACTGTAAAGGACGACTTTCCCTTCTTCCCGAAGCCGAGACGACGCTTGCGTCCTTCCTCGCCAACGCATGTACCACCAACAGACACGCACGTCGCACGGTTATCGTTTTTCATATTATTATTTTCATTTTCGTTCATGTTTTTTTTCTTTTTACATCGTATTTCCTAAATTCGTCCGTTTTTTGTCGTCGTTCATAATTTTCGTTCTTTCTTTTTTTTACAATTACCATTACGTTTGTATCGTCAATTAAAATTTATAACTCTATATTTACGTTCGATCGTAATTTTGTCTTTTAATTAAGGTAGTCCTATCATTGAGTGGGGGATTACAATTTTATTCCCGTTTTTTTCTCACATTGGAAGTGGACCAAGCGTTAAAGTTCATTGAGAAAAGTTGTTGCGAATTGACTAAAGAACAACATACTCAAAATTCAAATTGATCCTACGAAAAGTTTATTTGTTATATAATAAACAAAATCATGAATTTTTGTTGTCCATAAGATTTGTTATAAAAACTAATCGAAGCTTCTTTGATGTCATATAAAAATGTGTGCAAAATTTCAACGGACTTCATCGACCAAATGATCGAGATACTCGTTGTATAATATTGCGATATTTAACACGGGCTCTTATGAGGCAGTGCAAACGGCGACGAGCTACTTGCACTTCGAAAACGGGATCCGTAAATTGTCCGGCACTGAGCAACGGATCGCCTTAAAATTTGGAGGGTACATAGAGAATTATGGCACAAAGTGGATGACAGTCTTGTTTTTCCAAAATTTTGGAAAAAATTTTGCGGTGGTAACTGAATGTGCAAAAATTTTTCCAAAATTTTGGAAAAATAAGACTGTCATCCACTTTGTGCCATAATTCTCTATGTACCCTCCAAATTTTAAGGCGATCGGTTGCTCAGTGCCGGACAATTTACCGATCCCGTTTTCGAAGCGCAAATCAAGCACAATTTACGGGATCCGTAAATTGTCCGGCACTGAGCAACCGATCGCCTTAAAATTTGGAGGGTACATAGAGAATTATGGCACAAAGTGGATGACAGTCTTATTTTTCCAAAATTTTGGAAAAATTTTTCCGGTGGTAACTGAATCTGCAAAAATTTTTCCAAAATTTTGGAAAAACAAGGCTGTCATCCACTTTGTGCCATAATTCTCTATGTACCCTCCAAATTTTAAGCCGATCGGTTGCTCGGTGCCGGACAATTTACGGATCCCGTTTTCGAAGCGCAAATGGCTCGTCGCAAGTAATACTGCCTCTTGTGGGAGATTGCGAGAAGTGACGATTTTTCAAGAACAAATATCATGATTTTTGAGTCGATAAAGGATCCTGAAATTTTACACACATATACATATGACATCGAAGAACGTTTTTGCAAATTTTCAGTGAAATCTAACGGAAACGCTGATAACGATAGGACTACCTTAAGTGCAAAGTGAGAGTGAGAGTTCGTCGTTGACGTGCCAGTTTGCTTTACAGTCAGAGTCGATCGCGAACAAGTTTGATAGAGAGAGAGATAAGAGAGAGAAGAGATAAATGGAGAGCAAAAAAAAACAGTAAAGTCGAGTCGATCGGTCCACCGATCGATCGGACGTAATATTGTCTTGGCGAAAAAGTGCGTGTCGTGTCGACGAAGAATTCCGGACGACGAGACCAGTCGATGTGTCGTTATCAATGAGTTTTATTCTCCCTTTTTTTTTGAGTGGTGTAGTGTTGGAGAAAGAAGAGACACGGTGGATGGACGAGAGTAAATGGAGTGAAGATAATTTCGTGTCGTAGAAAATAGAATTACGATTAGAGATTTTGATTCAACGAGGTCCGAGACTCTCGTTATTGTTTTTTTACTTTGTTTTCTTTTTTTTTGTTTGTTTTTCTTTCGAAAAATCATCGATGCGCTTTCGCAAGAAAAATCCTCGACATAAAAATTTTCTAGAACAAAGAAGAACCAAGTGATATTGTCGCCATTTTGGATTTTTCTTGTCGCGAAAGCACATCGTTTCTATAAACTACGAAATATAATTTAAGAGAGAGATAGAGAACGATAAACCTATTCTAAATATAATAATAATATAGACATAGGTATACGAGTAATATCTCAAAATTTACGTATTACGTGGTCGATATTTCTAGTGTTATAGATCGTTTGATGAAAACCAAATAAAAGCGACCGTGGACGAAAGACATCAACCCCTTGAAAAATTATAAGCCTCTCCCCTCCCTTCCCCATATCGTTCATCGCGAATTATAATTTTTTTTTCGCCATAATTTTGTCCTTGTCTCGTCCTTAAACTTCCCAAAAAAAAAAATACCTTTGTACGAATTTAACGAATCCTGAGAATGCTGATTCGACGCTACTTTTTACAGATAGAGACAGCACGTTAACACCCAACACGTTTATTACATTTACTCTAAATTCAGACGTTTCGTTATACACGCTAGTTGTTATTTTCTGTTTGTTTGTTTTTTTAAAATTATTATTTACCATAGAGATACACGTAAACGTAGGTATAATTAATATATTAATTGAGTAATAAAAATCGGGCAAAGCGATTTGTTACCTGTCGCTGATAGTTGGCTCGTACTGTTGCTCTTCTTCCCAAGTCCAGCCTGGTACTGCGAGGCACTTCCGCCGCCGCTACTACTTCCGCTTCCGCTCTTACTGCCCGGTGAACTCTTGCGACCCCTCCGCGACGTGTCCTCGACGTGTAGACCAACCGCTGTGTCACTCAGACTGCCATCTGGGTGGAAAAGAAGAAAAAAGATAGCCGAAGATTCCATCCGAATCGTAGCAAGAAAAAAAAGAATAAATGGACGAAGGAAAATAAAAAAGAAGAAAGTGGATAGGACATGTTTAATTATTTCAGCTAATTCTTCGGCAAGACTTTTAATTAGGGCGGATAGAAGGAATTGGGGTGTTAGGGGAAATAATACAAGAGACTCGAGGCCGACGTGCTCGCTCCGCACTTTTTTTCCTCTCGTCCACTTGACACGAGAGCGAGCGAGAAACAGAGTTTTTGGTCAGACGCTTGTGAATGACGAATCGACCTTGACGCTAGCTTTTTTGGATCTCGGCCAAAACGTGCCCTCTCTCACTCTCTCTCTATCTCTGAACAGTAAAGGAGAGAGTGAGAAAGAGGGCGTAGAAAAGTAGAAGACACAGAAAATGATACTAAAACAGTAAATGGACCAAATTAATAAAGTACTTATTACAAAAAAAAATATAAATTTCCATGACGATACGGTTTCCGGTTTGCAAGATTTGACCTTGAATTCTTCATTCATGAACAATTAGTTCCATCATTTCAAAAGGGATAAGAATGGATATCACAATGATTTTTTAGAACCGCGAAAGTCTGTAAGTTTATTTTAAAAAATCGACAATTAATACTTTACCGACCGTCGATAAATTTATCGGTAAATCTTGGCAGCCTGGAAATCGAACCATCCCCTGGGACTTATTACGGGTCTCGAGAGAGTTTAATCACTTTCCACGTTTTCATCTCACGTGAGTTTAGTCACCCTATTACAGATCTCACACTCCAATAAGTGTGCTATACAATTCTTGGAACGTACAATTACATACACTTTTTTCATATATATGCTTATTATTTTCTCAGCCTATCTTGCTTCTTTTAATTTGTTTTCTTGAAGTCGCGGGTAGAAGCTAGTATTTAATATAATGCTCTCGGCAATTCATTACTCTTACGTGATTTGATCGGGATCCCTGTTCGAATCCAGTTAGAGTCATTAACGGATTCGGCTCGGGATTTCTAATGGAATCCAGTTTACGGATCTTACGTTTAATCCTCGAATCTGATCGGATATCGGACTAGATCCCGATTAGGAGCCCGGGATCCAACTCAGAATCCAGCTGTATCCCTGCCAAAATTTCTACACGGGGTGAAGTGTTGACGCTATTTTAATCATTCCATTTTTTCCGATTTCACATAAACATTACGATTATGAAATTATTGATTGTATAAATTCATGCGTATCAATGACTTTTATTCTTTAGCTAACAAAAATGGAGCGTTCTTCGTTTTTCGATGGAACTTCCAGGGAAATCACGCTCACGCGGATTGTCTCGTCTTTTCACCTAGTGAGATTCACCGTAATCGGCTGAGCTACTCACTTTCGTAATTTTCACTCAATTCGAGAACCGTAACAAGCCCTCTAAACATCTCTTAAAACGAATGAAAATAAAAATGAAACATCCAACTCACCAACTTTTTCATCGGGTGGAACATCAGCGTTGCTCAAACTTCTTGTAAATTGTCCCCTCTTGGCGTGACCATTATGACCGTTACCGGTCACGGGATGTCTCGGGTTTTTCTCGTACGAGCTTCCCTGACTCGCGTACTCACTGCTTTCCGGCATCGAGGTCGATCGTCGTTCGTGAGCGTCGCGATTTTTCGTCGTGTCCCGATCATCGACGTTGCCATCGTCATCGGCGTATTTTTTACGTTGCGAACGACCGTGACGATCGATCGTACCGGCATCGTCATCGATCCGTTTCGACGTATCGTTCGTATATTCGTGGAACGAGTCGCGTCGTTTCGTTAAATCGTCGTTACGATGTTGTTGTTGATGGTCGTGGTGTTGTTGTTGTTGTTGTTGTTGTTGTTGGTGATGATGATGATGATGATTATCGTCGATGGTGGCCCGTGAGTTTTTAGCAGTGTCGGAGGTAGCGGTTTTTTGGGAATCAAAGATATTTGAATTAGCGTTACCGGGGCGGGGTGCTGCTCGGTTACGGGGTCTAAGGGGATCGTACGGGCCAAATCCGCAGTTCTCGCTACACTGGCTCTCGCTCTCCATCGAGTACTCGTAATACTCGAGGGTGTCGCTAATAGCCACGTTTCTCTTACTACCCTGGTGGTGCTGTTGTTGATTAATGTTACTCGTTCTATTTCTAGTTTCCTCGTCGAAGAGCTCGATGTCCCGTGCCTCGGGACAACTGCTGTTCCTTCGTCTTCGATACTTGTTCTGTCTACCGTCGGGATCGTCGTGATCTCTTCGAGAAGAGGAAAGGATACCTGTCTTGACGTCAACTGGTAACAGCGCCATCTCGCGGCACTCGGGGCAACTACTTTTTCTCCTACGATAGTCGTAAGAACCGGAAGGATCGTCTTCGGGCCTGTACCGAGTTGTGCCGGAAAAGGAGCCCGACCTCTCGGACTTTGTGGCTCGATAGGAACGGAAGTGATCTGGACTCTCGGCGGACAAACGTTTCTCGTCGTATCTAGGACGCGGACTCGAGACGATTCTCGAATCTTTGACGCTCGCTCGATCGCTGTAATTCGGTCCTATGACAGTTTCCATCGAGCCGAAATCCTCGTCGGAGTCGACGAAATAACCGCAGGGCTCTTCCTCGGCTCTTCTGTTGCTCTCGGTCGCGACGACCTCACGAGTCTCTGGACAACTACTGTTTCTACGCCGTCGCGAGATTCGTCTCGCGCTTCTCTCCTCGGACATTCCATAATCCTCGTCCCGTACCAAAGTCGGCGTCGACTCGGCACGTTCGAACATCATTTTCTTGCTCTCCGAGAGAGTCGGTACAGTCAAGCTGTTCTTACGATTTCTCGTGAAATCCTCGTGAACGCGAAGATTCTCGTAATCGACGTTGTCAACCGTATCAACGCCAGGATCGCGACGTCTTCCACACCTTGGCGCGGCGACAGCGTCGTAGGACTCACAGCGTTGATCCTCGTCGTCTCTGTAACTCAAGGACTCGTCCATGTAAGTCTCGGTCTCGTTGTAAGAATCGTAACCGTCGATTATACGATCACGCAGACTCTTGTCCTCGAGCTGGGAACTTCTCGGCTTCTTCAAGATCCTCTGAGTCTCGCGGTCTTCGTAAAAACCCTCGATATCCAAACTAGGAATTCTCGAGTCCTCGAGGACCTCGGGATAATCGGTCTCGTACTCGACCTCCCAATTCTCGTATCTATCGTACTCGTCCTCGAGATAGGAATCCGTGCTCTTCGCCCTTCTACGTGGCTTCACGTGACGTCTCGTTACGTAATCAGTCGTGTCGTCAAGATCGACGAGCGTTCCTTCGTGTGACGGACTCTCGTAGCTGGTTCTGCCGCGCCCACCGGACGTTTTCAGAAGTCTGCACTCGCAGGGATCCTCCGGCAGTATAATCTCATCGATGCTGCAGTAAATATGATCATTCCCTTCGCGATTACCATAAATCTCGTTCTCGAGACTCTTGGTTCTCTTCTCAGGCGATCTGTATCCAGTTTCGTGATACTTTCTCTTGCCTATGTCCTCGCGACCAAGATTCGAACGTTGAACGAGATTGTCCAGACCCAAGGCTGGAACCCGAGAGTCCAAGGAACGAAAGCTCTTGCTATCGTCGAAACTCGAAGCGTAGATCTCCGTGTCACCAGCACTTAGCTCCGAGTCGTAGCCATAAAACTTGTTGTCAACATCCGAATCCTCGTAGTTCTCGTACTTAACCAGTGCATTCGCCGCTATAGTTTTTCTCAATTCGGCATTGTCACCGTTCGAGTCGTAATAGGACTTGCTACGATCTCTCAGTGCTGGAATCTTGTCGCCGTACTTGGAATCGCTTATCGACATGTTCCTCTTCAATTTTCTTCTCGCCGTTCTGAGACTATCGTCGCTAAATATGTTGCTCGAGACTGTCTCGTACTCGAAACTCTTAGCTCGCCTCGACGAGAATCTTGTGTCGACGAGACTCCCCGTGACGAAACCCGGTTCATTGACGACGTTATAATCGAAACTTCGCGCTTTCGAAAATAGCAACGATCTTCGTGGATGTGGCCTCATCTCGAGATTTCTCAGCTCGTAATCCGTCAAGCACGTCGTCGTCGCACCGTTGCCGAACGGTCTCGATCTTGTAACGATCGAATTCTCCAACGGCTCTTGCCAGCCTTTTCGCAGTCGGCTCGACAACGACGCCGCCGTTGGTTTCTTCGTCGTCGCCAGACTATAAGGCGTCGAGTAACTCGTTGTCCCGGTAGATGTCGCGTTCCGAAACTTCTCGACGAGTCCGTCAGCGAAATTCACCTGGAGGCAATCCTCGACGTAGATCTCCGGTATCCGAGGATTTTTCGTATTTCCACTGAGTGTCTCGGGCTTGAGCATGTAACCCTCCGAGACCGTGTACTCGCTCGTCTCCGGACTGTAGTAACGTAGTAGATTCTCGTCGACCGTCTGGGATCTCGTGAACGGCGTTCTCATCTTTCTATACAGCGAGCGTACGACTGCGGACTTGCTCCGTACTAATGGGTGATGGGTAGGATTGTGCTTAACGGTCGGGTTGCTTCGGGATTTTGTGATTGTATTTAGTATGATGCCGCTGCTGTTGTTGTTGTTGTTTGCTGATGTTGGACAATGACATTCGCTGCAGGGTACCCTAATTCTGTGCCTGCGCCTATTGCGCCTAGGGGGTGGGGGCATTGGGGATATGACACCGGGTATCAATACGTTTTTAACTGTCGGTCTGGAAACAATTTTTTCATTTATATAGAGTAGTAGAGGCTTTCGATAATTTTTTTTCGATAATACTCGTTTTGTGGACCCATTCTTCGTTCGACCGGTTTAATTTTGCCACCGTATTTTATCGAATCATCCAAATCCACGTCAGCCCCATAATTTCATCAATTTTTTCATCCTGCAGAGTTCCTTGTACTCGGATCGTACCTTCCCCTGATTCGCGATAGAATGGGACGCTCTTTCAGGCATTTTATTAAATGGACATTGACGCGGTGCATGGGAGGTGCTCGTCTATTCTAGTTAAAGTACAGAGAAGAACGTTTCTTTTTTTTTGTCTCACGAACAAGATAAAAACACACCGAGATCTAAGGTCGGGCCAGGGGGGGTTGGGGGGTTGAAACCTACGTTTTTACTGCCTAAGAAGCCAGTGGGAGATGATGAGATAGTTAGATAGAAGTAGAGAGAGACAGAGAGAAAGAGAAAGATAGTGCAGCTAAGGGAGTGTTCATTCAATCGCCAATGTCCATTTAATAAGGGATCATTATGTTTAATTCCTTTCACAGGCTCTGGCTACGTTCGGTTAATCTCTCGTTAAACCTACGACATTCATTGGCTCCATATCGAATTTGAGAGATTGGCTTCCGGTAGCCAGAAATATCCACTTTTGTTTTACAAACTCGATTTTCAAACACCGGTCACAATCGACCTGGCTTTTTCCCGCAATTTTATTTATCGTTAATTATAAAAACTTAATCGGAGCTTGAAACATATTCAACTCATACTCACATTAAAGCTCTCGATCCACGTGGTCGTTCGGATTGCGTGCTAAAAACGCTGCTCGTCACTGAAGCGTTGCTCTCCATGTCGGAATCGCCTAGGTCGCCGAGAACATCCTTGTCGGGACTGAGATGTCCTCTCCTCGATCTGTGCATTCTGTGAGCGTGCATGTGCGACAGTGATAAGGGATCGTGACCTAGCGAGGTGAGATCCGAGTCCGAGAGACCGCTGTAGTGTCTCTCCCAGCCTGAAATTTAATTTTGACAATTAGTTTTAAGAAGAGCAACGAAACAAATTCTCGCCAACGACATTTTGAATAATACAAAAGAAGAAAAGAAAAACAGAAACTCACCCCCCATACCGGTACTTCTGTAGGTCGTATGAACCTGTCTATTTCTGTGTCTCATGAATCTCGCTCTTTCCTCGAGATCCTGAGCGACGCGTTCCTTCAACGCGGCGTGAAGATTCGCCGGTATCTGGGGCAGTTGTCGTTTCTTCGGTGAGCCAGTTGGCGTGGCTGTTGCCGATCTCGAGCTGAATCTACAAAAATACCGAATACTCGATGAAAACTACAATAAATCAATAAAACAATCCAACGAATTAAATTTATTGTTATCATTTCGTCGCTCGTGCACGATCTCTCTCCTTCTCTCCCCTCGATTATTATTTTTTCTTTGTTTTCCTTCTTGCTTGCCGATTTCTTTTTTTATCTCGTGCTTTTCCACAAGCAACCAACTTTTTATCCTCGCACCCCACGTCGCGTTCCGTTGCTCTCGATCAATCTATCTCGTAGATCGCAAAGACGAACTACGTAGACGACGTATAACGAAGGAAGAGCGCAACTCCGCTCTAATTGCCGAGTGGTGTGGTACGACATAATGGCGCGAGGGGGACGATGAGGACCGAGGCTTTTGTATTACAATATACCTTGTTGGCACGCAGCCATGAGGATAAGGGATGGATCTATGCTCCGGAGGTGAGAGAGAACGATGCCCCGTTGGACTCTGGGACCTGCCGCGATAACGAACATTCGGTGAGTCCATCGGCGCTGCACTGTGAGATCTGTGTCCCATCATTCCACGTGGTGGCTCGTCCTGATTAATTTTAACAGACAGGAATAAAAGAAAACCAGCTTGAAAAAATCGAATCTGAGACTTCTCCCTTTTTACTATAACTTTCTTCATTTCACTAACGTTAATTATTTCTCTTCGACGACTATGTTAATCCCTTAACTGCAGCGGGCGTATATATACGCTCTGGCGAGTCCATCGTTCAGTAAATTAAAATAGTTTAAGATTCTACTTAATAAAACAAATAAAAATGGATATTGCTAATTTATGTGCAGCTATTATCTTTAAAAAACCTTAAGAATGCTATAAAATCTTCGGGTACTGTTTTGGTCATTAGTCAGTGATGGCAAGACTCGATTCGACTGCGAATAGCGCGCTATCTGTAGTGATGGATTCGGCCCAGAGGGCGCTGCAGTAAAAGGCTTAAGGTAGTTCTATCGTGACGTTAAGATCGAAAAATTATATTTCAGTTTTTCTCACATACAAAATTGTTCGCGGGCTCAAGTTAACGGGGGAGGTCTAGTTGAAATTTTCAAAAAATTGATTTTTTCTTTCATGTTCTATAAGTACAATATCTTACGAGTATTTTTCGACTAATTGCATTTAAATCGGATCATTATTCACAGAAATACATAACTTTGAAGGAAGCCGTGTTAGAGCCATACAAAGTAAGTAGGTAAAACTTTAAACTCGTTTTTCTCGAAAGCATGTTTTCGAAGTCAGTGATCACTGTAATTCGAGAACGGCTTTACCGATCGGGTTGAAATTTATATCACTTCTATATATAGTTGTCCTCCGGATGAACGAAGGATTTTTTTTGGACAATTATTTTTTTTTTATAGTCAAAAATGTAAGTGAAATTTTGGTCAAAACAACACTTTTGACTTTCAACGTCCGCCATTTTGTGAAAAATGGAAATTTTTCAAAACCCTTCGTTCAACCGGAGCATTATTATCATTGACTAAAGATCCCCCCTGTTTTGTTGGTTTTAGATAATCCGTTGCAGCGCGGGAGTGATCACCGCAGAATCTGTTTTTTTGGAGCGTCTTCGGCCGTTGATATATAACGGCTTATTTTTAAATATATTTCTTTCAAAAAATTATAATGTTTACACTAAACATATATCTTTTATACGGAAGACCTTTTGTTATCAATTATTTTATCGTTTGGCCAAAAAAAAAACGGAAAAAGGCCTTTTTTTACTCTTCCAACTAGACCTCACTCCGTTAATAAAGAAAAATTGTTGCAAATTGACTAAAGAACAACATACTCCAAATTCAAGGTCATCCAAGATAATATGTACTTGTTGTATAATTACAAAAATTGCGAAAATTCTTTTCTTTAGATTTTTTTGAAAAACTAAATAAAGCTTCGAGAAGTTCGAGAAGGCTTCACCGAGTAGAAGTCAAGATATTTATGGATGAAAATGCAACTTTTAACACGCGCTCTTATGAGAGAGTACCGAAAATTCTGGTTTTCACCAATAAGTATCTCAACTTCCGCGTGGTAAAACCTTCAAAAAATTATTACACACGTACATATGACATCAAAGAAGATATATCCAAATTTTCAACAAAATCTTAAGGTTGTTTAGAAGCAAATTACGTTTTATGAGAAAATTTTGAATTTTAAACGGTAGATAGTTCAATAGTTAAACTATGCCTCTGCCAATTTTCAAGTCAGTTCGGAGTTTATTAATGGAGATAAAAAATCACAAAGTTATGCACTTTTAAGCATCCGTCTACAGCCTATAATGGGCAGAGCTATGCGCGATCTCAATAAACTCACGATAAAATCGTTCACGCCTATAAACTTTTGTTAAAAAATTGACTGAGTATTCTCTGGAATATTACGCATCAATCAGCGCCAAAATCATGCGGTTTTGGAGATTTTTCATAGAGATTTTTGAGTTTGAAAACGAAAAATCGTGTCAACATACACTTCGAGCGAGTGAGTGTCTGACCGACATGGCAACGCTGTAGCGGAGAAAGAATGGGCGCAAGGCAGAGGACCTTTTATTTTTCGACATAAATCTTCTTTTTGTATTGTGTATTTTTTCACTCGCATCATTTTTTTCTTTCATTTTACTCTCACTGTTTTTTCGACTTTCGTTATCCATGATGCAATGTCATAAGTAACGTTTTTGAGGTTTTGTCGGTCGCTGACGTCAGCTGGTAACATGTACGATACTGGACATGGGCGCTAACGGGGCTCAACGTTGCCACGATTATGCATGATTAAAAAAAATTCTCATATTGAAATTTATAAACATCTAAAAATAAATAAATCTAAAAAATCTTACAAACTTCGGTTAAAACTCAGTCTTATCTAAATTGAGATCATAATTATCACGTAAATAAAAAAAATAGTTCATGGATTGCTTACAGAGCACTAAAAAACAATGGTACAGCGCCCAATGTATAAGCATAGAGAAATCGCCCCCACTCTTATCTATCCCCACCCTGCTTCTAAACAACCTTAAGAAAACGATAAAATAATAGAACTACCTTAAGAATATAATGTTTGTAGTTCCAGTTGACAAACTCCTCACCTTTCTGTACGACTGATAACCAGCTATGGAGACTGGCTGATCACGGGTAATCATCAGAGCAGCCCTCTTGCGACCCTGGGGCGACATGTCCCTTCGACTCCTGTGCTCGTTGTCCATGCACAGATCACGCTCGGGCGGTGGACTGGAATAGTGGCTGCTCCAGCGTGCGTTCATTGGATTTCGAGGTTTTTTTTTGGGTGGGAGGAGAGGGTTGTTTTTTGCATACGATTAGTGAACGCGGTGCGTTAATGCTCGAGACAGTGCGAAAATTACACTTTGAGAACGTTTTCCAACATGTTTCGATCGAACATCAACAGGGAAAACGATTCTCACGAACTTTCGCAATATCTCGAGTGGAGTTAATGGGGGACGAGAGAGTGCTGGCAGTGATATCTCGCTCTAAATCACGCTCGCGTTTTGAAGAGTCGCCTATTATATTTTAAAAAATGATCTTCTTCCTTTCAACTTTCATAAACGAAAAAAATAACTCAAAATGAGTTTTTGTTTCTAATTAACAATTCGAGCGACTCGTCGAAACGACATTCACCCACGGTCCTTCGTCTCAATTGGAATTAAAATATTTTCAATGTCTGACCAATATCGACCTACTCTACTTGAATCAAGACAGGAAGGACCGTGGACGTGTGATTCTAAAAGCCACGTTCTTATCTCTCGTTTTCTAGACAATTTATGTGACGACAATAATAATAACAATAATAATAATAATAAGAATAAGAAGAAGCTTTGATGAAGACGATGATTTGTTTTTTTCTACGCGAGACGGTGTCTACGTCCTCCGACCCGCTAATCGTAACCTACTCGGTCCTCGACCTAATTTTCTTTCCGGGCAATCGAGGGTGGGTTTTACACAGAGAGAGAGAAAGAGAGACAGAAAGAGAGCGAGAAAGATATATAGTGATAGGTAAAGGGGGTGAGAGACAGAATGAGAGAAAGGGAGAAAGAGAGAGAGAGTGAAACGACGACGTTGGTGTACGAGGGAATCCATGTCGAAGCCCGAACGCGAGGCGACAATCGTATAATTACAGCGATTCTACGATGCAAAACAGCGAGAGACAGCTTTTCATGATTCTCAGCAACCCTTTTCCACCATCCCAACCCGACAATGATGGAAAAGGATAAATTTTATTTCACAATTTTCTTTTTCCTCTTTCCTTTATCTCTCTTTAAAATTTTCCATCGCGTTATATCCGACCTCGTTTCCCTCGGCAACGACGTCGCTGTAAAAATAATCTCGCTAGATGTGTGGATTAATTAATTAATTAATTCTAAAAAAAAGAAATTAATCAAACGAAAATGGAGAAAATTAAAAATGCACATAAATCTCAATCGAGGATGTTCTTTTGTCTTTGCTTCCTTTTTCTTTTTAGGGAAGAATTCGTGTAAAGGACGAAACGAAAAATTCAAGCACAAATGGAGAAAAATACAGTGAACTATGGTTTAGTATTGTTAATTCGCTCGTTGGTCCGTCACACTAAAACTAGGAGTGAAGATGCCAGACGAGAGATGGGGGTTCGGGGGGTTGTGTATTGTTGCGAGGGTGAAGGGATTTCTTTTTGTTCTTTTTGTTTTGTTTTTGGATGATGAATAATAAGTAATATAACTTGAATTTGCCGTACCGCTTATAATTTGACGGCATATTATGAAACCTAAAAAATAATAAACAAAGCACAGGATTACAAGGAAATCAACGTGTAGATATAAGATACGACTTTCCTAAAAGTCGTACGTGTAATTTTACTTTTATTTTTTTAAACTTAAATAATTCATTATTGCAACATTAGAATTAATTTCAACGCGTATATTCAGTGAATATATTTCCATTTGTTATAATTCCCAATCGATCAATCCCCCTCGCTTGGACAACGCGGATACGATTCGATAATAATTTTATTCTCGCGTAGAAGAGGAGAATATACAGTCGCGCACCAACTTTTCTTGTTGGCTAGCCGGCTTTTTCTCCCCTTGGTTCGTTTGGCTGACACAGATTTGGTGCTTGCCAGAAAATTTTGCGATAGCGCACACCGCGCTTCGAACCAAAAAGTTGAAGGGGTCGGCACAGCTCGGATGAATTTGTTTTTTTTTTTTTTTGTTACAGGGCGGAGGGAAAGAGAGATAGAGCCAAGGGTTGAAAAACGAGAAGTTGGAAAATAAACCAACTACGAACAGTCGGCATCGACGAGCGTGTAGCACGGACGATGGATTTATCAATGCATCGGTGAGAAACCTTTTTAGGTGATCCTGTTATAAGATATATCGAAGTTTATTAAATATGCGAGCTGACCGGTCGAGACCCAGGAGTTTTGCAGTCACGACGCTTATTTTCTTTGTCCGATAGAATTCGAAATTCTCGTTAGAAAAATTCCTTGAAAATAAAAGAAAACAATAAAATAGAAATAATTCAAACCGTCCAATTAATTCATAATTTCTTTATATTCAATTTCGTTGCTCCTTCTTTTTTTGACTCACGTCCAAAATCCACGCAATCCCTTTTCTCTCGTGGCCACGCGCCGGTTCTCTCAATTAACGGTGTTTCGTTGACCGTCGATTTGTCGGGATTAAGGCCAGCGTAGAGATTAACGAGTGTGCCGGGAAGCACACGAGTGTACACACAAAGCCCCGCGAGAATTCTCCGATGTGTTCTCTCTTTGCTTCAACTTTTCACGATGAGAAAACAACGCGAGGAGCTTTATAAAATATTTATCGTCCCGAGAGAAAATAAAAGAACGTCAAGGCTCGCTTCCCTTTTTTCCGCGAATATAAATCTGTATACAATTTTGTTCGCAGCTCTGAAATAAAAAAAAAAGAAATAAATTAAAACACAAAAAACCAAAACAAAACAAAAGGCAGAGAGAACTCTCCAACGTGTTCAAGAGAAAAAAAAACCGGTTCAATGCACCGAGTCGTCACACGCCGGTCACCTTCCCGATAAACAAAAATACCGTGGCGAAGAGTCGAGACGCACACGGAGATGAAGCTGAGAAAAAATTTGCCCGTTGGGACTCGAAGCTAGAATGAAAATAAAATATCAAATAAAAGAGAAAAGAAAAGAAACAATGACTTCCCTTAAGCCCTTAACCTTCAACTACGGGCATAGCCCGTGTACGATGATCGGACAAAACGTAAATATTACGGGCATCAGCTCGTAGTACGATGATCGGGCCAAATATAAATATTAGCGGTGGCGCCCTCTTAAAATTATAAATATTTGTGGAATATTTGATAAGTAATTAAAACCCGATGCAATAATTGTAGTAGATGCAAGTACTACAAAAAGTTTATTTATACAAAAATCAGTAATACAAAATTAATAATCTGCAACAATCTGCCGGGAGTGATCGTATACTCCCAGATTTTTGGACTATTTGTTATTTCCTTCCAAAGCCAGGACTCTGGTAGTTTGATCGTCGTCGGAACTATCCTCGATAACTAATTGTCTACACTTTCTTCGAACACGACAGATGTCGCTACTACTGTCACTTTCGTTAGCAGAATTGTTAGAACAATTCTCACTGCTTTAAACGCGTAATCTTTTTGCTGAGAAGATTTTGTGGGGTTGCCTCTCTAGAATTTATGAAAGTAAATTTCGACGTGTGAATGTGACCAAGAATAACTTGAAACTGATCACGATACGAAGAGATAATAGGAATACATCACGAGCCTTGTCTGTGCTATTTACAAACCGCGAACGTCCTACCACGAGCGATGCCCGTAATATTTACAATTGGCTCGATCAGGTTATTACACAAGTCGTGCGAATGGCTCGAAGGCTGAGCGATCGTGTTTACGTTTTCGGCCCAAAATTCTCGAACGTAAATCGTAGGTTAAGAGGCAGTGTAATTGGCGACGAGCAACTTGCACTTCGAAAACGGAATCCGTAAATTGTCCGACACTGAGCAACCGATCGCCTTGAAATTTGGAGGGTACATCGAGAATTATGGCATAAAGTGGATGACAGTCTTATTGTTCCAAAATTTTGGAAAAAATTCTCCGGTGGTAACTGAATCTGCAAATTTTTTTTCAAAATTTTGGAAAAATAAAACTGCCATGTACTTTGTGCCATGATTCTCTATGCACCCTCCAAATTTTAAGTCGATCGGTTGCTCAGTGCCGGACAATTTACGGATTCCGTTTTCGAAGTGCAAGTAGCTCGTCGCTAGTTACACTGTCTCTTAGGAGGTTAAAAGCCTCGTGAATGAAAACTTATGTAGCGACACAGCAGCTACCTGCCATACACAGCAACAGTGGCGAGAATACGATATAACGACGCAAAACAATTGAGGACACGGAGCGTGACCTCTGCGTGTCCTCGACACGATGTAAACGCCATACAGCGTTCAAGAGAGAACGAGAAAGGGAGAGAAGAAGATTGAGAGAGACAGAAAAAGCTGACGCGCAATACACACACGGCGTTAGGGACGAGAATTTCTTTCCTTTGTGTACAAAAAACACGGACGATGATTGGAGAAGATTGGGATCGAGCACCGACGCGAGATAAGCCCTTTGGCACATCCCACGATCGCACGGTACTTAATAAACTCCGGGCTCTTAATTAGCGAGTCAGGAAAAATGACAACATCCTCGTAGAATTTCCAATAAATCAATCGCACTGCACTGAGACTTAGTATTTTCTTGTATTTATCACTGACTCAATATTTGACAAACAATCCTCATTGTCTGCAAATAGCGAATGGATATAGCGCGAAAATTAATTCAGCTAAAGCGATTTAGTCGTACGAATAATTTTCTTTTGTCGTTCTTTGTTAACTCACATGTACCGATCGGTCGTCATTCTCGAGATTATTTAATTCGTTAGGTTGGATATACGAAAAAAAACAACAGATGCGGAGAACGAAGGAGGTGAGAAAGAGAGAGAACGAGCGAGTGAGATAGGAAACACACGGAGAGCAATTTTTAGGAGATGGCTCCGCAGCCAACGGCGGTTGCAGGCCAACTGGCATGTCAATTGGCTTGTTGCCCAGTTTTATAACTTGGGTTCTAGCCTGCTAGTCGCCTCTCTCTCTCTCTCTCGTTCGCTCTATCCCGCCCGTTCTCTCCAACCCCTTCCCTCTCTAGCGCCTCAACAGCCCCTTTTTCCCAACGTCGCAAGCCCCCTTCTCTCTCTCACTCGCTCTTCCCCGGTCTTCTAGCTCTCCCACACACGTACTACCAGCCATGAGTCTCATCGCCGCTTCGCATTTCCTGTATAGTCGAGTTTTCTCTACTACACTACTACCAAACTACTGTACAGTCTCGCGAGGCTTACGTCAGAATGACGGAGCCACATTATGCTGCCGTTGGGGAGGTGGTAGTAACGTTGGTAGTGGTGGTGGTATTGCTGGAAGAGCGAGCAAGAATGGTGGGATGACGCGGAACGATTTTGCGCTACTACTGCGGAAAAAAACTCGACTCCGATTTCTCTCCCGTACGCGTATCACGATATACACAACGCTATCGAACTTCGATGATATCCCGAAATTTCGTCACATTACAAAGCTCGCCCTCGGAAAATTTGCATATTCATTCTCTGCGTGAGAACATGACGCAAGACTGTTCAAAGTTTATCTTAAAATCCCGCGGTACGCGAGCCAATCATCGATGAGTCATCGGCCATTTTTTGTTAGCCTCACGCCATCTCTCGGTATTCCCCGTTACTCGGGACTTCCCACTGCGTTAATAAAAACGTAACCATGGAAGCGTTCCCGTATCGCGTCTGGTACTTGAAATTTAGGGCTTACACACGTCACATTTTTTTCATTACAGAAAATCCAATTCTTTGTGGACTTTGGTGGATTTATAAATATCCGATGAATCGTGTCATGACACACCCAGAGAGATTGGAAATGTTTGGGGCAATCGTCGTAACGTCTATGTCTCATAGGGTAAGTTAGAGTTTCGAGGTTATGCAAGGGAAATACTGGATCGAGATAGACACATCGAACGTTGAACCCTTCTCGTCTAGTATCATGCTCGATTTCAGAATCGTTCCAGACAAGAGAGTGAGAGTGGAATTGTTATTGACTAGAGGGTGAGAAACGCAGACCGGTCGAGAATGAGAAATCCTGGCGGATAAGCCACGTGAGAGATGAAGTCGAATGGATAACGGGGCTGCAACGGACCCCGTGCGAATCTTCCTTCGCCACCTTATTGCCAATTACCTTCACTAGTCAAGCTATATACAACTCTGGTCTATACGCAGAGTTCTCCTCACCGCCCATACAAATAACCGTTACGACGATACGGTTACGCCGCTGGTTACGAGTCTTGTAAACCGAGGAGAATGTCAGAGCCCTGGAATACTACAATGCGGAATAGGAGCAACTATCTCCCAGTGTCTGGACGGACAATCTGAAATAGCTAAGCGGTATTGCGAGGGATCGTATTCTCGTTTCATCGTACACAGTGTCAATCGCAGTTGCGGACTTGTATAACTCATGCTCCTCGCTTGGATTAATATGGCTACTAAATACGGAATCTTGAGAAGCCTTCGCACAGCCGCTGGAATATCTATGTTGATGTCGAGAACAGTCACAATACGAGAAATGAGATCGTATTACGACCAAAAACTTCTTCGTTGCCGCATTGTGGATATACTGCGGCGAACGTAAATAATAATAAGTGAACTCTAAGGGTAGAGAGAGAACGGGGTATCCTCGTCTCCCCTGTGGATAATCGGTACAGACCAAAACGGCGATGGTAACAATGTGCCGGGAGGTTTCACGGATTGATACGACGCGCCTTGGTCATGCGAGCCAAAAGTGAATTTAAGCTCCACTTTCAACAGCGCGTTTTATCCTTTTTCATAAAATAATGCCGGCTCGACACACAGGAAGCCCTCTTCCCTCGGCTCTAGCGTACTTCTGTGTACATATACAGTATGTACATTTTACTATCGCACGTAAAAAGGGTCCGAGATGAGCACGAACTTCCCCACGACGGCACGAAGACTCCCTCCGCGATATAATTTGAGACTCGAAAATAGTTCACTTTGAGTAATCGTCTTGGAGCATTTGAGAGCCAAAAGACGAAGAGTGGACAGAGATTAGGGGGTAGATAGAGAGAGATAGAGGGAAATGGAGAGAGAGAGAAAGAGAGAAGAGACAGACCGAGGATAAAGAGATAATAGAAAATAAAATGTAGAGAAGAGAAATTCACCTGGACGAACTACCCCTGCTGCTAAGACTCGCCCCATCCGCCGTTCTTCTTTGTTCCCTTGATACGTCACAGTCGGCTATGTCGCATTCCGATGTATCGGAATCGCTCAGTCTCGATGTCGTTGACGGTGGGCTCAGGTGACAATCCACCGGTGTTATCACCATGTCGTCGATCGGATCCGGATAGTATCTGTAAACACGACACAAGCCGATTAAAATTAATCGTCCCGCTTCGATCGACCCATTGAAACAACCAACCCTCCCCAAACACCCCGGCCCACCTCACCCCGTGTCTTAACAGAAGTAATTACCGGCTGTACTATAATACACGGTTATCGTCCCTAATTGATCGTCGATTAAATCATTATCGCCTGGAACAAAACTCACCCAGGATGTCGGTGTTCCTCATGGGCGAGCAAATGGTGCCATTCCGGTTTCTCATTGAGCGCGGAAGTGGCGAGTTCGAGTATCGCCTCACCGAGAAAGTCATTAGCGCCGTACTTGACGAGATCCCAAACGGTGACTTCCAACGATCTGTGCCTCAGCTCGGATCGTCTCACGTTGTAAACGAAGGTCTGATTCCACTTTGGATCGTTTGTGCTTGCTAATGTTTTCGTTCGTCTCTTCGATTTTTCACTAGAAAACCAAAAATTCAGACTCGAGTTAACGATGGAACGTTTTTCCTTTCTTTTCTTTTGTTATGATAATGGGACAATCATTTTTTCCTCTTCTCGTTACGTATCAAGGAAACTCTTACAAATTTACCCAACCGGCCAATTACCTTGCCCAGGCGAGACAGGAAGGAGATGGAAAGAACGATACCGGACAGAAATCTCGACGAAACGCTGGAGAGGCCGGGGGGGTTAATGGAAGGATTTTCAAAGTTAACGAAAGTGGCCAAAGTTCGGAGCCATTAGATACATACACACACACGTGGCCTGGGAAAGGGAGAGAGTAACATGTACGCAAAAGGGAACGACGACGGCGACGACTAGATGGGTATTGGGCTCGTAACATTGCGGGCAAGACGTTGGCACCGGTGCCAAAATTGCCACAGCACTACGAACACACCCACACAACCCACACATACGAGCTCCCGGAATCTCTCGCTTTCTCGCTGATGCTTCTTCGCGAAATTATTTATCTTACTGCTCGACGTCCCTGACGGTTACTTCGAATTCCCTCTTTCTCTCTCGCGAGTACTCGCCCACGCAGAAAGCTCTACAGAGCTTGCGTTCATATATACAAGAAATATCTTGGAAGATCTATGCGGTACACGTATGCATATACATCGGGAATTATGTATGTATGTCTAGGGGGGTTGAAAATGAAGGGTAGAGAAAAACTGAGAGAGAGAGAGAGAGAAGTTGGACAACCGACCAGACATTCCGGACGATCGGTTCGACCTCGAGGAGCTTCCAATTTTTCGCCAGGGTTTTCTCAAGAACGCTTGCCAATCCGAGAGAACTCGCGTAAAAGGACCATCAGCTTGAGAGATGCGATTGTACGTTTCTCTCGACGCAACGTCTTCTTTCTTTTCAACCCCTTCTTTATATTGTTTCGCGTCTCCGGTCGGTACGAATCATGCGAAGCGTGGATAAACGATGTCTCATTTTCTTGGCAAAGGTTCACCGAGTTCAAAACCGGAAGAGAGATCCCGGAAGTCGTGGAGATTTTTATACAAGCCAATTGGAAAAAGGGGAAGAAATGTGCGAGACGACTCTGGATGGGAAATTATTCGTTTTGTTTCTTCTTATCTCTATCTTCGCTTTTCTTTTTTCTTAAGCTTCGGCTTGCCTCTTGTCCGGCAAAAGGAATATCTTGGCGTATGGATTTCTCGGCTGCCCGTTGCTTCTGGGTGTTAGCGCGGCCGCGCATACGAGCGTGACGAAGAGCTGCAATCCCGCCGGGTCGAAGCCGAGCTTCACCTGGAGCGCGCCACCCACGTTCGCGTTACCCGGCGGATGTCGTAGATGTCGTCCCCTACCCTGAGCGTGAAGATCCGGCGAGCCAGGTGACGTCACCAGTACCGAAGGTTTGTCACGTCTCGCGTCGTACAATTCTGTAAGTTCATCACAATTTATAATCACAATTTCGTTCTTCGTACGATCGTTCGTCGAAATTATCAAGATCGATTTACAGGGAACATATTTGAATAATTATTTGGTTCTTTTTTTTACAGGGTTGTTGGCAGAATACTCGAACTAATTTACATCACTATTAATCGGGTAACATTACGTTTTGTTTACCAACAATTTAAATAACATTACAATACACTCGTCGAAACTTTCCATCAAAGTTTTTTTCCAAAAGCCGAGGATTTAGAGAAACATATAAATATCGTTTGTTTTTCTTGCAGATACAAAGAGAATGCACTCGTTCTCACGAATGATACGTGGCATATATACATCGATATACAGAGGGTTGACGAGGAGGCGTTCGGGACTCTCGCAACGTGATTAATATCTTTCCTTAAGTTTCACTTTTTTTTTTCTGTGTGTGCAAATATGACGATTGGTCAGACAAAGATATATATAGACACTCACACACTCATCAGAAAGTGGATAGATAAATTGTGAAAGAGAGAGGTAGGGGGGAAGAGAGTGAGAGAGAGAGAGAGTGAGAGAAATTAATTACACAAGTTGTTGCTCCCATGAAAGAAATCTAATATATGTACGGTGATTTATAGCGGGGGTGCATTGGCACTACTCTTACTACAATCTACGATAAACACATCGATAATTGAATTAAACTAGAAGCTCGTTGTTCGACGAGTTTTTCTTTTTTTTTTTTTTGATGTTTCAATATTATGACGATGATAATCGTTTACGACTCTCTCTTGATTCCGTATCAAAGTGGCGAGGGAAGGGAAGAAGTCGACGAATGTTAATAAGGGAAGTGCAGGGAACATCGAACGCGGATATCTCATGTGGAAAATCGCTCGAATTTTTGTTTGAGGGAAATTTTTTAATTTTCTTTGTTTTCTTCGAACAAGCAACAAAGGGTAAATAAAAGTTTCTGGAAGAAGGTGGAAACGAGCGAAAGATGGGGTCAGAGAAACAGTGAGATAAAGAGAGAGCGTAGTTACGAAAGGGAACATTTATTAGTCGATTGGGACTTTTAAGTAATTTTCATGAGGCCTACCCCACAGTATAGATTTCTTAAGACCTGGAATTCGAAAAATCATATAATCTGTGACAGTATAGCTGTTGTATCAATTTCACACTAGGAGTACTACTTAAAAATATTTGCATCCTTGTGTGATAGACAATGATGAAATTTTCATGTTCTTTTTTGTTTGATTATTTAAATATGAAGAAAGTTTAATAATTCTCTCGGTTGTATGAGTGTGTATCATGTGTGTAATATTTGAGTTTTAAACGGAAGATAAAGAAAAATGTCACGTTGAAATACGCCGATGCGATTGGATAACAATGTTCTAGCTGTATTATGCGAATAGCTTAATCGGAAATAAGGAAATAGAGATAGTTAGCAGAGTGATCGAATTTGCAAAATATTGAATTACTTTTTGTTTGTCACGATTCGTATATTCACCTTTATGATGTGGCTGTTGGGGTATAGGCATAGGTTCGTGCTTCTGTCGCCACTCGGGTCGAGGTCCCATTCGATTCATTTTACTCATGGCCGGTGGTACAGTCGTTTGGACACCGGTCATCAATGCAGCTATGGAAATGTTCGATAAATTTCTCGACACTATCAGCTCGACCTGTGGCTCCTCCCTCGATTTCATTATTATATCGTTCACTTCCTGGAAACTCTTGCCCTGGAGGGAACGACCGTTCCACTCTATCACCTCGTCACCTTGGAGAATAAATTATCATTGATATTAAGAGGGAATAAAAATCTATTCGTACTTAACCCTTTGAGATCTGAGTACTCTCAAGCTTGTGTGGTCCGCAGACGCATAGGCTGATGCATATATGCTTCTTTAGAGCTCAAAGGGTTAAAGAAAAGAATTTGTAATCATATTCTTATAAAGTTTCGAGTATGACATAATAGCAGTGAAAAAAATTGTTTTTAACCCTTTGCGGTCGTATGTCTACTGTCAGCCATCAAAGTCTTGTTACCGTTCCAGTCGTATGTCTACTCTCAGCCACCACATTCACAAACCGTACTAATCTTGTATTGTATTCATCCATGTATCAATTTACAATTTTTTATTTACACGAATATAAATATCTCATGGACCTATTCATGAATTCATGAGGTGCTCTTATAAATTGGAGAAGGGAATCCGGTGCGAACAAAAGCCAGTCGCCTCTTGTACGTAACAAAAATTAACACGGTTCGAAGGTACTTTGTAAAATTCTAAATAATATTTCACAAGTTGTATTTAACTGTAATTAGGTATTCCCGCTTCTTAAGATATTTCAAAATAATATTTCACTATTGCCAAAAGAAAGTTACCGACTGAAGTTTACTGTGGAACTGCATATTGGAGACTGTTTTAAAAAATTCCACACAATGGAGAACTATGAAATATAATTTTTACATGAAAACGTGACATTAAGGTTGTTCTGGGGTCTAGCCATTGGGGGGGGGGGGGTGAAGCATGAGGGGGGCGCCCTATGCTTATGCACGGAACTGATGATTGTTACCAACTGCTTGTCGTCAAATTATCGTCGCATTTAAGGTAGTAGTCTCGTAAACACATTTTGAGACAGATTTTCAAGAAAATTTTCGTAGATGATCTTTGAAGTGCTATAAAAACATAAATTTAATTTGGAAGGCCTGCACCGTTTAAAAGTTGAGATATTAATTATTTTTAAAACCGCCGTTTTACATGGGCTCCTGTGGCTGAAATGGGTGTATCTAGTATAAAAGAGATATGGGGAGATCGATTTGGGGGAAACTTTGCACAATGGTGGAGAAAACCTTTCCACGTATTGTAGAATTTTTCAAAAATTTTTTACCATTTCAAACAAGAAATATAAGCTTCGCAAGATGGGATTTATGACTATATGTATAATAATAACCCGGCGAAAAGTGGAGCATCGTACTATTATGCGCCCTCGAAACTTTCGCTGCTAATTTCACGAGACTACTAACTTAATATCATTTGTCAAGGAAAAAATCCACATCAGTTTAAAAGAATATGCATTTTTGACAAAGCGATGGTTACAGGAATTATTTCTATTAGTTTATGGCATTATTTTCGATAATTCGATAGAGATCAATGATTGCAAAACGAACTGGCAACAACGTAAATTATGACTCGCGATAATATGCTTGGGTTGACAGCAGTGTCGCACAGCTGTCACATACGCGTCCCGTTCCTAACCGTAAAATCGAAGTGTCTGTTTATCAACCATGAACATAGGTCCGGGAAAAAAATTCTTTCGTTGGAAAGGGTCGCTAAGGTAGGGAGTGCTTGTAACATCTACGATGTTGCCATGTTTTCGAAGCCTTATATCTTGTGTGCTCAATTTTTTGGAAAATTCGCGTTTATAATAATTAATAACGTTGAATCGGTACTGTAAATTATTATTTTCAAAGCACCAAAAGTTAGTCCGATATTCCATTTAACCGTACCTGTTTTTTTAACTCTGTGCTATCATTTTCTCGACAGCTATATATAATATACTGAAAAATGTTCGAAAAATTCCCATAGACATAATGTAATGAGCACACTAAATGCTCCAAGTTTGCGATTTTTTTTTCTAAATAACTGTACTGTGGATTGTTTTGAAATTTGACAGGTTGATTAGTAAATGGATCATGAACGTTCATAAAAAATTTCATCTGAGTGAAAAATGTTCGAAAAATTCCCATAGACATAATGTGATGAGCACACCAAATGCTCCAAGTTTGCGATTTTTTTTTCTAAATAACTGTACTGTGGATTGTTTTGAAATTTGACAGGTTGATTAGTAAATGGATCATGAACGTTTATACAAAATTTCATCTCAGTGAAAGATGTTCGAAAAATTCCCATAGACATAATGTGATGAGCACACCAAATGCTCCAAGTTTGCGATTTTTTTTTCTAAATAACTGTACTGTGGATTGTTTTGAAATTTGACAGGTTGATTAGTAAATGGATCATGAACGTTTATACAAAATTTCATCTCAGTTACATCGTTTCGTCCTGACCCCACAACAACCTTAAAACATATTATTGTATAAAATATAACTAAAGTTGTCAAAAGAATTAATAAATCTTGTTTATTTTTCATAATCTTGCATGTTATGTATTACTGCTCTTTGAACGGAAATTAATTCCGACCAGTACGACAACCATGACCAAACTTAATACGTCCGAAAAGGGTTAAAACTAATTATTCTTCTTGTTTTTAATTTTTATAAACTGAATCTCACCGGGTCTCAATTGTCCCTCGAGGTGCTGCCCTTTTTCACCTTCTCGATGAGTGCGCCTCTCGACCCGTTCTCCAGTAATTTTCCACCGACAACCTTGAGCCCGAGTATGCTACTACTGCTCCCGGAACCGGATGATTTTCTCAGGGTCATGTGACCGATGATTTTTTGTCCGTCGCTGCTGCCTTGCCATGAGAGTGGCTGTTACGAGTCCCGTCCAAAGAAAAAAAAAATAAAAGTTTCCTAACTTTTTTCCATCTCGATCGCAAACCTTCGCACAGGGTGATACTTTTCTTTTGTGTCTGTGTGTGTTTCTTTTTTCCCAAATGTGTGCGATTTCTTTTTTTCGTCATGGTATTAATGATCAGCCTCGAGAAAGTCTGTCGAAGATCCGGTAAGATTTCCAAACAATTTTTTCCCAAAATTCTTTAATTTCCATAAAACAATTAATTCATTTTTTTGTGCCTAAACTTTCAGATCTGTCTCGTTTGGAAATTTACCGAACCTTTCGACAATCGTAAAACGTCAACGTCCACCGATGAGATGATCAACATTTTATCAAGATTTTTTCGTGAATCCAACCAATCAGCGATGATTACAAAATAGGAAAAGCGAGTGCGTTTATACATACAGAAATACGTAACGACGTTTTGTTAAAACAGCGAGACAAGCATATAAAATTATCAGACGAAACCATGCTGCAATATCAGATTTAAATATGTATATGTAAAAATTTGTTATCCAAGAGCTTATCACATTGATATAATACGCATCGCCCAAAAAACGTTCCGCGAGTAGCAGTGTGTGTCGAAGCAGTCGCAGTCTCAAGCGGCGTGCAACGGTGAAGTTTTTTTAAATCTTTAACCCCTTAACCTACGATTTACGTTCGAGAATTTTGGGCCAAAAACGTAAACACGATCGCTCAGCCTTCGAGCCATTCGCACGACTTGTGTAATAACCTGATCGAGCCAATTGCAAATATTACGAGCATCGCTCGTGGTAGGACGTTCGCGGTTTGTAAATAGCACAGACAAGGCTCGTGATGTATTCCTATTATCTCTTCGTATCGTGATCAGTTTCAAGTTATTCTTGGTCACATTCACACGTCGAAATTTACTTTCATAAATTCTAGAGAGGCAATCCCACAAAATCTTCTCAGCAAAAAGATTACGCGATTAAAGCAGTGAGAATTGTACTAACAATTCTGCTAACGAAAGTGACAGTAGTAGCGACATCTGTCGTGTTCGAAGAAAGTGTAGACGATTAGTTATCGAGGACAGTTCCGACGACGATCGAACTACCAGAGTCCTGGCTTTGGAAGGAAATAACAAATGGTCCAAAAATCTGGGAGTATACGATGACTCCTGGCAGATTGTTGCAGATTATTAATTTTGTATTACTGATTTTTGTATAAATAAACTTTTTGTAGTACTTGCATCTACTACAATTATTGCATCGGGTTTTAATTACTTATCAAATATTCCACAAATATTTATAATTTTAAGAGGGCGCCACCGCTAATATTTATATTTGGCCCGATCATCGTACCACGGGCTATGCCCGTAATATTTACGTTTTGCCCGTAGTTGTAAGTTAAGGGGTTAATGTGCGATTAATTAATTGAAAACAAAAACAATATATATATATTAATTGCGATACTTCTGGGTTTGGGGTGGGAGGGTGAGTTCTTTAATTTATATTTGCGAACTTAAAAAAAAATCATCCTACCAGGGTGGGTCTACTTTAGGGACAGGGGTAGCCTAATCTTTAACAAATTATCATTCGTATACGAGCCTCGAGCCTCGATCGACCTAAAATAATTATCCAAAAGTCGAGGATAAAAAAACAAATTAGCACGTTATTCGAATTTCCGGGTCGAATTTCCATCAGTTGAATTTCCTTGGGCGACCGAGTGTCTGGGGCAAAATCTTACCGTAAAACGATTGCGCTTTTGGGACGTCTCCTTTATCCGCAACGAGCAAACATAAAAGCGTATAATCATAAAAATAAAACGCTTTGAAAAA
>OX328011.1:59676797-59841797 GCA_946811545.1 Netelia fuscicornis | reverse complement strand
TGCTAAGTCATCAGATAACAGTAAATTGCGACTTTTGCTTTGACATTTATTTCTTATTTCTCATTTCGCAAATCCAATATGAGGCTACTATGATCATTAGTATTACTCTTGTTATATTTGAATATATTTTTTTTTAATTTAAATTTATTATTCTTAAGTCCTTTACGGGATTAGCTTTGATGTTTTTGGCCAACTGGGGCAGATTGCAAAATTAAAAACTTGCACTCTGTGTATGTTGACAATTATCTAGCTGGCTAATCAATCCCTTCGATTACGTTGTATTATTCGATATTATTTTCTTATCATTTTTTATTATGCTGTATTATCTTACATCATTTCTTCCCATGTCATATTACTTTATACCATTTATATTTATGGCATTATCAACAATTTGTGAATTTTGTAACATTCAAATATTTCCAATTTACCCCAAAGCTGGCTAAAATAAATTAATCATCATCTCACTCTTTTTTTGTTTTTTGTTTTACAGTCTATTATTCTGTTATTGATTTTGTTATTTAGATTTAGATCTTTGAACACTATTTTGAAGATCAATATTTATATTTACATTCATTATGCAACATTTCTACAGGGTGAATTTCATAAGGTGTTACAGGCCTTATCCTAAGATAGCTGAGATCATTACAAACAAAAGTTGCAAATACATATAGGGAATATTTTGAATAGTTTACGAGATATAAATGTTTAAAGTTGGTCCAATCAGAGCGCGCCGAGAAGCATTGGAGCCGCCCACTCCCGCCCTAGCCGTAGAGATAGCATAGTGTAGGGTGTCACATTTGAGCTTGCAAAATTCAGAGCAGTCAATTTTATTTATTATATTATTACGCAGTCATTTTTATTTCTCGGACATTGGCCGCTAGGGGAGGAGTGGGCGGCTCCAATGCTTCTCAGCGCGCTCTGATTGGCCCAACTTTAAACATTTATATCTCGCAAACTATTAAAAATATCCCGAATGTATATTTGCAATTTTTGTTTGTAATGATCCCATCTATCTTAGAATAAAGTTTGTTACACCTTATAAAATTCACCCTGTATATCATTTATAAATCAGTATGAAATATTTCAAAATGTATTAAAATTGGAAGCAAATTTTGACCCAAAGTGCTAAGGCATAATAAATCTTTCTCCCCACATCTCCTCCTCTCTCAGGATCACTTTCTCTCTCGCTCTGTCAGTCTTACGTACACCAAAAAAAAACAGACACGATCTCGATATGCGACTGGGGACCACGAATTTTCCTCCCACACATACACACACATACAGGCACACACACACACTTCCACAGACGCACCCCCTCGCTCTCATTTCAACAGATTGATTTTCTCAGACGACTTTCGACCTTCGCAATCTTCTCGTCGGGCGGTCGTTCGATTCGATGGTCGAGGGAAACCGCACGAGCAACGCTCTCGACACATTTTCGCTTCGAAGCTTCGTCGATTCTTCGCCTCGTTTTCATTCACTTTCTTTCTCTTTTCTTTATCTCATTTTCATTCGTTTCTTTTTTTTGGTTCGTTTCGTTTTCATCCTCGCGGCTGTGCTTTTTATTCCCAAACTTTCCATGACATTTTCCCATCGAGCTTTTTCGAAGTTGCCGAACGGAAATCGTCTTGATCCGTCGTCGATCGAACGAAAAATTATCGAGACGATGCTCGTCGAGCCTCGACCATCGTCTCGTTCTCAACGACTCAACGACGATTTAATAATTTCTCTTTCATTCCAACCTCACGCTCTTTTTCACCCTCTCACAATTCTTCCTCATCCCTCGCGGCGATTAAAAAAATTCTATTTTCAATTTCTTCCTCGAAACAAACAAAAACGTAATTTTCTTTTTTTTTAATTTTTCTTTCTCGCAATTTTTGTTTACTTTCTTTTTTCAAAAGACACGAGGGACCAAGAACGAACGAGAGGACGAAACCAGGGTGGTTTTGGGGTTGGAACGGAAACGAAAGAATAAAAAAAAAACAAAAAAAAATAGAAAAAAAGAAAAAAACGGAAAAAAACGAACCTCCGACTATCGGCGCGCCACTCGTCGCCGCTTCTTCGAAAGCTCCTTCGTACGAGGGTGCTCTCTTCTTTTCGCGGCTCGCGGGGCGGATGATGACCGTTATACTCAATCGTCATCGGACCGGTGACGTGATGTCCGTTGTGCGATCCGTGCCTAAGCGAACCGCCGGACATCAAGGCTGGACCACCACCGTGATGATAGTACCCCTTCCCTACAGTAGATCCAAATTGTTTTTTTGTTCCATCGGCTCTCGCTCTTTTTCTCAAAAATTCCTTTTTTTTCTATATATAATTGTTTTTGTTTTGTCCATTATCCTCTAATTATTGTTTTTAAACGAGAACAAAAAATAGCTTGGCTAACCCCTCGAGTGCTCGATGTTCGTCAACGATCGACGAAATTCCTACGCTGTATCATAATTATAATTATACAGGGGGTTGGAGAAAACCTCGCGAATCCTGGGAGCCTTGATAATTTTTTTTATTTTTATGTAAAAAGTAAATTAAAAAAAAATTAATGACTAATCGACGAGTGTTCGAATATTAATCGTAGCATAATAATAATAATAATAATAATACCAGGGGTTGGGGAAAACCTCGCGAATCCTGAGAGCCTTGATGATTTTTATATTGTTTACGTAAAAAAAAAATTTTTTTTTAATTAACGACTAATCGACGAGAATTCGAATATTAATCGTAGCATAATAATAATATTGCAAGGGTTTGGGGAAAACCTCGCGAATCCTGAGAGCCTTGATAATTTTTATATTGTTTACGTAAAAAAAAATTTTTTTTTTAATTAACGACTAATCGACGAGAATTCGAATATTAATCGTAGCATAATAATAATATTGTAAGGGTTTGGGGAAAACCTCGCGAATCCTGAGAGCCTTGATAATTTTTATATTGTTTACATAAAAAAATTTTTTTTTTTTAATTAACGACTAATCGACGAGAATTCGAATATTAATCGTAGCATAATAATAATATTGCAAGGGTTTGGGGAAAACCTCGCGAATCCTGAGAGCCTTGACAATTTTTGGATTGTTTACGTAAAAAAAAATTTTTTTTTTTTGTTAATTAACTACTAATCGACGAGAATTCGAATATTAATCGTAGCAGTATCGCATCTCGAAGAAATTTCTACTTCCGGTGTGTGTGTGTGTCGGACAGTGACGATGTGTGTGCTGGTGTTAACGTGTTTTATCTCTTTTTATTTTTTGTTTTCTTTTTTTTTGTTTGCGGTCGCGGACCTGTTGGGAAATTTAGTAATTCGTGTTTATATATATATATTTATAAATATAATGACAATCGTTTCGAAATATGAAATTGAGACGAGAACAAAAAATTAAACAACGACGAAATAATAATAATAATAATAATAATAAGAACATACACAATTATAGCCAGCAGCTGTGCGGACGCCCTGTGGAAAGTTTTTCAAGTATAACATGTGTGTGTGGTGTTTTTTTTATTGTTTATTTTCTCTTTTTTGTGGTAATAAGCGCACTGACATATGAAAATAAAGAGAGCGCGTTACGAATTCTGAGAGTCAGTCAGGATTTTAGTATGAAGGATGGTTTTTTTTGTCTTTTGAAGGATTCGTTTTTTTTTTAGATTTTCATAAATAAAAGAAGAAAAAAACAACGAGGAATTATGAAAATCGAACGAGACACGTTTGCAATGGAACATTGACCTGTTTTTTTCTTTTAGTTTTCTTTTTTTTCTTGGTCAACGTGGAAGGAAAAATTAATAGAATTTTTTTACCCAAAGAACGTGAATAAATACAATTTGGACGATTAATAAACGAGCAACACACACAAGGTGATAACATTGATTTTCTTGTTTTTTTTTTGGTTTGCAATATTTTCGTAAAGTCCATGTGTGCTGTTACAAAATAATTTAAAGAAAACGTATACAACGAGGAATACGATCCAACATCGAGAATAATCGATCACAGAAATTACAATATTGTCGAACGAAACGAAATGTAAGAAAGGAGTCGAAAAAAAAATGTCCTAGGTGCAAGGATATCGTGGGATTAAAACTTTTTTGTTTTTTTTTTAGTTTTTTTTTTCGGTCGAGCGTCGAGTACGTTTAAGACACGAGAAGTACACAGAGACAGTGAAGACGAGTGAAAGAGAGACAGTATTTTTGGTGCATTTTTTTCACGTTAGAATTTTTGTATTTTTTTTTTTGTATTTTTTTTTTTTTTTCTTTCGATTACGAAGGAGAAACGCTCGTTACGACTGTCGATCGATTAATTACAATTATTAAATAACAAAAGAAAAATTTCTTCTAACAAAAGAAATATTTTCTCAAATTTTATGTTTTCTTTATTATTATTATTATTATTATTATTATTTGTCTTTGTTTTTAATCGATCGACACGTATCAACGTACACACGCATGCACGCTTCACACGCAGATGGTACATACGATATAGATATATTTATATATATATATAATATATAACTATATATATATATATATAATATATATATATGAGAGATTAACACACTGACATAGTATGACAATAATAAACATAGACATGTTCGATATGTGAAAATTTATCGTAATATAATAATCGGGCTATATAGGGATTTATAGATATCGGGCTATGAATAATCGGCCATTTGCATAATCAATTCTATATATATATATATATGTGGGTATATATATAAATATAGTATTATGCGAATGAGCCAACAATGATGAGTATGCATGATCCATCAAATAATTGATTAATATACATATCTATATATTTATCAATTATATACATATATATTTATAATATTTATTATATACTTTATATATATTTATATAATAATATTATATATATATAATATAATATAATAATAATATTATATATTATATATATTATATGTATTATTATATATTAAATATAATTATATTATTATATTATATTATATATAATGTGATATATTATATATTATTATATTATTATATTATAACATAATAATATTATATACATATTTATGTATATTATTATTATTATTAATATATATGTGTGTGTACGAATAAATATATAATATACGTATATATACATAGAGAGAAAAAAAAAAGTTATTGCATTCCAAAGTACCGCGAGAAATTTCTTCATCTTCTCGTCCAGCATCGCCTGACGATTAATACGATCTCCCTCTTTGTCCCTTGGACTTCTCGGTGTCGCGACGACGACGATCGGTGCTGGTTTTTCACCTAGAAGGCGATCTCGTTCAGTCTCTGACAAAATTTACATTCAACGTTTTCATACACAGTGTCGAGAATGTCCAAAAGAAAACAAAAAAACGTCAAAAAAAAAATTAAAAAATAAAAACAAGAAAGAAAATTACGAATGGAATGAAAAAGGACGATTGTCCTTAAAAAAAAAAATTATTCCCGATGTTGCAAAAGACGTAGAATTGGTTCATCGACTGTTGGGAAACGAATGAATTAGTCGTTTCCATTAAATTATAGTCGATGGGTTCTTGACGAAGGAGTTTTGGGGCAGAGAGGGATCGGTGAGAGGATTTAAAAGTGTATAAAAATAAAACGTACGAACAAGACGTGGGATTTGGAAATCCGTGTGAGAGCCACCGGACCGAGACTACTGGAGTGATAAGGACCCATAAAAATGACAAATTGAACGTACGATCGGACCATCGTGCTCTCCGCTCTCTCCCTCCCTCACTCTCTCTCTCCCAACTCTTTTCAACTCTTCCATCCCCATTTCTCCTTCCTTCCTTTCGTAACGCTCGTAGCGAATTCGTGTACGTGCCTGATTTACGTAATATTCGGCTTTTACAAAAGCTCTCTCCCTCAGCCCCCCCCCTCCTCCCTGTCTGGCTCTCCCTCCCCTCTCCCTCTACCTGGCTCTCTCTCTCTCTGTGGCTTTTCCTCTCTCTCTCTCTCTTCCTTTTTCTCTCTCGTTTCGGCACTTCCGGAAATCCTCCGTACCAAGAATCATATCCGCTTTGCCGGTGAGCATAGGGAACGAGCAAAAAAATGGAACGAAACAAGTGGAAGGAGGAAACGAGTGGAAGGAGGAATAGAGAGAGAGAGAGGAACGAAGAAAAAATGGAGTAGACGCGGTTGAGGATAATGGGCTTGTTAAAGGGGATTAACAAATTTTCCCACGTTAACGATCATGCAGTTTCCACCAAATTCTCTCGTTATCCCAACCCTCTCTGTATTATTAAACACAAATCTCAATTAACAATTTGACAAGAGAATTGCCCAGATAATCGTCCCCTCTATGGAAATTCATCCGGGAAATATGAAAATTATAATTAATCGTAACGACTCAACCCTCGAAAGATTTCAAAAATTGTGAAAAATTCGTCAATTTTACAATTTCTAACAATTACAATAACAACATTTTTAATTCAACGAAAAATTTCAAATTGTAAAAGCGATTCGTTAAATTAATTGAAACAAAAACAAAGATTTAAACTCATCCACCTACGCCTCGAATTCCGGAAGTCGAACTTCAAACCGGAAGCTCGAGCGTCCCAGAGTTACAAATATTTCCTGCCTGAGAATAACTTCCCTTTCCCTTCGTCTAATTTCGATCATTATTCAAAAAAAAAAACAATCCTATACTTTCTTTCATTTATAATTTTATCACAACAAATTACGTCAAAACTTTTCTAAAAAAAAAACGAAAAAATTAACAGCGACAGAGAATTGTACTCTATCAAATATATTAATTAGTATACGTCCTGGTACGTTAATACGATATATTTCGCGATGTGATTTCGCGCCAACAGAGACGACAGCGGCGTCGAGGTATCGTAGGGCCTCTGGGGTCTTAATTTAAAAGTTAGATGACACCGTGCTCGTGGCTTGCCGCGTATATAAATCACAGGGGTTGGGGACATAGCGAAAAGGAGTTTTTGCACCCGGCGCATTTCGCATCGAAGCGAGAGACCGAAGTACCCGATCCGCAAACTCGTATATACCCCTCCTCCTCCTCCCCTGCCCTTCTCCTCCTCCTCTTCATTCCCTCCTCCTCCCCTCCACCTCTTCCTCCCATTCCCCAACCCTCCTCCTTTTCATCCCATCCCTCTCCTCTCCCTCTCCTCCTCCTCTTCACTCCCACCTCCTCCCTCCCCATCCCCTCGTCCTCTCTGATCCCTTCTCCTCCCTCCCCTTCCCTTCCTCTTCTCTCGCCTTCCCCTCCTCCTCTCCAACCCTTCCTCCTCCTCCCTCCTCCTCTTCGTATGACCGTAGAAAGCTTCGATGCACACAAATATACGAGCGCATATAGTTTTCGCGAAAGTTTCTCGCGCCGCGGTCGTTATCAGAAATTATAAGGGTTTATACGCAATACGCTCGAATTTACGATAATCCAAACGGGAGATGATAATAATTTTTCTCATTCGATAATAAATTTGTTAAAAGAAGAAGAAGAAAAAAATCGAAACGTCCACAGACAAGCTTTTTATCACTCGATTTCCCGTTTTTTTTTCCACGATATTCGACTCTCGCCTCCGGATCGATTCAAATATAAACGAAGAAATAGAGAGAGAGGAAATAAATAAAAAAAAAGGCGTCGTTCGGAAAATATATGCGTCGTGGAATTTGCGAGCTCTCGCGCGGAATTGAAGAACCGTAAGAGGGAACGTGCCGAAAACTCGTGCTCTCGGACTTATTAAAAAGGTAAAGGGCGAACGAACGAAAGAAAGAAAGAAAAAGAGAGAGGCTAGAACGATGATGGAAGAAAGAAAGAGAGAGCTCAAGCGAGAACCAGCGAGACATTTACACACTGCTTCTCGGTGGAAAATCCGTCGAGAGTGAACGTCGACGTCGAGGTACTTGCCTGGTACCCAAAATATATCTATACGACCCTACGATACGTAGGGTTACATACAGATATATCCTTATCAGACTGCTACGTATAATATCACCCAGCGGTTGAATTCTGAGGGCTAGTTTTAAAAGAAGAATGAAGAGAGTTGGTCGTGGAGGAGAGTAAGATCAAGGCGGGTATGTCCGTTGATCCGTCGTGGATTAGAGGCAAGTCTTTTTGTTTTTGTTTTTTTTTTCACAAAAAAGACAAAAACAATATCCTTTTTTTACTCGAGTTCCGTACAAATAAATGGGTCACCTCAGCTGCCACAGTTCTTAGGAAACATATTCTGAAAAAATGTCACGATTAGTAGCTTCCTCAATCGATCATGCTTATTTCCGGTTCTGACGAATCAACGCGAATGAAGGAAGATGAAAAAAAAAATGGATGAAAAGTGTTTCGACGTTTCGTACGAATTCGCTAGACGTCTGACGGTCTTAAGGATAGACCTGTATATTTTACAATAAGAGTTATATATGTGTGTATATCGATGCTTTTCGCTCTCCAGCCCAGCTCCCTCCTCCCTCGAGGATTTCCTGTAAATTATCTCGTTGAAAACGAAAAGGTATGAGAAAGAAAAGGGAAAATAAAAACTAAATTGTACGCTATTCTACCATTATTCTTCTTTCTTTTTCGTCACATAAAAACTATATAGGTATATTGTTATATTAGGTTAAATATCGATATAGATGGACAAAACATTGTGGAAAGTGAGACAGAGAGAGAGAGAAAGAGACAGAGAAACAGAGGGAAGAGAATAATGTGTTCAGTGTGTGTCTGTGTGTTTTGTGTCCTTCGAGTCCTCCAATGTAGTTTTATACACGTATATTATATATAAATGTATATGTATACATAAATTTATATATATATATACATGTATATAATATTATACGTATGTACGAACAGCATGAACAAACTTACCTCGAAACTTTCTACAAACTAATTAATTCTATTCTAATGATATTGTGCAGCTACGAATGGGAGCAACAACGTCGTCCGACGAACGTAATATCATTTTTTTTAAATCTTTCTTATCGCAGATTCTTTCTCTCCTATTCATGTGTTGACTTTTTTTTTGATTTTTGATTAATCCTGTCACGTTGAGGTAATCGATAACAAAAATCGATATAGAAATAAAGAAAAGAATCCTAAAATTGTTCCCTAAGAAGATCCTTATCACACATACGTCTTAAAATCGTAAAATTCATCCTTGTCAAAAGTGCAACCGAGATCTTTGCCCAAAGTTACATTCTTAAATGGCGAACTCGACGAATAATTTAATCCCTTTGACGATCCTCCTGGCGTTTCTTTCACTTGGCATTATTCTCGTCCTGAGTATGATAATTCACGAGAAACGAGAAAAAATGTCTCGAGTACGGTCTGAAAAATGTAAAAAAAAGATACGTACAGAAACGAAATAGAGAATAATGCGACTGGTTCTGCAGGGAGAACCGTGGAAATGTACGGAGAGACGCACACGATGGAGGAAAGCGCAATAGGAAGCGCAGCGGAAGTAGCGTGCTTCGTGGTAGGGTCAGCCGGCCGGCAAGTAGTAACGCCGTATAACGTGTCAGACACTCCGGCTATGCGGTAAGCCACACGCCGTGAGTGACTACGGGATAAGTACCAGCGCCATCTATACAGAGTTTCTCGTCGCAGTGCGAATCTCCGGTTTCCCTCTGTTTCCACGATTGTTCTCTTGATACTTAAAGAAAGAAAATGCTAAATCTTTCATAGTTTGGGAAACAAACGAAAAAATGGAGAATTGGCCGAAAGGAAAAAATGGCACTTGGAATGAGAGAATGGAAAATTTAAAAAGGAATTGACAAATGTTTTCCTTAGGCTAAAGCTAGAGGATCCCCAACTTCCGGGCGAGCCGGAAATTGCAGTCAACAGGTGCACCAGAGGTCGTCATTGTCGAAGAGGTGTTCGAATGGTTTTCTTGTTTGTTTGCGTTCACGTTGAGGAGGACGAGAAGAAATAGAATGCAGAATTAGAACTGAAGAGTCGAGAATACGAGAAGAGCGTTGTCATCCATGTGGAATGCGTAGGAATCGTAACGTTAACGCCCGAGCAACTATTTTTAGACCGAGGTTCAACGAAGCGTGGGTGTCACTCGGTGACTCCTCTCCCCGTGCAGAATTGTTGACAGGGATACAGCTGGATTCTGAGTTGTATCCCGGGCTCCTAATTGGGATCTAGTCCGATATCGGATCAGATTCGAGGACTAAATGTAAGATCCGTAAACTGGATTGCATTAGGAATCCCGATCCGAATCCGTTAATGACTAACTGGATTCGAACAGGGATCCCGATCAAATCACGTAAGAATAATGAATTGCTGAGAGCATAATATTAAATACTAGCTTCTACCCGCGACTTCAAGGAAACAAATTAAAAGAAGCCGGATAGGCTGAGAAAATAATAAGTATGTATATAAAAAAAGTGTATGTAATTGTACGATCCAAGAATTGTATAGCACACTTATTGTAATTCTTTACAACACGTTCCAGAGGAAACTTAATACTTTTCTGCACAGTTTACGCGTTTATAATGCCAGCGGACGCATGGTTCGTTTGTGAGAAACGGGATGGCCATGCGCCACCTGTCGGTCGTGACCGGTACTACTACTACTATATCTATATATATTCGTATTGGTCATAAAATCTACGCTCTCCACAGGCTTCGTATTAGGATTGAGTGGGTATACCCCGAAAGTACAGTGGCGCCATGGTTTCGAAATATCGTCACCCACGCAAATTTGTTCCGATGTGGAAAACACGTGGTTCCTGTAGGTATACCCGTTTTGGAGCATCCCTGCCATATCCTGATCAGGATATGATTCGCATGCCCCGAAAGTACAGTGGTGCCATCGTTTCGAAATCTCGTCATCGATGTAAATTTATTCCGATGCGGAAACCATCTGGATTCCTGTAGGGACACCTGTTTTGTCGCATCCCTGCTATATCCTGATCAGGATATGATCAGTAATTGGGTATCCCTGTCAATATTTCTGCACAGGATCTTTTCGAAATCTCATCATCGACGTAAATTTCTTCCGATGCGGAAACCATCTGGATTTCTGTAGGGACACCTGTTTTGTCGCATCCCTGCCACATCCTGATCAGGATAGGATCAGTAGTTGGGTATCCCTGTCAATATTTCTGCACGGGTCGTCTTCTAGATATTAGTCACGGTAGCCTAGCGTCTGGCCCGTAACACTTCTACTACGTTTTCACCCCTCTCAACAGTAGGAAAATCACTCTCTCCCTTGAGCGTATCAACCTCTATTGAATAAAGTCCAGAGGTGGCAGTGGGGTGAAAAAACAAGCACCATTCATCGATAGTTTCCAACTAGGAGATAATTGAAACTCTTCGCACCGTGTAAGAAGAAGGAAACGTTCATCGACGAGGAAAGAAAGTGCGTGGCGAAGAAACATCCGATGTCACTTTTACCCTTGAAAAAGCATTGACGAAAATTTACGCACCCCCGTCGTCGTTGGCAGAATGAAGTATCCTTTTCAACTGACCAAGATAATTGGAAGATCCTAATTGAAAGCAGGAAAGGAAGAATGGAGAGACTATTCGAGACGTCTCAAAACGAAGGAATTTTCTCAATAGAGGAAAAAGACGAATATACATAATAAGCTTTTTCCCAAATACAACATTCTCGAACCGTTGCGAGATTCTTGAGCAAGCAAAGAACCGAGCATTTCTCTCACTCTCTGGTTCCTCATCTGCGTCATCACGGGTCCTTCGACCTAGACGTCCGTCGATCCATATTACACTTCTAACGATATCGTCGTAATACACGAGATTCTTATCAACCAAAGTGTACAACAAACCTCCTACGAGTCGGTGGGGGATCTGAAAAAAAGCGAAGATCGGAATTAGGAAGATCCGAACGAAAAATCTGAGGAAGTGCGTCATCGATGGACGAGACGATAAAACGTAATATACACACACACAAACATGGAAGAAAGTAAGATGAGGAAGTTAGAAGGAAAAAGGGAGAAGGTCGATGCGTGGAAGTTCGGTTTTCCCTAGTCCTGTCGTTTGGTTCGCCGTGAAGGACCGGAGCAAGGGCGATGCTGAATGGACCAAACGGGGAGAATATAGGGAACGCTAGAGCGAGAGAGGCATGAATGTGTGCTCTATGTTTTCCAGAGTGAGTTTCCATGTGTATCGGGGATGGCTCGGAAGGGTAGCGAAGGGTTGTGGGTACAGAGGGGGTTGGTTTTGGCTCGAATGACGACTTCTCTGCCTCTCTCTTTCTCTCTATGTTGCGGCTGGGTCTAGCCAGCTCGGTACGACGAGGAAGAGGAGAGACAGAGGGTGAGAGAGGGAGGAAGCCGGAAGAGGGTAGATTCGTGGGCAGGGGAATAGGAGAAAGATGACGGTGTCGTAGTGGGAGAAGCGTCGGCGCGTCGAAGCCAGCATTGAAAGAGAAAGATAGAAAGAGAGGTGGGGCTCGAAGGGGATATCCCGCGCGTTTGAATTCGCCCACGTGCTGCGAACGTGACGTCACGTCGAAACGCGTAGGCGTTTGGATGCGAGGGAGGAAAAGCTCCCTGCCGCGAGAAACGCCATGGTGAATTTACGGAAGAACGAGAGAGAGAGAGAGAGAGAGAGGGGGGAGGGAGCAAGGGAGAGTTGCAGAGGACGATGGGAGGACCGCCAAGGATCAATGCAACGACGGGTCTGGGAGGGCAGAACCCGAGAATTCCCGCAGGATACTACATTTCCCGATATACACACGACGATATAACAGGCCAGTAACCAACACTGCGGCAACGCCAAGAGTGGATAGAGAAATCGACTGTGTCGGAGGCTGGAGAGACGTGCTATATACGCTGAACTAGTATCCCCCTGGTGCTATGTAACCGAACTATATACGGGACATTGTAGGAACGGATCGCAGCGAACGGCACCTCCCGTTGTTCTGGCTCCTCCGGTCCCCCAAGAGTCGTACCAACCCGGCCTATACGAGAACGAGACACCGCAGGCATCGTCTACCAATGATTTATCCACGTTGGATCGTGGCAAAGGTGGGCAAACTCCAACCGGCAATGACCCATCCACCACGGGAATCCCAAGATCGACGAGAAACCCGACAAAGATATCCTCGATCCTTCGTCGAAGCTCGGGCATTTTTCTCATCTGGATCTCGGACTCGATCCGTGCTCTTTCTTTCCAGACCTCAACCCTTAATACTCCGGACACAGAACTGAAATATATCCGAGAATGTATAGTTTGCTATTCTCTCCGTTATGCTCCCTTTCATAAATTTTAGATATTTTTTGGAGCGGAGATATAGCGAAACTAGATTTTCAAAGAGAGATTTGATGATACATGTATATTTCAGGATTTTGAGAGAAGAAAATTCTCTCTGAAAAACGAGATGTAACGACTATATCGAGATGAAAGTTTCTATACGTTTTTCTAGATTTCTCTTCGATGCGAGCAGCAATGACAGAGTGTAGCATCGAATTATCTATTGTACTCGTCAACGTTGCACTTTCGTAGTTATGCACAGAGAACAAGTGATTGCTAGGTCGATGACAATTATTAGGATTCTTGTTCCTTTACTCTCACTCTTTCTCTATTCTCATGTGATCTGAGGTTACAATCGTCGAGGGTTTTTCCATCGTGTCGCGAAGATGAGAAGGAAGGAAATAGAAAATGTATAGGCACCGGGAGTAACCTTGGATGTATTCTCGTACAGTGGAACGGTACATGTCGGCCGTTATGCAGAGTCGCGTGAATATTTGTGCTACGATGGTCGTGGCACTTCTTTTTTATGCTCCACACGACGTTATTCACGTGGCTGAATCGTTGCCACGCTTCGCCGCTCGTGTGTCTAATGAACTATGAGGTTCTCCAAAGCGCGTCAAACCCGTCGTTCGATCTCACTCTTTCCTCTGTGTATGTCCTCTCGTTAACGACAGAAGAGAAAGAAAGAGAGAGAGAGGAGAGTGAGTAATATGGATTTTGCTGCTTTCTTCACCTCAACTCTCTTACTAGGCCAAGCTCTCTCGTCCCATTTTTCGTCCCTGTGTTTGCACGGACTCTGAATCATCAAGAGAGACACGGAAAATTCATGAACGTGAGAGGCGTTGAGCGATCGTAATGTTTCATCCTTCGTCCAGTGATAAATCCATTTACACTCGACTCTATGGGTCCGACAATGAGGACACTATACACGAGCACCATCCACCAGAAATTCTCTCACCGAACCCACCGACGAATGAGCACCAGTGAGAGACAGAGAGACACGGACGTAGCGAGGCCATCCAAATTGCCGTGCCATAACTTCCGGCAGGCCGCGTTGCTCTCTGTATGTACCAAATAGACACAAGCTATAGCTCACATACCAACATATATATATATCAATAATATTACCACAGGAGCGTTCTGACAATATATATACAAATACCCACGATACATACCGTGGCTAGGAACGAGATGGAATATAACTACACCGATGCTAGAATACCTCATCGTCATTATCCATCATCGTTATGTTCAATCAGCTCGCGTGACGTACAAAGGAATCTGCGATCTCCAGGAGACACTAAAGTCTCGGTTGCACTTTTCGCATCGATACAACACTCGTTTATCGATTAGGAAACAAAAAAAACTTGGACTCATCCTGGGGTAAACCTGAGAATATTTCTTTGTTCCTATCGTCGTTGTCGACTTTGCTTTGGTCTGCTTTACGTTAATTTTTCTCGGGTGAAAAATCATTTTATTCCCTAATCTCCTATCGAGGAATTTGTGGAGATTTTCTTATAGTCACGTGTATCAACGAAGATACGTCTCGTTTTGTTTCTGTTTGTCGGGCTGACTCACCCTTCTCGGACTCGTCGGGCTCGTCGCTCGCGCATTCCGGCGTACTTCTCTCCTCCTCGCTACTGCTAAAACTTCGTTGCTGATGAAGAGCGGACTGTACCATTCCGCCACGTGGACCGACGCTCTGCGAGGGATGTCCGACCGGTCCGGGATGCATTGGATGCTGCTGAGGCGGATGTATCGAGCGAGGAACGTTCTCGACACCTTGATGACCATAAGCCATCGGAATATCAGAGTCCTTTTGATCCAAAAATGAAGAAAAAGTTTGTAAATTTAGAAAACTAAATCTAAATTAAGGTTGTTGTGGGGTCAGCACGAAAAGATGTCACTGAGATGAAATTTTTTATGAACGTTCATGATCCATTTACTAATCAACCTGTCAAATTTCAAAACAATCCACAGTACAGTTATTTAGAAAAAAAATCGCAAACTTGGAGCATTTGGTGTGCTCATCACATTATGTCTATGGGAATTTTTCGAACATTTTTCACTGAGATGAAATTTTTTATGAACGTTCATGATCCATTTACTAATCAACCTATCAAATTTCAAAACAATCCACAGTACAGTTATTTAGAAAAAAAATCGCAAACTTGGAGCATTTGGTGTGCTCATCCCATTATGTCTATGGGAATTTTTCGAACATTTTTCACTGAGATGAAATTTTTTATGAACGTTCATGATCCATTTACTAATCAACCTGTCAAATTTCAAAACAATCCACAGTACAGTTATTTAGAAAAAAAATCGCAAACTTGGAGCATTTGGTGTGCTCATCACATTATGTCTATGGGAATTCTTCGAACATTTTTCAGTATATTATATAATATATCTGTCGAGAAAACGATGGCACGGAGTTAAGAAAACAGGTACGGTTAAATTGAATATCGGACTAACTTTTGGTGCTTTGAGAATAATAATTTACAGTACGGATTCAACGTTATTAATGATTATAATCGCGAGTTTTCCCAAAAATTGAGCACACAAGATATAAGGCTTCGGAAACATGGCAACATCGTAGATGTTACAAGCACTCCCTACCTTAGCGACCCTTTCCAACGAAAGAATTTTTTCCCCGGACCTAATGTCTATGGTTGATAAACAGACACTTCGATTTTACGATTAGGAACGGGACGCGTATGTGACAGCTGTGCGACACTGCTGTCAACCCAAGAATATTATCGTGGGTCATAATTTACGATGTTGCCAGTTCGTCTTGCAATGATTGATCTCTAACGAATTATCGAAAATAATGCCATAAACTAATAGAAATAATTCCTGTAACCATCGCTTTGTCAAAAATGCATATTCTTTTAAACTGATGGGGATTTTTTTCTTGAAAAATGATATTAAATACGACGATAATTTGAGGACAAACAGTTGGTAACAATTCATCGGTTCCGTGCATAAGCATAGGGCGTCCCCCTCATGCTTCACCCCCGATGGCTAGACCCCAGAACAACCTTAAGTAAAACGAAAAATGTAGTTACTGAAAAGTTTGAGATTTGATCCAGGAGCAAGATACGTACTTGATACATCGGTCTTGGATAGGTCTGGGCGTGCTGTCTCATGAGATTATCGAGTTCGCCTCGATACAGGCTCGGATCGTCTTCAGGATAGGCAGCCGGATGTCTCGGTGTCTGAGGATAAGTACCAACGACGACGCGTGGAGTCGGCAAAGTCCTCGAGTGAGGCGACACTGACATCTCCACCCCGCTGTCGCTGGTCGACATACGGCGTCCGGGTACCTTCGTGAGAGTGCGACCCCGTACACACATACAACGTACACATTGGCACGCGGAAACACACGAGAGAAATAACAAAATTATCACCTCGATGGTAGAAAGAGCAAAAAAAAACATACACACACACAACGGAGAGATAAGGAGAGAAAGAAATATAATATCGGTAGAGGGAAGAGGCTGATGCGAAATCGACTTTGCCGAGACTTTTAGCGAATCTACTTCGTCTTTCTTTTTTCCTCGAAGGGGAGCAAACTGTAATACCACTCGAGGAACGTCGAGAAGCCCAGGCGTGAGTTCCAATGATTTTTCTCGCAATAAGTACAAGTTTTGGTTGGACCGGCGCGAACTAAAACTGGCTGGCCCGCGAGGGCGAGAGACGCGCAAAACTGTTCGCAGAACGATAAATCGCGCGAAATGTGCGGAATTGCCGGAGCGATTCGGAGAATAATGGTCGACCGATCTGTGACAACGACGTATGTTTTTACAACGTATAACGTACGGACACATTTCGCGCGTTACGAGTCGCCGAGAGAGCTTGACACTTTTATAACATTCCTATATACACGCGATATTCTCACGAATTATTCGTTTCGGACTTTAAATCTTGGAAATTTCGAATCGTTCCTCAACGTTACTTTATCTTCCTGATATAAATCGCCTCTCGCCTTTACGACAGCCTCTTCACGCTGGTTTTAGACAATCAACGAGCCTCAAGACGCTATTATACTTTTTAAACGATTCAAAGCCTCAAAAAGCAAATTTTCTTTTTTTTAGTCCTTTTCACATTTTGTCAATTCTATTCTCACAATAAACAGATCGTCGTAACAAACTTTTATCCCTACAAAATCGAATCGTTCGCACGAAAGGACTGACGGATCTTTGAATGTTCCTCGTTCTTTTTTCTTAATTTACAAAACGAAGGGAGTGTTGAGGCTCGAATCGAAAGAAGAGTAGGAACTTCTCGCTAAGCACCTGGTCCTGTTGCGAATACTGTCTCTTCAGCATATAACCGCCTTTCTGCACAAGAGGTAAATTTTCCTTCTCGGCGGCGCTATGTGCTCTCTCCAATTTCGGTCTCTTATCGTGCGTTAGTTCAGGATGTCCCGGTAGTCCGGGTCCCTGCATATCCTCTTGCATTCGCCTGAGCATCGCCGTGTCCGCGGCGTTCAGACCGGCCTTGTTCATCCATTGGCCGGTTTTCAGGAAGATTTCTTGTTTTTTTCGGCAGACGATACATACCCATATGCCCTGAAATAATTATTTTTTCTCATTATCGTATAGGAAAATAAATAAATCACTGATAAATCCTTATTCCGCTACAACAAAACTCTTCTTCTCTGATAATCGTCAAAAATCACCAAAGAGAAACTTTCACAGTTCAAAGAATCGTTTTAAAATTCTGGATTTTATCAGATCTGTTCGTCCCTTCGGTCTCGCTACATGTCATCTTCCTAACGAACACCCCGATCATTCTCTATTACCGTAACGATGAAAAAAAAATGAAAAATTATGAAGAAAAACCTAGTCGGCCTAGCCACGCCGATTCCTCGTGCAGACTGCCGAGAGGTTATTCGTTACTCACGGAATAAGAAGAGAGAGGGAAAGGAAGTGGAAGGAAGAAGAAGAAGAAGAAGAAGCGAAGATAGACCAGGGGCAGAGCACGTTGAACGTTCCGGGTCGCGCAAGGGGGTTTTAAGAGCACTTCGGCAAGTTGCCTAGGTAGCAATATGTCAAGAGTTTCAGTCCCTTTTCGCCTCGCTCCACCTCGCGGCCGTCACCCACTGTGCCAACACACCCCTGCCGGAAACCATCCCCTGTACAGACGCACAGACACATACAAAGACGGGTCACCACCCGAATATCTCAGGTAACTGTGTATATAAAATTTTCTTTTTATTTTTCTATCTAGAGAAAAAAAATTATCGCCCTACCCTAAATTCGTTCAACCCTCGAAAAAAAAGTCGTGCAAAGGCTCGACGCTCTTTCTAATAGAGCTGGGGATAACACGTATCTGGATCGACTTTATAAGCCTCGCCGGTGAGATAGGAAAATTTCTTCTCCATTTACACTGACACATTTAATCACAACCTACTGAGAGAAGGGGTTGTGTTAAAGACCATTGCCATGGACAAATTTGACGACTTTCATCGATTAATGTAGAAAAAAAATCACAAAGTGACTTTCCTTATCGAATTTGAGATTTTAAGTAGTACAAAGTTATTTTGGTCGGACAGTCGCTGCTGTACGTTATTTATAAAATCCTTGATTTAATCGCAACCCCCTAAGAGAAGGGGTTGAATTATCGACCGTTATCATGGACAAATTTGACGATTTTCATTTATTAACGATAGGAAAAAAACACAAAGTGGCTTTCCTTATCGAATTTGAGATTTTAAGTAGTACAAAGTTATTTTGGTCGAACAGTCGCTGCTGTACGTTAGTTATCAAATCCTTGATTTAATCGCAACCCCCTAAGAGAAGGGGTCGAATTATAGACCATTGTCATGGACAAATTTAACAATTTTCATCGATTAGCGATAGGAAAAAAATCACAAAGTGACTTTCCTTATCGAATTTGAGATTTTAAGTAGTACAAAGTTATTTTGGTCGGACGGTCATTGCTGCACGGTTTTTATAAAATCCTTGATTTAATCGCAACCGCCTGAAAGATGGGTTTACATTATAAACCATTGTCATGGACAAATATGAACGATTTTCATCGATTAGCAAGGGAAAAAAAATCACAAAGTGACTTTCCTTATCGAATCTAGAATTTTAAGTAGTACAAAGTTATTTCGGTCGGACCGTCGCCGCTGTACGTTATTTATAAAAATCCTTGTTAATTCGTCACGAGCGTCTGGTTCCCGTCGATTTTATCGCGTATGTCACGGTCGTCGGGACGGATGGACCCGCGAAATCGATTTCTTCCTGTGGCAAAAGGGATACGAAGCGAGACGCAAGCATCGATTAGTTTTTACACTCTCGATGTCGCCGGGAGATTCGTGCGAAATTCTACGCGACAAACGAACGTCCAGAGAAGGAAGACTCGTACCTCGAGAAATAATAGAGCAACCAAAACCGGATGTGAGTTGAAGTAAACAACGCGAGAGAGGAGGAGAGAAGAGGAACTAAATAGGGGTTGAAAAAAAAACAAGAAAATTTCAATTGGTTCGTAGTGCATTATGACGGTAGAAAGGTGAAGGGTGAGTATAATAGGCGAAAAGGCGAAGGCAAACGCGCCCGCGCATTGTCCCAAAACTCCGGTAGTGAAGAATCAAGGACGTTAAGGGAAACTGTGGGAGCGGGGTTAGAGATCACTCTGGGACGAAGAAGGATGTAGAGAGAAAGAGAGTGAGAGAGAGAGAGAGGCAATAGAGCGAGGCACAGGTTGAATTTCGAACAACGGAGTCAGTGACGAGTAGAGGCGTTACTGCTCGGACGAGCCCGCGACCCAATTTGGATTTATCTCAACGAGATTCGAAACGAACGCGTTGCTCTCCTCCGCATCGTCCTCGCATTTCCTCTTTCGTCCCATTCTCTCTCCTTCTCGTACTATTACTCATCCATCCCTCTCTACAAATTATCGAACTCTTTTTTTTTAATCCCCAAGAGATTTTCGAGCTTTTGAAAATTGCCACACATATCGCACTCGATTTTATGAACGAAATGTCCAGAAGACAAAACCGAATTGTTTTCATTGAATTGCATCGCATTCAAGCTGATCTTGTGCCGTATGTATAGAAATGAAGGAGAGAGATTGATTGATTGATTGATTGATTGATTGATCACTTTATTATGCGCTAGTATACTTTGGGGGAAACTGTAACAATTTCCTGAGCCACAATAATAATCAATATTAACAACAGATACTGAATACAATAATTAATAGTGACTCATTCAGTTGCCACAAAACTTCACAAGGGAAAACTTAGAAAATAAAAGTCGATACAAGAATTAAAAAAAATAATAAATAAATAATAAGTAATAATAATAATAAGAAGAAGAGGAAGGAAGAGAGACAGAGAGGGAGAGAGAGAGGAGAGATGAACCGGGAAGTGGGTTGATCGATAAAACAGCATATATACCTATATAAAATCCTTTCACGCCCTCGTAACGTGTTCGCCATCCTCAACGGCTTTCAATCTTCCATAAAATTATTACGAGGCCTGAAAACTTGGTATAAGAAATAACGCGAAGCGAGAGGACGATAGATTGGCAGTGAGGTGTAAGGGAACGTGGCAAGAAGAAGGGTGGGAAAATATATATACCTACCCCTTGGCAAAGGGGTGCATGAAAAACATCGGGCGATCCACTAGATGAACGGGCAAGGAGAGTTCGCGAAAGAAGAAAAGCGAAAGAAGGAAGAAGAAGCCTCCCCCCTCTCCCTCTCCCTCTTCACCCTTTCTAGATACTTTGTACTTCAGACAATTTTGTAGCGACGTCCAACGTCACGGTCATCGAGCTGTCGAATATCTTCGTAAACTTGTTTCTTAAGATCGTCTCTCCGGTGAAACAGTGCGAGCATAAGAGAAAGGAAGAGAAGTGGTCGAAGGAAAGTATATAAAGAATCGCCCTCGAGGGCGAAACTCAGGAAAGAAAAAAAAAGGGAAGGTAAATCCGTTCTGGCGATGGTCCGAGGATGGGACAGGAGGTGTGGTATAGACGGAGAGGGAGGGAGGAGGAGTTTTCCAAGCCTACGGTTGTAAAAGCTCCTCTTTTCTCTCTCTCCCGCTTTCTTTCTCTCGCAAGCTTCATGCACGTTTCTGTATAATACGTACACGCTGTACAGGAATAGCCGAGATGCCTTCTCGGACAGAGTTCGATACCATTAAAATTACCGTCACTTGCAGGCTAGCTCCCCCTCGCCACCCCTTTTCCGCCTCCTGCTCTCGCCCGCGCGCGACCACTGCCGGCTCCCCACTCCGGTCCTTTTCTATCTCTCTCTCTCTCTCTCTCTCTCTCTCTCTCTCTCTCTCTCTCTCTCTCTCTCTCTCTCTCTCTCTCTCTCTCTCTCTCTCTCTCTCTCTCTCTCTCTCTCTCCCTCACCCCCTCCTTCCTTCCGCTACCTCAATCCTGCGCGTCGCTTGGCTACCGAGAGAGCATGCACCGATCGTCGAAGAGGAATGTCGGTCATCTTGTGTAAAGCCACACACACGAGCGGGCGGGCAAGCGAGCGCGCGCACACGCAGGGAACAGCTCTTTTTTTGTTAAATTGTAATTTTTAACGACAATAATTAAGTAATATTTATTAATTCCGAGTAATCGATGAGTAATTTTCTTCATTAATGTTCTAACGAATCTAATGATCGTGAAATATTTTGAAAACTTGTTTTTTTTTTGTTATGGCGAGGGACAACGATCCGTTCGTTCGATCGTTTTAGAATTGTTTTTTTTTAATTCATACTCTATGCCAAAATTCGAGACGATCGTATCTTTCTCTCGTTAAATAATAGGGCGAAACGATAAAACAGAGATAAGATAAAATCTCGATCGAAACACTTCTAACTCCGAAACTTCGTTCGATCCGGAGCGCGAACCTATAGGTATCGCATGTTTCGAATGTGAAACAACGAAAAATTTGCTTTCCATTCTTCGTTGGAATATTGAACACGGAATTAATTATTCATAATTATTTATATAAATTTTTGATCGATGAATACGTTGCTTAGTATAATTTTTGTTAAATTAATAATTGCCACTGACTATTTCCTTTCGCTCTTTCTTCGTGCCACCTGTATCCCATACGTGCCAACTCCTCTCCTCCTCCCCTCACCGCCGAAAGTTTTAATTTCCGTTAGAGAGTGGAAAATGGTTAAGCGAAAGTCACAGAGCTCGAAAAGGACACAGAGAAAAATAAGATACGAGTGAAAGAGAGAGAGGGAGCGTGCATCGCTGACAGTGAGAGACAATCGAAAGGATTCCCTCGCGAGGAGGCAAAGCACCACAAGGGATGAAAAACAAAAATTGTAGAGGGGGTGAGAAAGTCGAAGAAAGGAAAGAAAGGGTGCTCGAAGGATGGGAACAAATCCGATAAACGAGAGGAACGAGGAAAGCTTGACCGTCTCACAAGCCAATGCAAGGGAAAAAGAAAAACTTACTTTCCAAGGGTCGAAGGGTCGTGGCTTCGTCCGTGAGAATGGGGAAAGAAAGAGACAGACAGACTGACAGACAGAAAGAGAAAGAGAGATATGAAGAAGATAGAAATAGAAATAGAATGAAAAAAAAAATTGTAGAGTCCACAGAGGTCGCCAGACTGACGATCGATAGTTTTCACTTGGCGGGACTGTGTGTGCACACGAGAGAAAAAAAGAAAGTGGGTCTGTTCGTAAATCGTTCGGAGATAAAACTGCCTATCGATAGGGAGGCAGAGAGTGAGCGAAAGAGGGAGAGAAAGAGAGAGATAGAGGATCGGGTAGTAACCCAGTGACACGTGGGTAATAGCTGTCCCCATCGTTTCTAAAGCTCGACTACCCCCCACCCCTTTCTCTCTCTCTCTCTCTCTCTCTCTCTCTCTCTCTCTCTCTCTCTCTCTCTCTCTCTCTCTCTCTCTCTTTGCCTCTCTCTTTCTCTCCGCTCGGCAAAGACTGCAGATTTTTATCACGCGAGACGAAAGTGCTACACCGAATGGAAATAAAAGGGTTTCGTTTTTTACAATGAAAATGGAAAATTTCAAAAAAATCGACCAATCGATCGTTGCCTAATCGTGATGTGTTTTCAAATTTTGAAAGCTCTGTCGAAAACTTTGTACACCGAAAGAATTTTTAAGTAATTTTTACTGTGAAATCACAATAACTGACAAATGTGCAATTCTTCAGGTTTTTAGGAAATAAATTATACATTTTAATGGAAATGAGTAACAATTTACTATTGCGTGACATTGATTAAAAATATTTTCAAGAATTTTTACTGCAATTAAGGTAGTCCTATCGTTTGATGAGGGATTAAAATGTTATTCCCGTTTTTTCTCACATTGGAAGTGGACCAAGCGTTAAAGTTCATTAAGAAAAGTTGTTGCAAATCGACTAAATAACAACATACTCAAAATTCAAATTGATCCTACGGAAAGTTTATTTGTTATATAATAAACAAAATCATGAATTTTTGTTTTCCATAAGATTTGTTATAAAAACTAATCGAAGCTTCTTTGATGTCATATAAGAATGTGTGCAAAATTTCAACAGGCTTCATCGACCAAATGATCGAGATACTCGTTGTATAATGTTACGATATTTAACACGGGCTCTTATGGGAGGTTGCGAGAAGTGACGATTTTCAAGAATAAATATCGTGATTTTTGAGTCGATAAAGGACCCTGAAATTTTACACACATGTGCATATGACATCAAAGAACGTTTCTGCAAATTTTCAGTGAAAACTAACGGAAAGGCTGTAACGATAAGACTACCTTAACAGTAAATTTTCGTGTAACGGAAACGTTACTACAATAAGTTGAAAAAAGGACTGATACAAATGAAAGTGTACGGTGCACATTGAGAAATTTGTGTGTTTGTCTTGAAAATTTAAAAAAGGAAAACGAAATTTTCCGTGCGTTCACCAGAATTTTTGCGTTCTTCACAGTAAAATCAGTTAGGGCTAGGTCGCCTGGCCGTAATCCGTGAGCTCCGTGTAGCGCGCGTAAAAATTACGCTACTTGCTAAAATGTTTACATGCCTGAAAGTAAAATATTTGAAACTAATGTCAATTTTTAACTGTTTGCACATTTATCGCCAGGTTCAGGTTTTTAATGTAATGTGTACCGAGATATCACCGTAAAAATTAATAAGAAATTCGCCCCGTGCAATAAAGAACGAAAATTGCTATTTTGTTTTTTTGCTTGCTTTAAATTCATTCAAGATGGAAGATTTATGAATGATTTCAGCACACACGGGCTTAAGGGCTTTCGACTCAACGAAACTATGTTTATTTTTGCATTTTTAAGAAGACTTCGTGTCCTCCGGTAGGAAAATCACGATTTTTTGTCCCAAAGGACGAGGGAGCTTTTTTTCACGAGGATGCAGCTTCTCGTTCAAAGTCGATCAACGATGCCACCGAGTTATGGACGACCTCTAGACTCACTTTACTCCGATATAATAATTGTGCATCAATTATATAAGGATCCGTCTGTAAAAAAAATAACAAAATATTCTCTTTATTTGTCTCATTTATAAATTCCTTCTCCACGAACGACTGAATAAAGAAGTGGTCTTTATTTTTATCGTTCCCGATTCTGAAACGACCGGTTAATGAAAGCCCTCTCTCGTTGATGTACGAAGAGCATCGGGAGAGGGCGAAAGAGAGAAACGGGAGAGACAGAAACGGGAAGAGAAAGGGAGAGAAAGAAAGTACCTCGGGGTCAGCTCAACGAGTGGATGGAAGGGAAAAGAACTCAAAGGAAGGAGAAAAAGCCACACCGTGCAAGAAGCAACGACGAGCAGGAGAGAGGAGCAAAAAAAAGGATGAAGTAGAGGGAATAAAAAGAAACGAGCGATTCAGTGGAAATTGAAAGACCGAGCGAAACGCCGGTGAGTATCAACCGAGCTCGATATATTTCCATACCGACGATTATAATCCCACTCGTCGATCGTCGTCTACAAACTCCGCTGTCTGTCCTCTCGCCTCTCCCTCTCTCTCTCTCTCTCTCTCTCTCTCTCTCTCTCTCGGGCTCTCCAAGGGAAAAAGCTCCCGCGCGATCCGTTCCCGCGTCATCCTTCTTTCGCGTCCTGAGAAGAAAATACGATATCGTAACGAATACGATCAAAACATAAAAAAGAAAACCTCAAGAATGACGGAAAAGTAGAAATGGAAAGAAAATGCAAAAAAAAAAGAGTAGAAAAAAACAAACAAGAATGGTGTAGGAGAAAATAAGATAAAAAAGGTCTCGCACGCGCGCAATAGTAAACTATATTGTATATAGGTCTGGAGAAACAGCCTGTATTTCATCCCCCCTCATTGCCTCTTGCCCTTTCCCGCGTATGCTGACTGCCCCCCACCCCCTTCTCCTTGCCCTCATCCCCTGATACCAAACTTAGATCAATATGTTGCGTCACATCGCCCTGTCGGAGCGCGTGAGAACGAGAGAGAAAGAGAGAGATAGAGCCCGAGAGAGAGAGAAGGAGAGAGAGAGATAGGAAACCACCCCTTGCGTCCTCCCTCTACCAAAACCTCCCCGTACGTTCCCCCACCTTTGGGACGTCGCGACGGTTCTCCTCGCAGCCATCCCTCCCCCTCCCCACATCCTCCTCCACCACCTCTTCTCCCACCACTCCTCGTCCCTCCCGACCGACGTCGACATCGTGCAAAAGCCCGTGGGGATGACGTCACGCAGGGACGCGCCCCATTCATAGGCAACCCCACACAAATATATACATTGAAACCCAAGAGAGAAAGAGAGAGAGAACGCAGGGCTAAGCCTCGAATATAAAACTGCGTAACCAAACCAGCGGACTCGAGCAAAAATTCCCTCCCTCCACCTGACTCCTCCTCATCACTCTTTCACTCATTCCACTTTTCTCTTCCTCTTCACTCCTACTTGCTTCTCATCATCATTATACCGTTTCTCTTCTCTTTCTCTCTCTCTGTTTTTATGTTTGCGTGTGTCTCTTCGTGTGTGTGTGTGTGTGTTCTACTAGCCAGCCCTTTTTACCCCTTCGACCACACCGACCTCGTTCAACAACTCCCCCCTCGCCCTCTCGTCCTCTGGTGCATATCTCCCGTACATTACCTACGCGTACTCGAGCGTACAGCTGAATTGTGAAAATTGAGTGGACCTCCTCCCTGTATTTTTCTCGACGAGCGACTAGACCGATCTTCCTCTTTAACTTTTAATAATGTCTGAAGTCTCAAAAATGCTACAGACATTCTAGAATAATTACAAGAATGATAATTTATTAATTGCAATTAAACAATTACCACAATTTGCCAATTACTCATCTAGTTAACAATTGACTCGCATTGTCATGTAAAAAGAAAAGTGAGAAATGCGATCAGGGGAAAGAGAGGGTGATCGATCCATCGACTAACTTCCGGTTTTCACGTTATGGAACTCACGCAAGGCGCCATCTATGCGTAAGTAACGTAGGTATGCCGCGTAGGATTGGCAAGACTGGATCGGGACCGCTGCAAGATACCCGGGATTCCCAACGGTCGTGGGACGGCGCAGTTGAATTCTCGAGTCTCCACCGACAGAGAGAGAGAGAGAGAGAGAGAAGGAAAGAGACAGAGAGAGAACCAGTGAAAGAGAATCCCATAGATTCCAACCATTTAATATAGACACATATATCCTCCGTGTTGTACAGTATTCTATTCAACCCTACAGTGACTGTATATATTGTGCCCTCTCATTCTCCACCGGGCTATTACGAACCTCTCCCTCCCTTTACGTAGGCTTTTCCATGCATATAGATACATATATTTATATATATAGAGAAAATACATGTATGCTCATGCAGATACTACAATGACGTTGTGTATACACTTTGGCCACTATATACGTGGGCGATAAGGGTTAATTGATGCACGCTGAGCGCTCGGGGAAAAAGCAGACCGAGAGCTAGAGAGGGAGGGAAGCAAAGAGCGCGTGGGAGAGATGGGACAAAATTACGCCTCGAGAGAGAGTATACGAGAACGAGGAAGAGAAGAACGAGTTATGGGTCAATTATTTCCATGTATTTCAGAGGCGCTGAACCGACGTTGTAGCATACCGGACGAGGTGGACGACGACAACGACGACGCTTATCGTACCACCATATTTACACCGTTCTCTCTCTTCCTCTCTCTCTCTCACATGTGTACAGTGATATAGCGCCATCCCTAAGAAGCTTCTAATTGTTTCACAGGTAATGCCTCAACCGCTTTTCTCCTTCCGACTATTTACTCGATCTGGATGAACGAGCAAGTAGCTTTGCTCAATAAAATCGTTGTTTTTTGATTACTCGTATGTTTTGAGAATCAGTGTTACAGGCGACGTGCAATTCGAAAATGCGATTCGTAGTTTCTCCAGCACTGAGTAACCAATCGCTTTAAAATTTTGAGGGTATCTGGAGAATCATGGCAAAAAGAGGCCCTAAATATTTTTTTTTTTTTCAAAATTTGGACAGTAGTGTTGCAGGCAACGATTGATTCGAAAACGCCATCCGTACTTTCCCGGGCACTGAGCGTTAAACTTTTGTGGCTATCTAGAGAATTATTACAGTAATTTTAGGAAAATACAACGTTTAGTCACTTTTGGCTATAATTCTCTAGACGTCTTCAAAATTGTAACGCGGTAATCAGTTGTTCAGTTCCGAAGAAGATACGAATTGCGTTTCCGAATCGCTCATGTTGTCTCTTGTATATACAAGGTGAATTTCATAAGGTGTAACAGGCTTTATTCTAAGGTAGATGGGATCATTACAAACAAAAATTGTAAATATACATTGGGGATATTTTTAATAGTTTACGAGATATCAATGTTTAAAGTTGGTCCAATCAAAGCGCGCCGAGAAGCGTTGGAACCGCCCACTCTCCGCCCTAGCAGCCAATGTCCGAGAAATAAAAATGACTGTGTACTAATATAATAAATAAAATCGACTGTTCTGAATTTTGCAACCCCAAATGTAACGCCCTGCACTGTGCTATCTCTACGGCTAGGGCGGGAGTGGGCGGTTCCAACGCTTCTCGACGCGCTCTGATTGGACCATCTTTAAAACGTTATATCTCGGAAACTATTAAAAATATCCGTAACGTATATTTGCAACTTTTGTTTGTAATGATCCCATCTACCTTAGAGTAAAGCCTGTTACACCTTATGAAATTCACCCTGTATAGATATACTTTCTTTTTGTTAACTGTATAACCTCTTGGTTACTAGAGGTAGTTTTTTCCTGGATTTCTCTGTGAAACTTTTGATGTCGTATGAGTAGTACAAGGGTGGTCAGGAGGATAGAAGACGCTCTGGTCTCTAGGCCCACTCGCTTCCTGGTAACGTCGTTTAACGTTGTCCTCGGGAATCGTCCACCTCTCTATGTATATATATAGCTGTGTAGCTATATGATTATACATATATATTTATACGTGTAATGGTAGAGCTGTAACAGCTCTAGCAGTGCCGGCCGCACGATCGACGACGATATCGATATCGACCCGACGCACTCTCGCGCGACATTATCGTCACCAGTACGTATAAAGCTCTCTCCCCCTTCGACTATTTTCCTAGTTAAACCGTAGGGAGAGCGAGAGAGAAGGGCGATCCATTGGAAAACTCGGACGATGATTCTCCATCGTTTCGACGGACACCAAGAGCTCTCTCTCCATTTTTCAACTCGCCTTTCCTTATCGCCACGAACCAGAAAAAAAACACAGCACCTCGGGGGATGAAAAAAAACGTACTAGCTGCAAAAAAAAATAAAAATCCTTATTTGTTTATCTTCTTATTTCCATATTGTTCTTCTTTCTTTTGTAAAAATGTTATCTTGCTCGACTAAACGTCGCGTGGTTTCTGTATCTAATTTTCTTTTTGTTTCAATTCAAAGCTTTTCATTAATCGTTGTAGCACGTTTCCTCTTTCGTGCAATTTCGTGACGACGAGCGTCTGACTTTTCGTCGGGCATCAAACGTTTATATAGAAGAAGAAAAAAGAGAAGAAGAGAAAGAAGAAGAAGAAAGAAAGGAGGAGAAAGCGACGCGATCTAAAAATACTGTATAACTATACACCTGGAATTGCGGGTATTATCTCTTTCGGACGCGAGCTTCAAGGATTCGCCCCCGAGACGTCTACCGTGTCATCGATTTCCGCGAGATTACTTCGCAATAATGCAAAACGTTCAAGCCGCGAGACAAGAGTGAGAGGGAGAGAGAGATCGAGGAGTGCACACGTACTGGAACGAAGTGGAAAAGAGAGAGAAAGAGAGAGATGGAGGTAGATAGATAGATAGATAGATAGAGGGGTAGAGGGAGAGTCGTCGAGCGAGCAAGCGAATAACCCTGCAGGCTTCAAGTGTGGACCTGGCTGTCCTATTTTCCACACCTTTGCCCGACACTCGAACCACCCTTCTCTCCATCTCTTTCCCCGCTCTCTATACGTATGTGTGTCTCTGTACGGTTAAGCCAACGGTGACGAAACGTCCGGTCGATCCGAAACCACGCGGGGAAGGGCAACCGGAACCAAAATATTTTCGCGGCCTTGACGCGCGCGGTTGGCTTGCCTATCGTCGAGCGTCGTTTCTCTTTCTATACCCACAAGAGTCCAGAGACACGAGTCCACCTCCTCCTCCCCATCTTGCCGTGTGTCTCGTTCTTTTCTCAAGACATCCGACCGACCGGCACGTCCTTTTCTATTCTTGTCTCGTTCGAATGTTCCTCTTTTTTTTTTTTTTTTTTTTGGTCTCTTGCGTTTTTATTCTTCTTCTTTCTTTTCATTTCATTTTTCGTTCTCTCTCCACTCGTACTGTCTCTCAATTTATAATGAAATGTTTCCCTGACGCTCTCTTCCTGCGAATTTTATACGCCAGATATCGCTCGAATCCTCCAACTGACAAGCTTGACACCAGTCCAGGCGCTATTTTTATATCTCGTGAAACATCCTTTCGTTTCCATCGGTGATATATCCGCTACGTATATCTTCAGGCTGATGACGAAAGGGGATGGAGAAAATCAGCATTGGAAAATTACAAGCCACAACGTGAAACAAACCAATCGAATTGAGCGTCACTATTTTTCCCTAGTTCTAATAATTTTTGTTATGGTTCGATTCATATTCCAATTAACCTTGATAAATATTTTGTCACTGCTTGAAAATATTTTACCTTTTCTTTCAATCAAAAACATTGATTTACTCGAGAAAAAACGATTGGAAAATTAGTGATTTGTCGGCCGCGCCCCCTGCCGGCCGACATTTGTACTACAAGAGACCGCCGGGCTAAAAATACGTTTTGTGGACGACAAACACATTTTTCCGAGTTTCGTACGACCTCGAAAAAGTTCCTCGCTCGTTCCACGCTCCCTATAACTGTCCTCTCACCTTGTTGGAACGAAGGGTAACTTTCCCACCGCAACGAGCGCAACATCGTATGTTGCAGTAGTTGCAGACGTGGCCGACGCCGTCCGCGAATTTGGTCTTTGAACAGATCTGACAAGTTGTTCTGAGCTCGAGACCCGATTTTTTGTGTTGTTCTGTGCGAGCGCGTATTGTTTCCTCGAGGACCTGGACCTCGTCCTGTTTACGCCTGTAAACACAAACGAATCGTTTCCTTAAATATTAGAATAACACCCTTAATTTAATCGAAACACATCCAAAATTTTATTTAATCGCGATATAATTAATTCGTTAAATGAATATAATTAATAAACAACGACGAAAAAAAAGAAAACAAAATTAATATTAAGATTAGGAAATTATAATATTCCAAGTGGAGGAGATCGGTTCCGAACAATTTTTAATGCCCGAAGAAGGGGACAAATTGAGAAAAGGTAGGGGTGAGGGTTATTACGGAGGGATGTTGCGAGTGAATGCATGAAAATTCAATGAGCGCGTGATGGAGGAAACGCGTGCGAGTAATTTATCGAATTTTCTGGAAGAAGAGAAAGAGAGAGAGAAGCGAGGCGGTTGGAGGGAAGGGAAAAGCGAGACTTGAAAAGGATCCGACCGACAACGTTGCCTCTCTCTCTCTCTCTCTCTCTCTCCTCTCCTCTCTCTCTCTCTCTCTCTCTCTCTCTTCTACCCGCTGTGTATAACGAAGTCAATGTATCTCTCGCGAATCGAGCCAGGGAGTGGCGAGAGGGGCGAGAGAGAGAGAGAGAGAAAACCGAGGATCCCGACCAGCCCTAAATTAGCCCACGCCTGCGTGCCCAGCACCGAAAAGAACACTCGCTTCGATGAGCGAGACGGTAATATTCGCAAGTTGCGAAAACGCTTATCGCCAAAAATTCATTAATTCGCTATCTACGCTAAACGCTAATTATTAAAAATAATTATACAAATTTTCGAACAATTAAAAGACTAAAATTTATATAAACAAAAAAAACTATTATAAAAAATCTAATGAAATATAAATAACTAACGCAAACTTAAAAACTACTCGATATTTCTCAGAACGACGTTTCGTTTCGTAAAACGCTTGGCTTTGAACGTTTATACACGAGGGCAAACGCGGTTTTGAGAAAAATCGTTTACTTTTTTTATAAACAATAAATCGAAAGGGAAATTATCGTCGGAAGTCTAAGAGTGACAAGGGACGTAAAATAAAAGGACAATATCCGTTCGAAAGTAAGCGAGAAACGAGAGTAAGGTGTGCGGGACGATTCTCATCGTCGGGATTTTTCTGTTTTTGTTTTTTTTTGTTTTGTTTTTGTCCCGTACCTCATTATTTCGTTTTCCCGTTGTTCCTCTTGTTTTTGTCGCATCATAACACCTTCAATAATGCGTCTCTCCTCTGGAGTTAGATGCGACATGTCTGGGAGGTCCGCCATTACGGTATCTTGATTCCTATCTCGAACGTCGTGACAATTTCGACGTTATCCTTGGACTTTCTTGCTATTCGTCGTCCTCTCGTTATTATTATTACAATAACTATGATTATTATTACAATTGCGTCGCTCGTCGTACCGGCAGGACGTAGGGGTCGTGTGCCGCGACGCTGGGTGAGACAATGTGAGCGAGCGAGTGCGTAGACCCAAGGGCGAATGATACAATAACAAGTGGAATAAGAGGAACGTGAATAAGAATAAGAATAAGTAGTTGAACTTGTAGTGGTAGGAGAAGGAGGTGGAGGAGGAGATGAAGAAGAAGAAGAAGAACAAGAACAAGAACAAGTACAAGTACAAGAAGAGGAATAGGAAGAAGAAGAAGAAGAATAAGAATAGGAACAACGACGACGACGACGGCGCCGATAGCGACGCGGATGGCACGTCGACGTTAAATTCACCGCTCGTTCCTTCGTCCCTTGTTCCCTCAATAATATCAAACAAACGCTCAAAGATAATAACAACGACGATACGAGGGACAAGCCGTGAATACAAGATGACGAAAATGGACGATGGCGTTTAAACGTTGATTCGGGCCGATTAAGGACCGCTACTGGAACGTCTACGACTACGGGACGTCCTGGTCCTGGGCGAGTCATCCGCCACGAAGTGACCAAACTACAACGACGGACGGTCTATTATTATTCTCGTTAATGCAACGATTCGTACGAGGCTTGCGAAACGCGTTCGTGTAAACTCGTTGTCGTTGATGTCCTGCTTGACGACCTTGCAACGCCCCTGGTTCTTTGTCACGCTCGACAACGATGCACCAATTCGCTTTAGCGACGCTAACGTTCGACCTACGTCGAACACTCCTCCTCCTTCCTCTCTTCGTTTTTTTCTCGTAGATAGAACGTCGAATTTTCGACTTTGTTCTTCCTCCAACGTTCTCCTTACTATCCAAGGATACAACAATAGTTTCCTTCTCCTTCTCAGCCTCCTCCTCCTTCTCCTCCACCTTCTCTCCTTCGTACCGCGTCTCGCCTCTCCACCCCGTATTATCGTACGACCATACGGAAATATCTTTGCTCCAAGATCGATCGCGATTGGACGCAAGCGATCCTTGAAATTTCGTAACGCCGCACAGCGGCTTATGCTTCTCGTTGTCCCAAACAGCAAGGATGTTTTCTCTCTTCTTACGTATATCGCTCGTCTCGTCCGTACGGAGAATCATGATCACGCGTCGTCCGGAGGAGGCTCTCGCATTCTTCACTCCTTCGAATTTTTCTTCCTTCGCTTTTTAATATTTCCACGATTCGTTTCCTCTCAGTTTCCTTCACTCCCTTCAACGTCTCGTTTATATCCTCCGGATACTTCCTTTATCATCCAACGGCTGCTCTCTAATTCACTTGTGGGATGTGTGAAAGAAAATGAAAATAAAAATAATAATTATAATAAACGATACTACGAGGATATTCAGTCTTCTAGGAATTTTTGTATTTTTGTTTTATGCTTTTTTTTTGTTATTTCGATCTACGTTATACCTTTGTTTCATTCGTTCTTCCGAGCACGTTTGAAATTGCCGCCTCGAGTCACGTGACTGACGACCTTCGACTCGCGACCGGAGAAACGGCGCTCTCTCTCTCTTTCTCTTTATTTTTTTCTCTCTCTATCTCTCTCTCTCTCTCTGTCTCACTCCCCCCTCTCTTACTCCCTCGCCACAAAACGAATCGAAACGTCTCTCTCTCTCTCTCTCTTGCTCTTCCAATTCTTCCTTTCAGCCCAAACGAGACGTTTCCACCACTCGAATCGCCTTCGCCATATTAATTTCACGCACGCAAAAACGAGACAAAGAAAATGTCAAGAGTTGCGAAGAAACGAAGAAAGAAAAGAAAATGCGTGCGCGCGCGCGTCAAATCACATCGGTTCTTGGCCGTGTCGAAGAACGTGCCCTGCTCCGGTTAAGAACGTCGAGGCCATCCGTTCAACGCCTCGCCTCGATCCAATTTCACTCGCGACGTAAAAATTACCGAGAAACATCGAAGCACAGAAATAACAAAACAAAAACTAAAATACTTAAAAATTCCTGAGATAACCTCAAATTGTTCAAACTCGTGTTTAATCTCTCATGAACTTTATTATTTTGATATTTTCATTGGAGAAAATAACGTTGATTGATTCTCCGCTGATTGTCTCGTTCGATTCACGTGGCATGGTAAAACTGCCCTCTTCCCCTTCCCCTGCCTCTCCCCCCTCCTCTCATTTTGTCGCGAATCGAACTATGCGACACTGAACCTTTTCTCCCCGATACACTCGCGCACTTCACTCGCCACCGTTATACCTCGTATCCTTTAGAGTCTCGCGTGCACGTAAACACGAACGATATTTTATCCGACGGGTTGAAAAATATCACGAGAAGTAAGGAGAGAATACACGTCGAGGAAATGTTTCGAGGAGGACGAGGGATTAACAATAATGGCGTAAACCACTGTCTCTCTGTCTCTCTCTCTCTTGGCTGAGAAAACACAGCTACGTTCGCCCTCTATACATATATACATATATATGTATATACATGGAGCGAGATACACGGACGAGTTCAACGGTGGCCAAGAAATACGATAGTTCCGCACCCGCGAGCGATTCACGATGGCCCGAGCCGAGAACGTCGTCGACCTGTGTCGCCTCTCACGAGTAATCGAAAACACGAGAATCCGACGGCAACGACGAGCACTGCCGTTTTACCCTCTCCCTCAATCTATCTCTCTCCCTCTCTCTCGCTCTTGTTCGTTTCGCGATCTTCACTCTCTCTCACTCTTGTTCGTTTCGCGATCTTCACTCTCTCTCTCTCTTGTTCGTTTCGCGATCTTCACCCTCTCTCTCTCTTGTTCGTTTCGCGATCTTCACCCTCTCTCTCTCTTGTTCGTTTCGCGATCTTCACCCTCCCTCTCACTCGTTCACACGCATACACACACACACATGCTCTCTCTCCTTCTGGCTCGTACGCTCTTGAGGGAAAGAGAATTTCTTTCTGCAGAGACCGTGCACGAATCGAGGAGTTGGACGATGTGTGAATTATCCACGGTGAAAATAATGGAGGTTAGCTCGAACGCGAATGGCAGACTCGGGGAGAGATGCGCGGTTCACTCTGGAACCATGACAGGCGCGATTATGTCCGTCGACTGCTCGCACGACTGGGACACTACGCTCGACGTCAGTCTTTCGTGTACACTCCCCACTACTTTTATCCCTCTTTCTCTCTCTATCTCTCTCTCTCTCTCTCTCTCTCTCTCTGTCTCTGTCTTGCTCGGTCACCACCGTTTCACCACACTCGGTAAAAGTTGCTCCTTCCTTTTTTTCTATCTATCTCTCTCTCTCTCTCTCCCTCTCTTGGTCTCTTGATTAAACATACGCAACGCAGACCACACGCCCTCCCCTAGTTTCACGTTCTATCACCGCTCCTCTTTCACCATATTCTCTTCGCGTTACGAGTAACCCCTGTGTCGTTTCCTTTCACTCTCTGCTGCACGATAACACCGTCTCACCTTCTCTCTTGCTTCCCTCGCTCGGCTTATCTCGACCCGGCTAGCTCGTTCTCTTTCTGGCCGCTGTTGGCGCGCGCGTCGTCGACGACTTTCGTGACCGATGCTTCGGCTAATTTCCGTGTACCGGTCGTAATAATTCCGTTACGAATGAAACGTCCCTTTCGACTCTTTGTCATGGACGATAACGAACGCGCGATTTTTCTTTTGTTTGTTTATCTTTTCTGAGTTAATTGATAATAATAATAATAACGAGGCTGACTCGTGACTAGGACGAGCTCGTTTTCCACGGGGCTCATCGAAGGGGGGAACCAAAAAAAAGATTCCCAAGCGCCCCGTTCGTCTCTATGCCCACCTGCGCACCCGTACGCGCCTCGTGTGTACTTCGCCGAGGTTCGCGAACACTGGCTGCTGCTGCTGGCTACTCTCGTCGCGATCTCTCTTCCTTTTCCTATTTCCCTCTCCCTCTCTCCCGCTCTCTCTCCCTCTGTGCCTTTTCTGCTCACTCTCTCATATATATATGCTTGGCTCTGGTGTATGAGGAACCAATCCTCCTGAAGAGAGAGAGAGAGAGAGGACTGCACGAAATTCCTAGGTATAGAGATTGTATATGTAGGGTGGCCCTCTCTGTGCGGTTTACTCTACTACTTCGTTCTCCTAGTGGTGGTAACCAAAGTGCAAGAGTGTCGGTAGTTCGTGTTCCAACGTGTAGGGGAGGGAGGTGTGGCGAAGTTTGCAGAGTGGGGATAGGACATCTCGCGCTCTCTCGCCCACTCGGCTCTCGCGAGAGTGGCGCCTCACCGTGGCAACGCGCGCAAGCTAAGAAATATAGACAATGTGTAGAAACTCCTCTACGATTTCAGCTCTGCACGAACTTGAAAGCGGAAGAGGCAAAACAAAAATGATACACAGATCGTATCTACCAGATAATAATCGTTGGAAAATATTATTCGTAACGAGTCAGTGGATAGAAAAAAGATGATCGAGGTTCGACTCGAGATGCTAGAGATTGTAAAAATTTTGTGAACGAGAAGCAAAAAGAAAGTTCTCGCGTCTCGAAGGATATGCCTCGTAGTCGTGCGGGTTCTCGATAAATAAGGGAATGCGGCGTTAATCGGAACCAATGGGGTTGGCGGGACGCATTTACGTCACGGGAAACCCCGTATTGATCGGTCGACGACGCCAATGGGGGTCGACGCGGCGGCGCTGATGGCGTTTCGTTATATATATACGTATACACACATGTGTAACCATGTACGATTGAGCTTTTACGCAGACGCCCACAAGACATCGAGTGAGACGGAGAGAGAAAGAGAGAGAGAGAGAGTTTACACACAACGCGCGGGCGTAACCTTCGAAATTTGCTTCCCTCGCTCGAATCACATGTAGCTAGCTTCCTCGATCGTATTTTCTATCGAGGAAAATCATAGAAACTCGATACTCACGGAAGAATTAAATTCTACATAACCTCAATTCACGTTCGTACTTCCTCGAATATACGAAAGCTCGTGTCTCGCAAGATCTCCATACATTTGCGATTATACGATAAATATTAACGATAATACTTTTGCCGCAGTATTGTAAAAGCAAAAAATAGTAAAATCCCTGCGAGCATTCCCAACGGCCGATAAACCGTTGATATCCAAGGCTGACGGTGCGTCGTTTCTTTCTACTCACACATTTAGTTCGAGCGCGGGACGCGTGGCGGCGCTCCCGTCGGCACTGCAGTAGTTAAGCGTCTCTTTAGTCCGACGTGCACGAGCAGCCAGTAGTCGGAGTCAAGATACGGCCAGGCTGATTCTACGTAAATGGTCCGATTCCGCATTTCACGAGTCAGCTGTGAATGAACGATCTTTCGTAGGCTTTTTCCAAGACTCGTATCAAGCATCTAATCAAAAACTCAAGTCCTCTACCGACGTCCGGCCAAGTCCCACTCCTCGCGATGCTTTTCTTGAATGAATGAGAATATATAGTTCGTACTAATTCCGCCTTATCTCGAGGAGCTCCTTGACGGTGCTGCTTGAACGGCGCGATGAGAGCATCGATTACACACGTCTCGGTGTGTCTCGAGCTCTCTGGCCCAATGTTATGCCCGGGGATTTTCTGGCATTGCTCCCAATGTTATCAATCAAGAATGTCCCCGACACGAGGACCAAAAAAACTCGTACTAAAGCTAAACTGAATACTGACTCGGTCAATGGAACTCTACGGGGAGATATATGCATCGTGTGTCTTTCATGATTGATTCTAACCTCAAAAAAAAAAAACAAAGCGATGAAAAAGATTGTAGCAAGAAAGGATCATCGACATCGTTCTTAATGTATTCCATGCCTGGAATATTTTCCACGAGAGTTTTTGGAAGAGCTTCTGTATATTTATATTTAAAGCTTCGCCTCCCTACTCCCGGCTGAGCCGAAGTACTGCGGGTGAGCTGCGGTACGACTTTTCGTAAAAGCCTTTGTGTTTTTCGTGTCGTAGGACACATGCACACCATTCTCCTCGATGGTGCTGCCACCGTGTATGTATACTTGTACGCGGTAACAACGCGAAGCTCTCACGATGCTTGTATGGTAGGGCGCTGACCGCAGGTACTATAGCAATCCCAGCCGAACCGCAATGCAGCGGTAACTTTGGTTCATTATATCGTAGAGCAAAGTACGAGTCACGTTTCCCTTCCACGCAAAGCCATTGTACGAACTATGCAAATTTACCTGTTAAAGGAGGCAAACGTGCAATTTAATTCTAGAGTTTTATCATTAAATTATGATAAAAAAAAAAAAGAATGATAGCTTATCGATAATCTATAAACATTTTTTGGTTTTATTTACAAACTGATGACAACCATCGCAGTGTAGTTATTAGGTTAGTCGATATACGTACATTACTATTACATTATGTACACAATTCTAATATAAACCTGTTGTTCGAGATAAGCAAGTCTCTTATCCTGGCACATGAGAACAAAAATTTGGTATCGTTATACTCTTTTTAAATAGAGTAATTTGATCGCAATACATGAATTTGATTCAGGGACTTTCTTCTAGTTCGTATATCGGTGCAGCTTAATTTACAAGACTCATGACGATAGGCCCGATCACCTGTTGTACATTGCAATATTTCATTCCTGGACACGCAAGCATACACATACACACACAGACGCATTCTTACATTGTTCACTGGGCCGTCTCGTTATGTTAATTTTTTTCTGGACGGTATTACGGTTTACCGTCGTATGTTCATTAGCTCGATGACACCAATGAGTAACGATTATTATATAATTTTACAGATTTAATTACCGTCTTGTTTATTCGCTCGATCAGGACTGTGGAATGACGGAATAACTTTTCGTTACTTATGGTATACGCAGTCGAAACCCAAATTCGGGATAAACAGGTACATAGAGAGACGAGGGATGTCTAAACGATATCTCTTCCTTTTGTACATAAACTCATTTCATCTTAAAACTCTGTAGAAAATTAATATGCACCTTTATGACGTATTGCTTTTAAAGAAAGTCCATCGAGACTCGACGTTAATTACGTCACGTGTTTTTGCGTTGATTACAAGGTACGTATTGTTTCGAATCTTGAGCGAAGAATAGAAAATAAAAAAACAGTCCGTTACAATTCGGGACAATGAGAAACTATCGACGATTACAACTCATATGAATTTAAAACATTTTTGTTTGTCGTGAGGTATTCGCGTTTTGAAAAGAATCGAGTCCGCTCGGTATTGAGTATTCAATAGAGGCATGTAGCCGAATACCTGAGAGAAAAAGTTGATGCATTTGTGACGTTCTTGAAAGTGAGTATCGTCCTCTGAAAGTGAGACGGGACAGCCGGGACATCGGAAAGTCCAACGAGACGTCACCTGCGGATTGAAAGATCACTATTATTTCATTGAACGATTTGAAAACTGTCTTTGATTGTTTTTAAATATATACCTTCACTGGTGGTTTTCTCGTAACGTGGGATATGAGAAAGTTCATAGCGATATCCTCGCAATTCATGTACTCGTCGACTTTGTCTCTTATCGCTTGTGGAAGCCAATGGGTGTAAAGATATGTATAATGTTTGTGTATAAAAGCAGCGCCAGTCAGAACCATCGACAATTCACATGAATAATTCGAATTGTAGTTCCACGCGTTGTTATAATTTTGGTCCCAAGCGTGAAAACGACCGGGAAAACCGACGACACGATCACGATGTTCTCGCCATACCCTGAGGAAGAAGACGAAAATTACACGAAAATCCGTTATAGAAAAAATAGTGATTTATCGTTTACTCACCGAAAACCAAACATAATCTCGTCATGACGAAGATGAGCGTCATCATCAACCGACAAAACTGCCTCGGTCTCGATAGCATCGAACGGCAGAAATCTATTATTCAAACTGTTCCGCGGAGCTTTTATGACCTGTCATATTGTTGCGATTAATATTGCGCAATGGAAATGAATTAATTATATTTAACTGGGACATTTAGACGCACCACTATAGGTACTCCTATGTCCGGCCATCTCAGATCCTCCATTGGTGGTTTGGGACTGTTCCAAACTACCAGTACCTTGTTCAAGTAAGGCAGTCCATAGAGCCTGGCCAACGAATTAATGAGTACCTGCTCTCGTTCATAAGTCAGCATAACTATTGTAAATTGCTCCCTGGGATGATTTCCTCCGAGAGATTCGCTGAACTCTTTGCCAGCTCCACCAGCACCTTTGCCAATCGGCCTGAACCCAACCTCCGATCCTAAAATATTCTCCATCATTATTCTCCAGAATTACTATTTAATGAAATATTAATTTTATTGCCATTTTTTTTCCTTACCAAGAAATTTGGCATCACTAGGCAAAACTGTATCGAAAGGTAACTGTGGATACAAATTAAAAGGGTTGACCCAATCGTTCCATATCTCATGACCGTGTAGCAACATCGTCGTGTAATTTCTCTTGAACGCCGGTGATGGATATGGAGGTTCTAGAGGACCAAGACTTTCTTCAGCTTCGGGTTCGGTAATAATTGCATCCGATTTCAAAGGCTACACAGAAATAATAAAGAATAGCTCTGAAACTGAATTCTTGCGGTGTTTCGCATTAAGGATAATCATAAGCACCACAAAAGTCTCGTTGAAGATGCTTGGACTGGCAGTTTGTGGCGCGGGCAAAGGAGGTATTCCCAAACGATCTCTTATCGATGCGATTATCGTATCGATTGCACCTTGCGCAGTACTCAAATATCTTTCCCATATCAAACGTCCTTGGCGTCGCATAGCTAGAAGATCGTTGTCGGGAACAGCACGTAAAAAGAAGTGCATTTCCGTGACACGTGCCTGTAATATCAATCAAATTATTACACAATTATTCTCATCGAAGAAACTTTGTCCGAGGACAAGTGCTCACCTTAGGTAAAAAAATAGCCGCTCTACGCCACGTGATAACTTCATCATAACAGAGAAGAATCTGATCTCCACCTAAGACGACGGGAATCGCACCTGCTCTTAGAGCTTCGTAGAGTCGAGCTTGCATGAACGAGGTCGTAACAAGAGTGGCATTACTCGGTGCAAGAATGAGTGCGAAAGTCGATTCCTTAAGAATTGCTTTGCGAGAGGAATCCGTACCGCACAACGACCAATCGAGTGCCTCAACGCCCTTACGATCTTCCGATGCAGGGATGCATTCGAATTGTATAAAAAACTTGTCGAGAGTGGTTCCAGTAGTCATTTCTCTCAGATGTTGAATGATAAAGTTATCCAAGTTGTTCTCGTCAACGGCGAGCCTCTCGAGATCGACCTCGGCATCGTCGATCTGACGAGGTGTCGGAGTCGACCTTGTGGTTTTCATTTCACCTTGAAAAGATAGCAGGTATTTCCTTCTAGCAGGCACCATCGGAGCACAATCTTGCCAAATATCCCCACCGGGTGGTCCTAGGATCGGTGGCACTATTAGATCAAAACCATTGCGGAATTGACTTCTGTGAAATGTCGATTGTACGAGGATCGCACGTCCGGTGTCCATATCTTTGAATATATTTCCCGATTCGACGGACAGATCACGGCGTGCCAGATTCAGAAGAATGTGATTTCTACCATCGCCACCCCAGTAAGGTAGAGCGTGTAACTTTGCCACACTCAATGGTGGAGTTGAAACTGGTTGTGAATGGCGAACAGCCAGAGCCTCTCCTATCAAAAGTATGTACACACAAGCCTCTGCTGGATTCGATGTCAGATGAGCGTTATAGCCTGGAAATAAGCAAAGTTATTTCTTTTCAGGAATATTTATAGAAAAATAGTATATTCGTGTTTTATGGGAAATTACGAGTGGATAGTGCGGCATTGAGCCCACCTAGTATTGTGCATGAGCTTACCAAGTGTCTGTTTGATTGTCGTTTTGAGAAACCCATCAACATCCCAGCCAGCATTCACAACGGAGAACAAATCCGGATCGTATAGATAAACAGGGAAACCACTGGTGAGCGCGCATCGACTGTGATCAAAGCAATTGTACATTTTGCACGTTATGGAATGAGTACCAGGCATTGAGATTGGCACAGTGTCCATGATAATTCTTTTAGGGGGTGCGAGTTCTGGAGTATTTCTTTCCACAGCCTCCCTCTGAGCAGCCTGTGCCTGTACGACACTAATTTTTAATCTATCCAGATCAGTTTGTTGATGTAACAGATCTTGTTTCAGGTCATCTATTCTCTGTGTGAATCCACTAACTTCCACCTGGAGCTTCTGTCTCTTGTTCTCAAGATCTCTCAGCTCATTACTCACAGATACTTTTATTCTGAGCATCTCTTCTATCCTTGCTTTTAGATCCGCAGCTTTCATTGATGTAAAATCTTCAAAAGCCTCCAGTTTGGACCGTGTATGGAGAATATCCATACCTGGAGAATCGGCCTCGACCTGGAGATAACGTATACAACAGACAAATGTGTAGATGTATCGATCAAGAAAAGGTACTTGCGAGTTCATTGCTACAGAACATTCCATTTACCTTTGATAAATAATAGTGAGTAAAAACTGGTACAATAAATAACAGTATCGTTACTAGAATAATTATCCTTGATAATTTAACATGCGCCAACCAGTGGCGGACCTCTCGACCATGATTCGTTTGATGATACAAGGGAGCAGATTCCAATGATCCGCCTGCCATGATGAAAAGAATTCAAAACTCTTGGCTCTCTAAAACGAGTCAGCCATCGTCCTGAATCTCGATGTAAAGTATTTGAGATAATGTCATCTCTTTCGTAATATGAAAATTTGTTCACAGTGTCACTACGATCGAGCGATACTGCTCAAGACCTCTTAGTAAGATTCACGTTATCGTAATCTTTATAAATTTCTTGCGAAATTGCAAATTATCGAGACACCCAACTTTCTGCTCCGAAAATAAAGCTATATCAGCTCATCACAACAGCTTTTGTGAGGCACATTATAACTAAATTCGGTAAAGAATAAACTTCACAGATTTAATCGCAGACGAAGAATTTAAGCTCATGATTGCAGCCCATTAACTGCGCTTCATTAAAAAGATATTCATTCAAAAAACAAATCATTTATGAATAACATGATTCATTCGACATCAAAGGCCGAATCGCCGAACGCAAGAAGTAGCAAAAAGTACTGTGCTACACTGGTGTGACACTCAATCACCGATTAGGTGGGAGATCAGCAACACTCGGCAAAAGTTGAAACTTCGAGAGTTCGTTTTGCGACATCTGAGCGGCCAACGGGTGAACTTCTTTGCACCAACGTTAAGTTGGCCGCAAGCCAGTGTAATCATATATGTGGCCACTGCCGTGGCAATTCAATCGACACGGTATTATAATCATGATATTCGTGTTACGCAGAGAATTTCCGATTCCATAATCTCCAATTGAAACGTTTTTGGACCAATAAATTTTTCTCCCTCAGCGGGTGCCTGGGGGGGATCGGACGGGGACAAAATCTTTTTGCGTCCAAAAGAACTTTGTTGGGTGGTTACACGTTGACCGCTCAGATGCCACCAAAACCACGGTCTTACATACAGGTCTTGCAACTCCCGGGAGTGGGGGAAGGCTAAAGTGACTCGCATATTGGGATCAGTGTGTCGATATGGGTCGGGTTTTTCGCGCATGCGCAACTGAACGAGCATCAGTGAAGTATCAATATCTAGTGAAAAGAGGTATCGGGCATCGGGTTCATTATTCATCCATTCTGCTAAGTTTGTATTAAACTATTACATGTCATGATATAACAAACATCATTTATTAGCAGATAAATAAAATATTATACTTTAGAATCTGGAACAGAAAAATATGATCTCACACTAGTGACATAGCACGGCACTGTTTTCATGCTGCTGTTGCCGCGCATGCGCGAAAAACCCGACCCATATCGACACACTGATTGGGATCTGACAAAATTCGTGAGACATCTGGTGGTACACATTGAAACTAAAACCGAGGTGCATTGCTCAAGTTTCAACGACATCGTTCATATCAGTAATGTTGAGAAATTGAACAAAAAATGGCAGAAGTAGGTGTCTTTACATCTCGCAACCCATCGAAAAAAAGAATTGCATGTTCCGTATATGGATGCGAGAGTTCTTTTCAAAAAAACCGTGAACTGACGTTTCATAGTTTCCCCAAAAAAAATGCCCGGTGCATATACCAAATAAATTTGCTCGGTGAAATGGAAAAAGTGGAGCAACACCAAGCATGGAAGAAAGCTTTAAGGCTTACTTGTGATATAAATTCTCATATGAAAGTATGTTCATTGCATTTTCAAAAAGAAGACTACATTTTACCGGGTGAGTAGAATCCGTTTGTGAGGTTAAGTGTGAGTCCAAGTAGCATATATTCTACAAGATATAAATGATACACTAAGTAAAAAATGGAACTGAATGAATACTAAAATAAACAAGTTTTCCGTTGCTTAGTTATGTAACGCATTGATATTTTACAGACATTCCATCACACGTAAAATATTTAAAGAAGACTGCGATCCCATCACGCAATCTGCCTGGCAGTTCAGTAGAGCCAAGGGGAGAAAAATCAGGAGAGAGCAGACACGAAGAAAGATTAAAAAATAGGAATCATCGGAGAGAATGTTCAGAAGGATTAGAGCCTCAGGATTTGAAAACCGAGACCATTTTGGAAAATATGGACAACGCTGAAGAAAATCATTGCTGCATCGAAGATGAAACGATAGAGAATGAGCTGGAAATTCAACCAGAAGTGAAATTGTTTATAGATATCGGAGTACAAGTGAAAAGTGGCGACTTGAGACCCAGTTTCACAATGTTTATTAACACCAACGAAGAGTTGAGTACAGCTACGGGGATTGAAACAACGAAAATTCTAGACACTATCGTTGAAATTGCTGAAAAAGTCGCTGAGAATGATTCCACATATTCCAATTCAAGAATGAGTTTACGCGAGCGAATTATTATGACGTACATAAAATTAAAACAAAACGTCTCATATTCTTTTTTGGCATTAATGTTTAATTGCTGCACCACGAAGCACTGCCAGAGAATATTTGATAAAACGATATCGTTGTTGAGTCAGTGTTTAAAATTTGCGATTGATTGGCCAACTAAAGACGAAATTTCGAGAAATTTACCCAAATGCTTTGAAGGTTTTGAAAATGTTCGGGTGGTCCTCGATTGCACTGAAATTTTTATACAGCATCCTACAAATCTTTCTCGCTATAAAGGTTCTAATTCGTGTAAGATTATGATTGGTGTAACACCGGCTGGAAATATTTCTTTTGTCAGCAAACCGTCTGGTGGTCGAGCAACGGACGATGATATATTTGAACAAAGCAATATTTTAAGTCTATTGGAACCGGGCGATGGTGTAATGGTGGATCGAGGATTCCGTAAAATTGATGAACTTTGCGAACGAAATCATTTACAATGTGTAAGGCCACCATGTTTGAAAGAAAAAAAACAATTTTCGAGAGACGAGGCATTACTTACTGCTAAAATCGCAAAAGCAAGGGAACACATTGAACGTTCCAATCAACGTATCAAAGTATTCAAAATCGTTGGTGATACGATGCCAGTGAATCTTATCTCACGAGTAGAAGATATTTTTACAGTTATATGTGCCACTCTGAACTTATCTTCACCTATTATTAAAGACGACAAATTTATGGAAATTTAAATTTATTTTAATTATTTATTACAATAAAGCATATATTTTTTTATATCACAGTGTCGTTTTATTATCACAACTGTTTCTCCGCTTATTGCAGAAACTATACATTATTATTATTAATATTATTCTCATGGTTGGGACACGTTACATGTAACATTTTCTCATAGTACGTTTTTTTCAAAACGCGCAACATATTGACAGTGTACATGTTATTGAAAGGTACATCTAAAATTATCATGCTCTTGTCAAAAGAAGCATAAATCACAAAAACAGTATTTTTAAAATTAAAAACTGCCATTCCGAGCTGAATTTGAGCGTAATATGAGTGATTTTCTTTGAGTCGAATATTGTTATTTTCAATTATCAGGCCTTTTTTAAACGCGAATTGCACAGCCTCCATCACAGTCACGGTTTTACCTTTGAATGGGCACTTTATTTCCAGAAGTTTTGATGGTGCGTTGTTTTCAAAAATTACTCCATCAGGCGAATATGCAAGCCATGGATTTTGACTAGATATTACAAGGCCAACCTCTATTACGACATGGTTCGTAGCAGTCACATACGCTGTACGAGCATCGTTTTCCATTTTTTTACCATATTCTGTGTACAAACTTTTAAAACTTTTCGGATTGAAATACTCAATAGCCTTTTTATCCCAGTCTGCGCTAACACTTTTTGAATAAGTAAATAATACATAACACCGAGAACCCGTTATGCGGTATCATCAATGCAGCTGCCAATCCGAATAGGAGTCTCGACTAATTTGGCAAATCTTTTTGAAATCATCATCCTTTTTAATGAATCTTCACAGCATTTTCAAAGTGGGATAACTGGGATATTCCACACTGTTTCCATAAAATCACTGTTTTGATTTAAAAATAGTGTTTCGATGGTCTCGTCGATAGTCTTGCCGGAACTTCCATCGCATGCATTATTGCTATTGCTTGGAAAGTTCAGTTGAATAGCATTATGTCTTCCAGATCTGTACCATCAATAAAAAATTTAATGTATTAAAAGATTCGGAAACACATAGCATACACGTTAAATAGTGGCAACGTACACGATTAAGAAAAATAATGTAACTTACATATGTTTTGCAAATGCGGACTGTGGTAAATTTTGTAGGATTTATAACCTAATCACGTTTTTGATATCTGTGCTCTCATTATTCGTATTTTCAATCTTCTTGAAGCAATTGTGCTCCTCGAGAGTGCGAGCTACATAATTGTCCAGCGTTATGTTGAACTGCTTCTTCCACTTACATTTCATTTCAGTACAAGAAAGCACATTAATTTCGTTTCTGAAAAAGTATAACGCATTACAACAAAAAAACAATTTCATTAAGTATAATTTCAGGGTTATGCGAGCTTACCTGGAGCAATACACCAATGTAGCCATAATGTGCTTGCACTTTTCCCCAAGTCCCGCTTTGCACGAACACGACATAGAATTAACTCGACCATTTTTATTCAAAACGCCTTTTATTTCGTGCGGAGGTCTACGAAGGTTTGATGTTTGTAAACACGAGGCCACGATTTCGATAACATTTGATCGATTTGTAATCACTCCACAGCTGGCTCAATGTTTTGAGTGAAATGAAATGAAATTTCGATTGCCGGGATTGGAATTAGACCATTTACAAATATCATTAATGGAAAGGACTAGCATTTTATTAAAAAATAAAGCTATTACGCTATATTAAGACTAGTTGGCTGCACTGTATTGGTTTTCACGGACTTTTATTGGTCTTCTACGCTATATTGGTTTTCGCGGTACGTCTACTATTGCGCGGTTTTGACAGGCGACTGCACCCCGGTCCAGCAGTGTGTCGATATGGGTCGGGTTTTTCGCGCATGCGCAACTGAACAAGCATCAGTGAAGTATCAAGATCTAGTGAAAAGAGGTATCGGGCATCGGGTTCATTATTCAACCATTCTGCTAATTTTGTATTAAACTATTACATGTCATTAAAAAAAGGTTTTAATACGTATATAACTTTCAAATAAATAAAAATTGTATAATATGTGTATATGTGATATAACAAACATCATTTATTAGCAGATAAATAAAATATTATACTTTAGAATCTGGAAAAGAAAAATATGATCTCACACTAGTGACATGGCACGGCACTGTCTTCATGCTGCTGTTGCCGCGCATGCGCGAAAAACCCGACCCATATCGACACACTGCCCCGGTCTGCGCCATATTAAATTAGACCACGCCTCCATGTCAGATCCCAATTGAAGCAGAAAAATCGAGTTCTCTCTATCGCCACCTGGAGCGCTGCTATCGAGTGTCGACATGACATAACCTCATAATCATCGTTTTCGTTGGCTCTGTGCGATTTTTTTCTCCATTTACGTTCAACATTTTCTCGGCTCATATTAATGTTGTGCGATATTTAATTTAATAATCTTCAAGATTTACCGACAATAATATTGCTTTTATTTTTTGCTAGTCAAGATAATAGTGCGCTTGCGCAACCCAATCGGCACTCGATTGCAGTGTCGCATGTGGCCAAACCGTGAACTTCCAAAAACTGCTTCAACAAGCGAGTCACCCCCACTCCCGGGAGTTGACAGACCTGTATGTAAGACCGTGCATAAAAACAACTCTCGAGGTTTCAATTTTTATCGTGCGTTGTTGATCTACCCCCTTATCGTTGCTCAATATTATAGAAGTATGTACCTCTCGTCGGACACCTGCAATACCGCCCTGCAGTACTGCAGATCAGAGCATGGAACTGCCAAAGGTACGAAAGTTCACCCTTTAGCCGCTCAGATGGCGCAGAACCAACTCTCGAGGTTTCAACTTTTATCCAGCGTTGCTAATCTCCCCCTAATCTCTGTGAATACTGTTTTTGAAAGCGTGTTGATTGAAAATAAGCTGTTTGCTCAAATTTCAAATAATTGACAATGGTTATTGAATTGAAAGGTGGTTTTAAAAGTAAGTCTTAAAACTAATTAATTACATTTGTTTCAAGTCTGTTATTTTCGTGCCATATCGTTATTCATTATAGAATAGAACTAGTAATCCGATAACCTGCAAATTCAAATACATTTTCATGATTTCCAGCTCTGTTGCTGCGGTTCGACTCGAGTTGCTCAGCACCGCATCAATTGTTCTATAAAGAACATTCTGTAAGAAATCAAGAACCAGAACATCCTAAAGGACGAACACTTTTTATACTAAACGTTCCACCATGGGCGGATTCAAAAGGATTAAAAAAAATTTTTTCGAAATTATGCGGCAAGGTGAAATCGACGACTATGCCCAATTCTGGAGAAAATTTGAGTCACGGTTTCAGCAAAGTTTACATAGTATTCGAGAGAGAATCAAGCTTAGACAAAGCACTGGCCCTCCCTTGGGATACTCTTTTAACTCTACACTCGAATGAGGAAGCTTCCGATAGTGTAGGATTAACAAGTGAGTTGGAAATATTGTTTTTATGGTATTAAACTCAAAGTTAATTACTTTGACTTATTAAAACTGTTAATTAAGTTCATCTAAGTAATAATGAAAATGATTAAACGACTTTTTATTTTAGAATGGTTTAAAGAATACAATGCATCTGTAATGTGCGACGAAAAAGCAACCAAAAGACAAATAGAAGAATATATGCATAATTATGACATGGGTATTGCGCAACGTCTCACCGAAGAGGATAATAATGGGGAAGATGAGGATGATGGTTGGACAACGGTAACCACTAAAAAGAAGCGTGGTCAATTTGCACCTGCAAGAAAAGAATCGACTATCAGCAAAATGCAGAGTAAAGAAGAACGTAAAAATAGGAAAAAGGAATTACTCAACTTTTACACCTTTCAAATTCGTGAATCAAAAAAACAGAGTAAGTTATTGGTTCGTCTGAACATTGCCGCATTATTGTTAATGTATTCTAACAAATCTTCAATTTTATCTTATTTTTTACTTCCAGATGTTGTCGAATTGAGGAAGAAATTTGAGCTTGACAAGAAAAAGCTTCAACAGTTGAAATCAAGCAGAACATTTAAGCCTTTCTGAATTGATGATAATAATAATGAGTCGCTCATTACCACGTTGATGAATAAAAAAACGTATGCATTTATTCTTAAATTATGTACAGAGAAATAATACTAAGAGAGTTGTATCGTTACGAAGCCTTAGACGCGTATGTTTGCAAGGTCCATTCGATCAAAAAGTGCCTGATAGCCAGAGGTTGTAGAAGAGCTAGTAATTCCTCTGTAAATAAAACGGCGATTATTTTCAGATACACACAATCTACAAATATTAAGTATTCCATACTTACGTTTATTACCGTATATACAATTAGCCGACATGGCTGTGCTTACAGCCTGGGCGAGCCTTTCCATTGCCAAATCTCGATGACTCTTGTCGGTTTCGTTTCCAGGTGTTTGTAGGAGATTACTCAACGTTCTCGTTGTATCGGCAAGGTGCTGTGCCGATATCGCATGTTTGTTACTACTGCTACTTGTCAATCGGAGAACAGAATCCATCAAGAGTTGCTGAATTTTCGAGTAAAATTTATTTCGCTCTTCCGTGATTTCCAGACTCGTATACTCGGACTTTTCTCTAGCAGGACTAAGAATGCACCATCTGAAGAGCCCTGCTATCGGTGTTATAGGTGTCATTGGAATCCCACCCGACGGCAAAGCTGGATTATCCATGAGCGAAGTCAACAAAAGACTCGAATTTTCGTCTATCCAATCTCCCGCTAATTTCAACAGTTCATTAGGCGGATCTTTATCTTTATAAACCTCTCCTATAGCGGTCAGTAAATTTGCTGTAAAATGTGGTACAAGCGTCGGCAATTGTTTCAATTTATTGATTGAATTTGGTGTGTAAATAAAAAAGTCATCGAGAATGTGCCTAGCAAGGCCAACACTCTGCACAGACGTCGAACCCAATTGCTGCATCCACATTCCCGTAGAATCGAGAACTTCTTTGTTTTGGGTCGCAATTGCCAGCGATACCAAATTTCCTAGTATCTTGAACCTTGTCGATTCTGCTGGATAGAGAAAGAGAAACACAGCGTTTCTGACGGCGGGAGGACGTTCCGGTGCACGAAAGAACGTGCTCATAACTTCGATTAATTGAAGTTCTTGCAGACCAGTAGGTTTTTTCTGTTGTCTCAGCTTAGCGAGCTCGCCAAAAACGAATTCTTCCATTAAATCAGTCTGCAGTTGGATCTGCATTCTAACAGGTGGTCCAGGCATTCCACACAAATTTGCTTCAAATGTACAATTAAAATTTATTCATTATAACGTATTGGATATATTAATGAATAACCCTACAATCATAACCTCCGATACTCACCTATGGTAGCCAATGCTTCTCTCGCGCAATTCGGAAATTCCATTTTCCTAAGCCAATATTTAATGTCCGCATCCGTCATTGAAGGATTTGGCTGTTGAAAGTTTGGAAAATTCATCACGAAACTTTACTTCTCGCTCGTTTAACGTTTCCGTATAGGTTAAGAGAATGGTAAACAATGTTTACGACACGCGCCATCTTGATTTTTTCTTTCTCCTGTCGCATAAATTTTGCGTTGTAAATGAAGCTTCAATATCGCCGTGTTCTCCATTACGACAATTGACTCGCTTCTACTGCCAATAGGAATAACCCACGCGTTTCGCTGACAGTTTTTTAAAAATGGCCACGAGGAGAATAATGGAGCGGTTATTTTTTACAATTATCCTCGTTCTTTTATATTATACGAGCCCATCTAAAGGTAAAACGATGTTTCGTTGATAACGTTTAATCAGTAGTTATTCTATTTTTAATTGAAACATTTTTTATTGACTTATCTCATGTATTACCAACGTTTGAAGTTCTACCTCATTGTTGCTTACGTCTCATCTTTCTCTTTCTTCGCCCCATTTATCATCAGTAATAAAAACTATAATAAATTTTCATAATGTTTAATATGAGGAAAAAAAATTTTTAATTTTATGAACGTTTTCAATAATTAATACCTATAACTTTATCCAGCCAAAGGTACCAAATATGTGACAGCCAGCTCGGTTCTAAAATTGATGAATGTCGAGTTTAATGTAAGATTACATTCTCACGAAGTAAATTATGGCAGTGGAAGTGGTCAACAATCTGTAACTGGGACAGAAGTGAAGGAGGATAGTAATTCATACTGGCTTGTGAAATATGAAACTGGAAAACCATCTGTAACAGGGTTAGTTTGACTTTCGCTGCCTATCATATCGCACATCCAGATCTAAAAGGGGCTAACTCGAAATTATGATTTTTGAGTTAGCCTATGTAAGGGATAACTGCAAGATCGCAATTTTTGAGTTAGCCTCTAGGGGTTGACCCCTAGGGGCCATCCCGAGTGTTCACATCGCACACCCAGATCTAAAGGGGGCTGACTTAAAAATTGTGATTTTGCTGTGAGCCCCTAGGTAGGCTAACACGAAAATTGCAATTTCGAGACAGCCGCCTTTAGATCTGGGTGTGCGATATTGCAATTTTTGATCGTTTTTTCTTTGGCTTCATTTTTGAAATGGTCTGTTTAAATTCTCAGTAAACCCATCAAATGTGGGGACGTCATACGATTGGAGCACGTGCCTACCAAGAAAAACCTCCATTCTCATCACGTTTCATCGCCATTGAGTGGAAGACAAGAAGTATCAGCCTTTGGTGATTCCAAGGGTGACGGCGACACTGGTGACCACTGGCGCGTAATTTGTCAGACTGAATTTTGGGAAAGAAACACTCCTATCGAGTTGAATCATGTTGACACTGATGCGTTAGTACTTTTAAGTTTTGCATGTTTCTGCTAAATGTTTTTTTTTTTTCGTCAGCTGTAATTTAATTCGTTTTTCAGGTTCCTAGCCGTGAGTGGACGATCGTATGGTTCACCAATTGCTGGACAAATCGAGGTCGTCGGTGATTATTCGTCAACAAAAGGTGCTGCACAGTGGATAGCAATGGAAGGATTGTACATTCATCCCAGTGATCTCAAGACGCAACATTACGAACACACCGAGTTATAAGAAAATGAGCGAAAAATTACGATCCCACATTTGCCATTGAAGCGAGCGGGAGTTTTAGTACATTATCATAATGCAGAGAATGCAATTTGGTTGAAAGGCCAGTCTGACCTCTTTTCCAGTAAATCGTGATGTTGTCAAAATTACACAGAAGATACACAGACAGATAGTCTGTCAAAAAATACCAATAATTAAAAAAAATTATCGGTGGCTATCGACTGTTGAACAAGATGTATATGCTTTTATAAAGCATATATATATGTCTACTACTAACTCATATGTGCTATTAATCGTAATTGTTTCCTCCCATTTTCTAAACACTATATCCTTGCACGATTCTCTCGAGCAAGAAACGAATAAAAGCAAAACAAAATAAAAAACGGGAAACTAAGATTCGACACGGCTAATTGTGAGTTGTAAATATTACTATTCTACAATATTTATTTCACTGTAAAATAAATATATATAAAAATAAACAGATAAAGTACAATAGATCACTGCCTTACAGAATAAATACTTAAACCACGATTTGGTAAGATTTTTAGTGATGTTATATTTCCTTCAACTCATATTTTTTATCGAGATCGTGCGTGCCGAGAAGCCCATTGTATGGGAAAACGATATTTGTGAGACCGTAGCTACCAAAGATATCCTTAAGGTCTTGTTTCTTGGCAATGTGCGGATAATATCTCTGTTTTCCCGACTTGCATAGATACAATTTCCATGTACCGTACAAAAAACACATACAAAATACAGAAAAAAGAGTATCGAACAACATGACTAGTGCTATGTCCATATCCTCGCCATTAATCAACAGTTTGGCAAGAACAACAGGAAAACAGAAATTGAGAAAAGTCGGAATGTTTCCTGTTTCCGATGTGGCAACGCGACGATTTATATTTTCGTACAAATGAGTGCCAATAGTCATGAGAGCGTATAGGCATGCGACTGATGTGTACAAACATATTAATATGAAATTTCCCATATTCTGGCGCAGAACGCAACCACCTATGAAGAAACAATGATGATCGCGATGATGGAAACATTTTTTACATGGCCCGCAATGCTGAGTTGGCCTGTAAGTGTAGTAACAACATTTATCGCAGTACCAATATTTCCATCTATCCATGGCACGGACGGATACATTGTTTACCGAGCTATGCTCATCGTTTATGGGAATCGAGATGCTATTGCTGCTTCTTTCTGTACTTCGCATCGTTGTAGAGTTTCTACTTATATTATAAATACAGTACCAGTTGAGATAAACTTGGATACACACGAAAATTAAAATCGGCGATATTCCCTCTTCTATGTACATTGTAGTGACAGTTACTATTATACTAAATATTAATGCCAGTACGGGACACACTTTCAGAACTACTTTATAGAATATCTTCATGGTATGTGTGCTCATATGTACGGTATGTGTTTATATGTTTGACATAAACAATCTGCGACTTGTTTTAAGTAGCATCGACGTTTTTTCTCCATTCCAGTATCACCAAATGAATTTTCGGCATGACATATTGGTTCTGTAAATAATGAATGAAGCATTGAGTAAATCCATATTCGCTATCACCTCATGACAACAACAATACAAACGCACACAGTCGATTAATTTATAAGTTTTACAATTCGTTACGTATCAACCAACAAGTTTGGATTTTTCACAGACATCCTTGTTCTGTAAGATATTCTATACAGGGTAAGATACCAAGTAATGTATATTTGTAAATTTAATGTTTTGTGGATCAATAACGCTGGCAGAAGTATCAATGATATTAAAAAAAGCTAAAACAAATTTTAAGCGAAAGACAGTTGGGTCAAGACTTTGACTTTTTTAAGGGCAAGACAGATTTTGTTTAACAATACTAACATTGGTGCTGAGACGAGTCAAACGAACTGTGAACACCTCATTTAAAGCCCCCCAATTTTTTTCAGATTACCTTCACCCAACATCTTCGCTCCTACTGATAAAAAATTGTTTCATACCATGGACTCTCTCTCGCTCTATGGATACAATACAACTTTTCATATTTGAAACATTCCTTAATATCATCGATCGTGTTTGGGAGTCACTAGATGATTAATCACTCTGAACGACCCACCCTGTATCTATACATCTGTGTATAACCTGTTTTAAATGACTCGACTTAAAGACAGAGGAGTTCAAGGTTCTAGGCTTAACCTCTTTCGTTTCGTTGGCCACAACTCACAACGCCATATTGGGGTCTTGCTTAAACCTGCGTGTTGTTTTCAAAGCTCCGTTAAAACAGAAGAGAAATTAATTACAGAGAAAGAGTAAGATATTTCAAAGCGATCAATTGTGAGAATACGCGAAATCGAACAATGCCACCTTTGAAAAGACTCACGACACACACGAATGCCGAAATGCCGAAAAACGAAACAGAAGATAATGAGAAAATCAAGACCAAAGCTTACTCGTCAGGTCAGACAACCAGCTGTTTCTCTGCTGAACGTGTTTTATTAGCACTCTATTTGCTCTTACTATAGGACAATTCTTCAAGCGTCACAATTTACGCAATTAGCTTGTTTCTTATGTATTTCGACAGACGAATATTCCACGCACGTTAAAGATGATCGCCTTAAATTTATACATATAGATATATATACATAACCTTACAGATGATGCAGAAAAAGTTCAGTTTTGAAACCAGTTTATGACCGTTTAGTCAGATTCTCGCATCATTTATTTTTCATAGCAAATCTCAGAGTGTTTGCTTAATAAATATATTATGTATCATGGATAAGAGGGAAATTTGATTTAATACGGTTACTCTCATACCATTATATCAGTTACTCTAAGACGTACTTATAAACAAGCCACCAGTTGTGTATTTTTGTTATTGTCGTGTGATAGAAATCAAATCAAACGGTTTTCAGCTTGCAGCATCTGTGGCCAGAAGCATGACCCTGTTTCTTGTGAATTCTTTCTTGACTTAAAATACGCAAGTATACTTTTCAATTGTTTTGTCTATTGGAACGTAGAATCGTTACAAAATTTTTCACACGTATAGGTCAAGGATGAACCGCTGGTATCTAGAGCCAGACAGACCTTACCCAAAAATCTGGAAATCACAAGAATGGCGGATGGTACTACCGCGGTCATTGCCAAATGCGATTTCCAGTGTGGAACAACCTTTGGTCCTCTACAGGCCAAACGAGATTGGACCATGAATCCAATGAATGATTTTCCCATAAAAGTCTTCGGAGATGTTCCCATGGAAACCTATCACTTGGATCGTTCGAACGAAGATTCTTCAAACTGGATGTGTTTCGTCTCACCAGCTTGCTGCTCCTCCGAACAAAATCTTATCTGCTATCAGATGCAGCAAGAAATCTATTACACCGCTATGCGTTTTATTCCTACGGGCGAGGAATTGCGGGTGTGGTATGCGCCTTACTATGCCCTGAGAATGAAAATGCCACTGTATAATACAGAATTTGCAAACGTTGGTTTAAATTTTATGGAAGAAAAGATTGAGGAAACTGCAGTATTTGCAGAAGAAAAGGGAAAGAATCAATCAGAACTCTTGCGTAAGAATTTTTATATTGCTGATATTTGTGAAAACTTAGTGCATAATTCTTAGAAAAACGTCTTATACTTTTTTACAGATGAAAATATTCAGGAAATTGCACAACGTTTGCCAGCTGAGCATTTGGGCGCACGTGGCGACAAAACAAGCTGGAATTGTAGAATATGCTCTATTGTTATTTCTTCGGTGATCGAGTATGCAAAACATTTAATGGAACACTATAAACCATTGTCAGGTGTGTTTTGCGACATTTGCAACAAGAAATTCCACAGATTCTCGGTGAGACCATCTACCTGTCGTTATCTATAATCATCAAAAAACTTACAAGTTTTAACCCGAAACGAACTTTTTTCGCGTACGGATTTTAGGTATTGCAGAAACACAAACGTATTAAGCATCCGGATGGCAGATCGAACAGCGACGTTGTCGGAATTCCTACATCGGAGAAACAGCAACAACAGAATGCGCAGGTAAAAAAAGTTCACATTAGGTAAGATCTTTGGACCACAATGATCATTTTTCATTATGATTGTAGATGACCCTCATGAATATGAGTGACTCCGAAGGTCAAACTTCAGAAGCCATGAAAGATATATTGGAGACATTCAAAGCTGGAAAAACAATAACGGAAAGTAGTTTACTCTCGTCAACGATAGAGAATGAAAAAGATAATGGCGATGACTTGCCGCTTCTCGATGCGCACTCAATAAATGTAAATGATCTTTTACAAAACAATGGAACTCTTATGGAGAATTCGTCGTTGAAATCAATCCTAGAAAATCAATGCTTAAACATGAATCTTGGCCTTGGAAGTATAACGGATTCGATGCTATCGGAGAACATAAATGGCGTTGATTCGGTGAAATTCAACGTTGAGGAATTGGCCTCAGAGCTCTTGGACATAACGCCAGATGTTGAGAACATACATCGTCGCATCGACAATCTAGAGTGCGACATATGTGAGAAGAAATTTGAAAAAGCTGATTATCTTTATCGACACTTGAGAAAACACACAGGGGAGTTTATCTGTACGAATTGCCTGGGTGTATGTTCCTTCTTTTCGTAATTACTTCGTCAAGTATTTAAATTTTCATCACTGGTAATATTTACAATGACAAGAGAAGAAAAAAATGTAAATCTCTTGATCACAGGTATTCGCAAGGAAAGAAAATTTATTGTCGCACTTGTGTCCATCGCAAAAGCTGGATCGTCACAAGTACGAATGTTTGTACTGCCAGAAGCCATTTATGATGAAGAAATACCTCAAGCGCCACATGATGAAACACACGGAGTGGAATACTTGCAAATGGTGTCGAAATTTCTTCAATTCACGAATCGAACTCGAGGCTCACAAATGCCAAGCTCCAAAGCATGTTTGTTCCCAATGCGGCAAGCGATTTGTTCACCGTGAGCATCTAAATCGCCACACTAAGTTGCACGCAAATCCCAAACCCACACCGAAGAAAACGAAGAAAAAAGCAATTGCTGAAACACCTGTAATATGTGAGAAATGTGGTGATGTCTTCAAAAATTCTCACAGCTTGAAGCAACACTTGAGATCTCACGGTATGAAAATAGTTAAATCTGTTAATTGCCAGTTATCGCCTGTAGTTTGCTTGGTATTTACAGTGTTCTCTTTTGCAGGTGAAAGAAAATTCGAGTGCGACGTTTGTCACAGTAAGTTTCACAGAATCGGTGTTTTGCAACAGCACAAATCAATACATCAAAGTGTACAAATACCATGTCAAGTTTGCGGAAAGAAGCTGAAGAGTAAGAAGGCACTGAGCGTTCATGTACTTCTGCATGGTAATAGAAAATTCCATTGTGAAAAATGCGATAAAGTAAGTACATACAGTACATTTTCACATTTTAATATTAACCCTTTGAGCTCTAAGGACGCATATATGCGTCAGCCTATGCGTCTGCGGACCACATAAGCTTGAAAGTACTCAGGTCTCAAAGGGTTAAATATTATCCTATACACATATATTTACCTAAACTTCTGTATTCCAGAGCTTTTTCCAAAGATGCAATTACCTAAAACATTACAAACAACTCCACAGTGACAAGGTATTGCGTAAATGTCCTCATTGTCCAACACAATTCGCCAGCGAATTGAGCTTCAATAAGCACGTGGAGAGTCATGTGAAACCGACAGAACATCCCTGCACTTCTTGCCACAAAGTATTTCACCGGGTAAGAAAAATCACAATAAAACGACATAACAATAATAGGTGCAAGTTCTTTAAAATAAAAGTGTAATTATTTGCAGGAATATCAATTAAAGCGTCATGTGCAAACGAATCATAGCGGTATCGTATTTCGTTGTCCTTATTGCAAAATGACTGCTCGTTACCGTCATAGTATGAGACGACATTTCGAGCGACAGCACAAGAGTCTTAGCCACGAATGGGACAAACCAGGTTTCGTCAATGAACTCATTGAAAAAACTTCGTCGACGTTACTAATCGAACAAGCTGTGCCACGAGAACGAAATAACGAGGTTATCCAGGTACCTTACGAAGACATAACCCCTGTTGAATTTGACACACGAAATACTACTCAAGGTTTGATTCTATCTGTAACGGGATTAAACGAGAATCAATTTGTCGACGAAGCACAAGCTTCGATTCAAGAAGACATCCCTGATGTGGGACCTAGTCCATTGAGTAGTGAGTATCCAAACGTTTGGGAGTGTGACACCACGTTTTTGTAAATATTTCCAATATTTCAGATCAAGAGATTCTCCTTCAAGTGTCTGAAATTGATCAAGCAAAATCTACATCCGAGAATACAGAATTGACGAGCAATGACGTTCCCCAGTTGAGCATAAGCGAAGCTGATGCCAACCTTGCGGAATCGGTGTTGGGTAACGCTTATATATTCGGTGAAGACGGTGGTGATATCATGTTCTACGTGCTGGATAATACATCTGTTATCGCTGAATACTAAGAGAGATATTCTTCTCTGGCTTAAACGTGTGCAAGACTCGAAGAGCCATTAACTATTTATGAGACTGAATCGTCTGTGATATATCGTCAACAATATGCAATTTTTTCAAAGATTATGATTACACGTCATTGTAGAATTCAAATAGTCTTATCGTACTTGTCGGTGAATGAATAAAATTCATTAAATATATGAAATAGTTTATCGCGAATCAAAGAGTATTTTTGTAATGAAATTTTTCGTCCACGGCCTGTGATCTTTTGGATCCTAAATTTTTTATTTGAATGTTCATTAGATATTCATTTTTATTTATCCATTTCTAGAATCACATGGAGTAGTATGTATAAATGTACAATATTATACAGTATGGCCACAGATATATTCTTTAATCTGAAAATTTTTCATTAAATCTAAACGCCATTGTTACAACGATACGATGCCATGTCACTTTCAATTTGTTTTGAGAAAGTAATCAACGATAAATGTCAAGTATACAGTAATATATTCATTGGGATGGTAGGGAAAATCCGTCAACCGATGTGAAATCAATCAGTTACATTCGAAGATTAAGTATCTAATCGGGGCATTTATTCATGTCTCTCGCTGCGAGCAGATATTAACGAAGCAAAGAAACTAATAGTGTTGAACATGCTCGGCCTCTCTGAGTACATTCAGTAAAAATCATAACGAATATTCCCATCAAACTGACGGTCCCGTGCGTAAAACAATTAATTCAATCGTTATATCCGTTATATAACAGTGAAAATAATTCTTCGCTCATGCGTCGCATTATCTAAAAACATAGCGCTTCTCGGATCTTTGTGATGTAAATGACAAAAACAAAAAAAACCTATTCATCACGATTTACATCTTGTAATGACGAAAAATTGTTCAGTTAAATAGATGTATATACTAGGATGCAGAGAACTGAATGAATCAATGCAAATCCTATACATTCGAAATTATCTATCAGCTTATATATAACCTAGTACCATTCTTGGTTTCTTTCTTTAGTATATTATCAAATGTACGTTCACCAAAAGTCCTTCGAAGAATCCGAACTAGTTTTGTCTTTCAATTTCGAGATCTTTTGTCGATTACAGGGAAGATCTCGAGAATTAATTGTCTTTCTTAGATACCTTGGGAGGCAGTTGGATATACAGAGGAATACACCTGTTGCTGAATGCACAGATTCTCTAAAAAAAGGGCTCGACATACAAGCATCTCCGAACTCTTTTCTGTTCAAAGAGTATTGTGAAAATAACTCGGCCCTCCCATCATACTTTTATACGACCAGGACATCGGATGCATCTGCAGAGGTAATTTGGAAAATGCTTCATCTTCCCCATCACCCGTATTTTCAGAAGAACAAAGATCCTTACAAAATTGCATAATATATTTACGCAATATCTTTGGTTCACTTGTTTCTTCGGAGCAAGAATGGCGCTCGTGCAAAAAAAACTGTGGCTATGACGGCAGCGTGCGCGTTTGGTTTCTCTTTCGAACAGAGCGTTGGTTTAGCATGTGTTCTTTATACACCCTGGTTACTGATAACAACCTTTTCAATGTCGCCAACCATTTTAGTTTCTGGTCAACCAGGAAAAAGCCTTCAGTAAGAAGTAAGTTATCGTTATCGCGTAAATTATTTTATCTCTCTGTTGACGTTGAATCATCTCGAGTTCTACTGCCATAACACGACGATTTAATTTGCCAACTTGACGACGCAAGTGTTGAATTTCTTCACTCGGTGGCAGTGAAACATCCAATGCATTATACACAGGTGTTTGTTCTCTGCAATAAAGCATAGATACAAGAATGCATTTAAGGACTAAATGCTTTGAAGTTAGAATTAGTTATTTACCTGACATGTCTAACGATCTGATTTTCACGGGCAAATTGTGGTTGCGATCGTGACGACGACTCTGCATCTACAGAAAAATTTGCGAAGTTGTTGGGTTCCTCCTCGTCAACAGCTGGGAAATAATGATCGTCCAGCGTTAGGATTCTCGGAGGGGTCTGAAAGGAAAGAACTATACTTTCACAAATATCGAGTCCATTGTTGTTTCATACATGAATGTTAGTCCACTTTGTCATTAAAAGAAGTTAAACAATTACAGAACAGGGCAAGTTGTAGTGATTAAAAAAAACCCAAACAATCTTGGATAAAACCTTTACCCATGACTTGCAACAAGACTTTATGGTGGGTCTTGGTGATTTAGCGAACAATCCTGGCAATGAGTAATTGTAGAAGAGATTACGCGATTAATTTAGGCTAACAATCGGGTGTAAACGAACCTGAACCCTCACCATGCCTGGTTCAGGAGGCATAACAGCATTTTCCAAGGTCATTTCTCGTGGTGGTGCTTTTGTACCAATGTGTTGTTCTTGCCCTATACACAGAAAAATGTTTTTCTTGAAAATAAAAATAGCACCATTGTCGCTATTTTATCCAATTTCTTATTCAATCTCAAAAAGCATTTTGAAACAACATAGAAAAGTGAAGCAGAAATATATGAAGAAAAATACATGGAGTATGGTTGAATGTAATTTTGAACCCCGCTACATCTACAGAGCATTTCATAAACATTACTTAATTTACAGATCAAAGTTACGTACACAAAACATGATCCGAGAAAGCTACGAAATTCATAGTACATGTTGAAAAGTTTCTTCGTGTCAGTGGAATATCAAGGGAGTACGATATAATATAGAACAGATCTTTTGTTCTTATCTCTGGCAATTAAACATTGTAAACTGACAAACAGAATTAGCGCTCTCTCAAAATAGAGGAGCATTGATGAGAATTCCAAGAGACACTGAATACGGGTTCGCTAATTGAGAATCTACCTAAAATTAACTTCAATAGCTTGTGGAACGTAGCCAAGAGAGATCCAGACTGTGCAGTCGTTTTATCGACCCTTTTGGATTCACCGAACATTAAATTGTGACACCTTACAAGGATTTTCACAAACTTACCAACTACAAGGATTCTGTCCGGCACGTTCATTTCAAATTTCTCATTAGGAATGGCTTGATTCCAACTGGAACCATTAGTCCCGGGAACATCGTCATCCCCATAGTCTCCACTGACACGAATGCTCTTTGGCACTCTCATCCGTTTGTTTATGTCGAGAGTAAAATTGGGGTCATAAAAGTTGTCTGCCTCTCCATTGAAGATCGTTGGACTATGAGTTTTGGACATTCTTGCTGTAATAATGGTTTAAATAAAGCAAATTTACTTGCTTCTGCCTTGGCTTCACACAATTTACATTGTAGATGGTATTTGATACAGTTAGAACATTCTGCGAAATACAACGTCTCAAACGTGCAATATCGCGACGAGTGTGCAGAAAATCAAACACAACCGAAATTTCAACGATATAATAATAAAAAATCCTGCGGATTCAGGGTTGACCTTTCAAAATGAATATTTTATTAAAGAACTTTGACATTCGCGAAGATTTATAAGATAACGCGGTTGCACCGTATTTCTCGTAATAATTATTATTTTCTCACTTAAAATACGTACCTTTTTTGTTCGATGAATATGCCAAACACTCACGGTGAAGTCCGTTGGAGGAGGCGTTCGGTACAAGAAATTTCAATAATCGATTGTAATAGATGTAATGTGATGGTTATGATGAAGAGGGCGACACTGTTTTCATCGATGAAGAAGGAATCTGCATAATACCGACTTGCTCAATGGTAACCTCCGTGAAGTTAGCGGTACAATTTTACCCTGCAACTATTTGTTATCCGATTTATTAAGGGATTACTTGGATTAATACGGTTCAAGGACAATTCTAATTAATTGAAGCATTCTTCAAGCACATGCCTCTTACAATGATTTTGGAATGTCGTCAATATCGTTGAGCGTACACCGTAATTGTAGTTTTGATGACGCTTTAGTTACCGAGGACATGGCCACGGTCTTACATACAGGTCTTGCAACTCCCGGGAGTGGGGGAAGGCTAAAGTGACTCGCATATTGAAGCAGAAAAATCGAGTTCTCTCTATCGCCACCTGCAGCGCTGCTATCGAGTGTCGACATGAAATAACCTCATAATCATCGTTTTCGTTGGCTCTGTGCGATTTTTTTCTCCATTTACATTCAACATTTTCTCGGCTCATATTAATGTTGTGCGATATTTAATTTAATAATCTTCAAGATTTACCGACAATAATATTGTTTTTATTTTTTGCTAGTCAAGTTAATAGTGCGCTTGCGCAACCTGTGTCGCATGTGGCCAAACCGTGAACTTCCAAAAACTGCTTCAACAAGCGAGTCACCCCCACTCCTGAGAGTTGCAAGACCTGTATGTAAGACCGTGGACATGGCACTCGGATTGTTCATGGGCCGAACCCAGACACGCATACTATCACCACATTGCGGTTATTTTTGTAACTACATTACCCTCATAACACCCAATCTGTCAAAAACAGTTGCTCCGAAGAGTGAAGCAATATTAGACTGATATTCAATAATTTCTAGAAGTTTATGAGGACGAAATCGTAAAATAGTATTATAAAAATGCATAGTCCATACGAGAGAGCACGTTATGTCGTGGACAAGCCGGTGGTTGTACTGGACATTGGTACAGCGTATACAAAGTAAGATTATTGTTCGAATCGTTCGAGAAAAAAAAAAAAAAAAAACAATTGTTTCTACAGTACAAATAAGTGATTGATTTATGTCATTTTGACGTTTTAATGACAGATTTGGCTATGCCGGTGAAGCTACACCACGTGGTATTATCAGAACGGAAGTCAAATGTTCCGTTACCAAAAAGATAAGGCGGATCTTTGATTCCAATGACACGGAGGATTTGTATCAATTACTGGTTGACTTTCTTCATATTCTCTTCTTCAGGTGAATATTGTGGAAGTACTCTTGTTTCTAGAACCATACTTTCTTTAATGTTTACATTGAATTTCAGACATGTTACTATAAGCCCGAAAGAAGTGAGGGTTATTGTAATTGAATCCTTGCTAACACCTACACGATTCAGAGACACGCTTGCTAAAGTAATGTTTAGACACTTTGAAATTGGCTCATTGATGCTACTTCCTATTCATTTGGTCACTATAAGCACTCTTGGTACGGACACAGCTCTTGTACTCGATGTCGGTTACACAGAAGCTACCTTAATACCAATTTTTGAGGGTGTAGCCATCCTAAAGGCATGGCAATCTTTACCTCTTGGCGCTCATGCTGTGCACAGGTGAGTCCAATTATCTCTAATTTATCGTACAAATAAGATTTTCAATGATTCATATATACTTCCCTATTTTAGATATCTACATGACGAATTAAAAAAGACATTGCCAGATTTGGAATTGTCGGAGAAAATTGTAGAAGATGTAAAAGTAAGAACTTGCTTCGTAACAACAATGGAACGTTCGGTAAAATTGGGAACCAAAGAGGCACCACCGGCACCACCAATGGTGAAATATCCTGGCATTCAATCCTTCACTATTCCTGGTGAACTCAGAGAGAAAGCATTTGAAGTGTTTTGGGAACGTGATAATGATAATCTCAGTATACCGACGATGATTCTTGATGCAATAGTGAAGGTAATCTCACTAATTCCATTATCTACACAGTAAAAAAAGTCTGCATTTTACAGAGATCTCATTTGTCACAACTTCGATTTCAGTGTCCAATCGATACGAGGCGTCCTCTTGCCGAAAACATCATTTTGATCGGTGGTACAACGATGGCAAAAGGCTTCGCGAGTCGTTTAAAATCCGAGCTATTGGCTCTTCTGAAGAGCAACTTGTACGCGGAAAAATTAAAAGTCGAAAAATTCAAATTTCACACAGCACCAAGCAAAGCGAATTGCACAGCTTGGCTCGGCGGTGCGATATTTGGTATCGCGGATTTGGCCTCACGATGTCTGACCAAGGAGGCTTATCTGCAAAATAATCGAGTGCCTGATTGGTCATGCTTGATCGACAATGAGTAAATGAGGAAAGAGTTACTTTAACGTTTTCCCTTCTCATCACACTACTGGATATACATACATATATATATAATATATATATAAGTATATATATATACACGATGTTTGTAAGAACGAAAAAAAAAACAATTATTTATCAGAAGATTTACGTGTTATTCATAAGTAAACCCCTAGATGTTCGTGGGTGGAATGATGGTACATGACTTTACTCTTTTTGCTTGCAATTCTGCGTGTCTTCATTGTCTTGGTGCACCTCGTCGTAACGGTGACAAATTCCTCGAGGCTCAAAGTGTTGTAAGAAGCGTGAGTTTTTCGTTCAGCTGAAGTTGCGTTTTGATTAGTTGCGATAAAGCAACAACCATCAAGAGATCTTTGACGTTGCTGTTGAACATTTCGTTAAACTGATCGCTGTTCATTTTTGGTACTGAATGCACCATGTCGAGAAGAGCTCGACCAACTTGATTATCGGGTGGTTGTTTAGCAGCAAGAACGTCGTCCACGTAGTTTAAAACTTGATCCAGCATCGACAATAACTTTGTACTGGCTTCGGCAATTTGGGCGAGGTCCATCATGGGCTCAACACCGCCACTTGGTTTGGCAACAGACGTCGTGCCATTCGGTAATTGAGTCTTTTGACACAATTGGAGTCCGACGATTTCTGGTTCGTAACAAGTTACCTATCGAGTAGAAAAATATTACACAAACAATGTGAATTAGTTATTATTTGTATAGGTTTTGGATTGTTGTTAAGCATATTTCTTTACGGCTTTTATCTCACCTCTACTTTTGCAGGCGTGAACATACATCCTTGTTTACCATTGGGAACTCCCAATTGTACGCAAACATAAGCCTTTATGCCCATTCTAGTGGTGTTTGTCAAAGTAGTGTCAACGGTCAAGTGTACAGGATTGTTGCACTCTCGGGCATAATACTCGTGTATGACCGAAGAATGATTGGTGACTTCTTTGCCAGTTGCCCACCATCCTACAATGTTCTCCTGAGCATTTACTCTATGATTGAGATCATAAAGGTCCATGGCATAATTGAGTTCAGCCTCGACTTGATCATCGTATTCCTTGTGTGGCACGCAGAAGCAATTGGTGACTTCGACGACTCCCTTCTCGGCAGTTCCTATGCGAGTGGGGTGTAGAATTTGAGGTTAGAAAATTCACTAACTGTATAAATTTCGTAATCAAGGGAAAGAAGTCGGATAACGATAGAAATCGATAAGCGATATAAACATAATGTTTAATTCATGATACTGTCGCAAGTAAATACCGGTTAATTGTGAGATAAAATTGGGTATAGCGTGTCTACCATGCGATCAACTGACCGCACAGGTTTGAAGTGTATGAAAAACACGCCATAGTAAAGAATATACAGTATATAATAGCAAAACTTACCCAGCAAAGTTCCAATTACACGCACAGAATCGGAATTGCGCCGTTCGTATGCATCAACTATTTGAAATAAAACCACTGGGTGCACCTTGACAGTGAGATCGAGCGCCATGTTTACAAAGAGTATGTCCAATCTTGCTTCAACGACCTGCCATCTTTCGACCAAACGGAAATTTAAAGTGCGCATGCGTAGACAACGTTTTTGAGCTTGCGCGTTTCATGCTTCCGCCGGCTCGCTATTCGCCACGGTCTTACATACAGGTCTGTCAACTCCCGGGAGTGGGGGTGACTCGCTTGTTGAAGCAGTTTTTGGAAGTTCACGGTTTGGCCACATGCGACACTGCAATCGAGTGCCGATTAGGTTGCGCAAGCGCACTATTAACTTGACTAGCAAAAAATAAAAACAATATTATTGTCGGTAAATCTTGAAGATTATTAAATTAAATATCGCACAACATTAGTATGAGCCGAGAAAATGTTGAACGTAAATGGAGAAAAAAATCGCACAGAGCCAACGAAAACGATGATTATGAGGTTATGTCACGGCGACACTCGATAGCAGCGCTGCAGGTGGCGATAGAGAGAACTCGAATTTTCTGCTTCAATATGCGAGTCACTTTAACCTTCCCCCACTGCTATTCGCAAACTGTATAAACACGTTCAAATGACAGATTGGCTAACCATAGAATTTTGTACACAGGATCTGTTACAGAAACTCATGGTCCTAAACAACGGATCCAAAGAAGAATAGAATAAACTTTTAAATGTTTTAAAAGTGTTAAACTGAGAATCATTGAATTCTTCGTCATGGAATTACCGGAAACTTTTCCATTTCCATTCACACCTTACGAGATTCAAGAAAATTTTATGAAAAATCTGTGGTCCTGTTTGGAAAGTGGTAATCTCGGAATCTTTGAAAGTCCAACAGGTACGGGAAAGTCTCTGTCAATAATCTGCGGAGCTCTTAGATGGCTAACCGACAGAGAATCATGGCAAAAGGAAACTCTCGTTGCTCAGATAGCTGAATTGGATGAGAAACTTGAGGAGATAAAGAAGAAAAATGCAAATGATTGGTTTACTGAGCAAACAGAGCAGATTAAATTGAATAAGGAAAGGATGACTTTTCAGGAGAAGCTTGACGCCATCGAGAGACGAACCGAGAAAAGAAATAAATTTCGTGAAACGGTAAAAGAGGCTGATGATTCTAAGAAAAAGAGTGAATTTAATTCTAGATACGCCAAAAGAGCTGATAAAAAATCTAGCGCAGATTTGCTTGATGAAAATGCTGTAGAAAAAGACAAGTTTGACGATGATCTGCTGCTAGAAGACCTTCGTCTTGATTCCGAAGGATCGGATGAGGATGAAGACAAAGACGAACCAGCAAAGTATATTCAAATATTTTTCTGCTCACGGACTCATTCGCAACTATCACAGTTTATTGGAGAATTAAAAAGAACTCCGTACTCTGAACAAGTATCGCTAGTCCCTATAGCCTCGAGGTCAAGTTTCTGTAATAATTGAATAATTGATCATTTGTTATGGTACAATGCAATAATTGTTATTTGTGATCTTTAGGCAAAATTACTGCATTAACAATGCGGTAGCACGGCTGAAAAACATTAGTCTCATAAACGAGCGTTGTCTTCAGCTTCAGAGAAAAAAGAAGACTACTGCGAAGAAGGAAAAAGTCCTCAAAAAATCCAAGACTTCGACAAGTTGCCCTTTCATGCCAGGAAATCAGGCATTGTTGATTGCTGAAATTGTTACAAAGATACAGGATGTTGAGGATGTCGCTAAGAAAGGAGTTGAACATGAGACGTGCGCCTATTATGCATCGAGAAAAGCGATTCAAGACAGTCAAGTCGTTCTTTTACCTTATAACACGATTTTGCATAAAAATACAAGAGTCAGCTCTGGGATTGATCTCCGAGATAATGTGTTGATAATCGATGAAGCTCATAATCTCCTTGAAGCTATCGAACGAATGCACAGTGCCACGATTACTGGCAGAAACATCCTTCACTGTTACAGTCAACTCACGCAGTATCAAAAAAGGTTCGACAACCGTATGATTATTGATCGTAAATCGTAAAGTATTGCATTACAAAATTCCTTATTTTTCAGATTTGAGTCCCTTTTCTCGGCCAAAAACGTTCTCCATTTAAGCCAATTGAGTTTCTGCTTGAAAAAACTCATTAGAGTTCTAGGTGGAACTACCAAGTCGCGTGCTACGGATAAGCTTTCGGGTGATATGTTGCCAAAAGTTTACAAGATCGCAGATTTCGAAGTTTTGGCAGAAATCGATACGGTGAATATGTTCGAACTGTTGGATTTTATAAAGAATTCCAAGCTGGTTCACAAACTGCAAGGGTACGTTGAGAAGTATAGCGATGATTTAAAGATTCGTCCGGTCAAAACCACCAAAACCGGTGTATCGGCCTTTCTTAATTCTCTTCAAGCCAAGGAGGATGAATCAGTGGAAGAAGTGGTTGAGGAAAAAGCGACTAATAACGAGGATATATCAAACAATCCTTTGATGTTGATCGTTAGTTTTTTCGAATCTCTCAAGAGCAGCGATGCTGATGGACGAATTTTCGTTATTCCTGGTGTTACGGTTGGTCAAGGAAGTTTAAAGTTCTTGCTCATGAACCCAGCGGCTCATTTTCACGACATAGGTCAGTGCAAATGTAAAACATTATCGATTTATACGGTTAGAACTTTTACATCCTCCACATGAAATTAAAAAAGTACTATTTTTCACAGTCAAAGATGCGAGATCGATTGTTCTTGCTGGTGGAACGATGGAACCTATCTCAGAATTCATCGATCAGCTATATATCGGTGCTGGTGCCGATCCCAAGAGGATAGTTACATTCTCATGCGATCACGTTATACCACAAGAAAATATTCTCACGAGAATAGTAACTAGAGGTCCCACCGGTGTGGCATTTGAATTCAATTATCAGAATCGTCTGAACCTTCAACTGGTAAGTGTTGGTTCGAATCCTTCCTTACGACTTTTTGATTAAACTCTGTGTATTTAACAGCTAAATGAGATTGGCCGCACCTTGCAAAATCTTTGCAATGTCGTACCAGGAGGAATTGTGGTTTTTCTACCATCTTATGATTACGAGGATAAGCTCTACAAGCATCTTGACAAAGAAGGAGTCATAACAAAAATTCTAGGAAAGAAGCAAGTATATCGCGAACCCAAGCTTGCGTCTCAAGTAAATAAGACTTTGGAAAGCTACGCAGGAGACATTAAGAATCCAAGAAGACCACAAAACGGATCGTTACTCTTCAGCGTCGTTGGTTAGCTTTTCATCGTAATTCATACCCGGATTTATCGAAGCTCCTGAATGAAACATTTTATTTTTTGTTATTTAGGAGGAAAATTGAGCGAAGGTCTTAACTTTTCTGACGATCTGGGAAGATGCGTTGTAGTTGTGGGAATGCCATATCCAAATATAAAATCACCAGAGCTCCAGGAAAAGATGAAGTATCTGAATGAGAACGTGGTTAGTGCATATAAAAATAATTTGTGCCCATTATCAATTTTTTCACATTGATAGACAAGTTTTTATTTTTTGGTAAATACAATTTTTAAAAATATGTCTGTAAATTGAAAATACCTAGAAATTAAGGTTGCAATATATCAAATTTTTAAGAATTTAAGATTGGAAGAATTACAAGAATTTTACTAAATGCTGTTTAATCATTTTTAGAAACCTGGAGCTGGCCGGACATATTACGAAAATTCTTGTATGAAAGCAGTGAATCAGTGCATAGGCAGATCCGTCCGGCATATCAACGATTATTCTACGGTTCTATTACTCGACAAACGTTACGCAAACAAGACAGCATCCCTGCCTGGATGGATTCAACGCACGCTTGCTGTCAATGATACATTTCGTACAACGATTGGCGATGTGGCAAAGTTCTTCGCAGCCAGACGAAAAAAAGCTGCCGAGTCGACATAAACGAGCGGTGGATACGCGTTATAACTTCGGTCTGTTCATTTTTGTTATTTTCTACATATAGTTTCCAAGCTGGACGCCAAATTTGTACGTAATATCGTGACAGTAAACTTGACCAGGACGTAAGATTGAGCATGGGAAGTGTGCCTGTTGGAACAATAACAAAAAAGAACAATTATTTTTCTAATAAAAAGATTAATCAATATTTTCTTTCTTTTTTGTGACTCACGATGTTTACGGCGTTTGGATAATTTTGAGGCTGCATACTAAAGGCTCCAAATTTCCTGTATTTCGCACCACTCTTTCCTGGAATATATTGCAGTGGCTGCTTTATTCTTTCTTCATCAGTCTCGTACTCTCCGATTGCGCTTGCTTCGCCGAAACTCTCGTCGGTGGAATATTCACTCGCATCTTCACTGTTTTGTACCTGCTTGAAAATTTTGTACATGGACCATTCATTATGTACAGATGGTATCAATGATTATGTAAGTATTTCAGCCAACCTCCACGCTGTTCTTGTACGAATCCTCGACAGACGCAGATGGCAAATGACTGCCAGTGTAAAACTGAAGACCAGGTTGATCCGAGTACACTTCAAGAATTCTATTCAGGTAAGAAATTTATATTTGCCAATAAAATTTTCATCAATCAAATCGACGTCGTTTTGAAGATTGTACCTTCCTGTTTCAGCATGGAGAGCACGAGCAACGAAATTAAGGCCAGGTTTTAAGCCTCTTATCACACAGAAATTGTGATCAAAGCCTTCTCCAGGTGGCACCTACATGAGATACAAACAAGACTCGACAACGTCTCTTTCAGACAATACAAATTGAGAATTACCACTTTGACGACATCTCCCAAAATTCTGGGTGTTCGTAAATCCATGATTGTACCACCAACGCCACGAATCGCCCCAGTTGGTATCGGATCGTTCAAGTCCGTGAAGGTCCATCGATCACAATTCAAGGATACTCGATGTTTCATCAATTCTTCGTCTCCAGCATCCTTTACAATTCATCAACTGCTTCGCTATTCCAACTACTTCTTCATGAAGATACTTACATGGCCAGCCAGATTGAACAACGATCCATGAGATAAGTTTACTATCGTCGATTTAGAAGTAGTGGCAGTCATACTTATTTCCAGTCTATTGTCTGGTGTTAATTTAAATCTTATTATTGTTAAAACAGCACCAGGATATCCCTCTTGGCCATCCTCGCTCATGTAACTCATCACGACGGTACAACCATCTATACAAGCCTCCCAGATCTGACGACTGAATCCATTTGCCTACAACCAAACAAAAAACAATTCACGATTGATAACTCATTGTCAGTGAAAATATTTTCTCTCTTAAGGTAGTCCTATCGTTGATTAGGGGATTAAAATTTTATTCCCATTTTTTCTCACATTGGAAGTGGACCAAGCGTTAAAGGTTCATTAAGAAAAGTTGTTGCAAATCGACTAAAGAACAACATACTCAAAATTCTGATTGATCCTACGGAAAGTTTATTTGTTATATAATAAACAAAATCAGGAATTTTTGTTTCCATAAGATTTGTTACAAAAACTAATCTAAGCTTCTTTGATGTCATATAAAAATGTGTGCAATATTTCAACAGACTTCCATCGACCAAATGATCGAGATACTCGTTGTATAATGTTGCAATATTTAACACAGGCTGTTATGGGAGATTGCGAAAAGTGACGATTTTCAAGAATAAATATCGTGATTTTTGAGTCGATAAAGGCCCCTGAAATTTTACACACATATACATATGACATCAAAGAACATTTCTGCAAATTTTCAATGAAATCTAACGTAACGATAGGACTATCTTAAATCAACTCACTCCTCCATGCAAGTGATGCTTGTAATTCTCGTTCAACGAGAGCTGATAGTCCTTCTCTCCAATGCTGAAACTCCCATTCTTCGTGCGATTAGCAACTCTGCCAAGTACGCATCCAAAATATTGATTCAATTCAGGATTCATGTAGCCTGAAAAATTACAAAAAATTGTAAGACACAACGAACAATTTTACAGACAATTTAAAATGTTACAGACTCACTCCTGAGATCATCAAATCCAAGAACAACGTCAGCCGGTCGTCCATACTTGTCCGGACATTTGATGGAGACTATCGTCGCTCCCCAAGTAATCAAAACAACCTCCATCCGGTTGGAATTCGTCAGCGTGTAAGATTTGACAACAGTCTTTGAAATTTCCCCATCGCCACCGGAGAACGAGAAGAAATCTTCCTTACTTTCTCCATCGTCCGAACAAACATCACCAAATGTTCCCTCGACTATTGTGGAATCTTTGCAACTGCAATTTTTCATCATTGTCCTATTACGGATTTATCCTTACTCCAAATCAAATTTATTCAAAGTCAGAGCTTTGATATGACATCTCAAGATATTTCTTTGTTCTGTCAATCGTTATGTCATTCAGAATATTCGTTTCCGCACATTATTCGAAATTGTTTATTAATAATAATAATGCGTCACTTACATCGGCGTGACGCTCATAATATTACAATAATAATATGAATTATTTATATATATATATATATTTAATGTATATATATTTATATATATAATTCAATCGCTATTTATAATTTGTATAATTAATATTTATAGTATAATGTACAATACTTGAAAAAATACATGAATTTTGTTATTAGTGCAGGTCAGACAGCGTAGTAAGACTTTCGTTTACTTCCGCGCGAACACCCAGATCTCAAAATTGCCTGTCGTTTTGTTTTTCTTGTTTTGTTTTGTTCTTTTTTTTCTTCTTTTTTTTTCTTTTCTTTACGAATCATAAAAAGGGGGAGTGGGAGAGAGAGATAAAGAAAAACTAGAAGAGATTAGGAAAACCCACGTTGATCCACTAAAGGATAAACGTCGTTATTATTGCAATTCTCGTTACGATTTTCAATGACTAATCAACAAATTCTGCTCGTTCCTTAGACTTTTGTTACAAAGACGATTATAAAATCGAGAAAAAAAAAAGAAACAAGTTAATGCCACGCTCTCTTTAGTCGCCTTTGATTTAATCTCATCGTTTCGCGTTATAAAGAAAAAAACAAGCTTGTCTGAATTTTTCATTGACAACGCGACGAGATTTTACTCGTTACAATTGCTAGAGCAGTCGCTTCGTCTTATTTTCCTTTCTTCGTTTACTTCTTTTTTACGTATTGGTTTTTTTTTTTGTTTTTTTTTTGTTTTGCTTAAATACACGGAACACATTGCACTCAGCAGTTTAATTTAATTAAATTTACTCCTTACGCCTAGTGAGTCGAGTTATCGAAATTTAATTAATGACTTAATCGAGGAGAAAGAAGAAAAAGTCGAGAGCTTTCCCATCCGTGTGAACAAGAGCGCACGGGGAATTGCAACGAGTCTGCGATAGATTCTATCTACAGGGTGAATTTTATAAAATTGTCACAAACTTTATTTTAAGGTAGATGGGATCATTACAAACAAAAGTTGCAAATATACATTTGGGATATTTTTAATAGTTTACGAGATATTAATGTTTAAAGTTGGTCCAATCAGAGCACGCCGAGAAGCGCTGGGCACGCCCACTACCGCTCTAGCCGTAGAGATAGCAGTAGATGTTATTTATTATATTATTACGGAGTCATTTTTTTCTCGGGTATTGGCTGCTAGGGCGAGGAGTGGGCGGCGCCAACGCTTCTCCGCGCGCTCTGATTGGACCAAGCATACAAGTTTATATCTTGTAAACTATTAAAAATATCCCGAATGTATATTTGCATTTTCTGTTTGTAATAATCCCATCTAACTTAGAATAAAGCCGGTGGCACCTTATGAAATTCACCTTATATACAGGGTGAGTTTCATAAGGTGGCTCAAACTTTATTTTAAGGTAGATGGGTTCATTACAAACAAAAGTTGCAAATATACATTGGGGATATTTTTAATAGTTTACGAGATATTAATGTTTAAAGTTGGTCCAATCAGAGCACGCCGAGAAGCGTTGGGCACGCCCACTACCGCTCTAGCCGTAGAGATAGGACAGTGTAGTGCGTTGCATTTGGGGTTACAAAATTCAGAGCAGTCAATTTTATTTATTATATTATTGCGGAGTCATGTTTTCGTCGGGTATTGGCTGCTGGGGCAAGGAGTGGGCGGCCCCAACGCTTCTCGGCGCGCTCTGATTGGACCAAGTATACAAGTTTGTATCTTGTAAACTATTAAAAATATCCCTAATGTATATTTGCATTCTCCGTTTGTAATAATCCCATCTACCTTAGAATGAAGTCGGTGGCACCTTATGAAATTCACCTTATATACAGGGTGAATTTCATAAGGTGTAACAGGCTTTATTTTAAGATAGATGGGATCATTACAAACAAAAGTTGCAAATATACATTGGAGATATTTTTAATAGTTTACAAGATACAAATGTTTAAAGTTAGACCAATAGGAACGCGCTGAAAAGCGTTGGACCCGCCCACTCCCGTTCTCGCCGTAGAGATAGCACAGTGTAGGGCGTTACATTTGCGTTTCCAAAAATTCAGAGCAGTCAATTTTATTTATTACATTATTACACAGTTACTTTTATTTCTCGAGCATTGTCTGCTCGAGCGGGGAGTGGGCGGCTCCAACGCTTCGATTGTACCAACTTTCAAAATATTATATCTCGTAAACTATTAAAAAGATCACCAATATATATTTGCAACTTCTGTTCGTAATGATCCCATCTATCTTAAAATAAAGTTTGCGACAATTTTACAAAATTCACCCTGTACAATCTAATTACACGTTTGTCTGTGTTCTTTTTTTTCAAATTTTATTTTACAAAAAATACTGACGCTTAATTATTCTTCCGTCTCGATAATACAAGTTCTATGGAAAAGAAGTCAAGACACAAATAAAAAAGATTTGAGTCGTAGAACGATTTCAGCGGATCCAGCAGTTTCTTTTTACGCAACAAGATCCGATGAACCTTCAACGCAACGTTTTTTTCCTTCTCGCTTTTCTTGTAATTTACTCTTCACGCTCCTTCCTTTTCTTTTCTCTCAAAGCTATCAAACGTCTCGAATATTGTACAGTCTATAACGAGACGCGATTTGTTTTCTTCTATACACAATTATATTCTGCTTGGTCGGTTATAAATTGTATGTATAATTTATCAACGCGGATTCGGTATGCGATTCAATGATGCGCCGTATCTAATAATGGAACGATTGTTTTTTTTTATAGCGAGAATGACATCATTTTTTCCGCAATGATCGGAGGCGAATATGATAAAAGGCTTTCCATCGGTACATGTAACGTCATGCCAGGGGTGCGAATTACAATTTGAGCTCGGTCTCAAGGGGAACAAAACAAACTTCGTTTTTACTACTTAACAATGATACACGATTGTATAATTGCAACAAACAATTTCTCTCCTTTTCTTGTTTGCTTTTGTATTCTTATTCTCATTGGAGCTTCTTGATTTTCCCTTTTTTTTTCTCAAAAGAATGATCAAGCATTACCGAGAGACAGATGGTCGATGACTCGTTAAATTAAATCTAGACAAACTGTTAATGGCATAAAAAAATAAATATAGCTTAGACTAGCACTTTTTTGGCGATGCGAATACGCCATTATACAATTTATACGTCGTTTAGCTGCCGAGTATTAAGATTAAATTACGTAAACTTCCTTCTCGTTCTTCCTTACTTCGTTTATAAATAAAATCGTTAATAACTATCACCCGATTAGTGATGATTAGCATTTTAAGATTTTACAATTTCTTATTTCGTGTCTCTCGCATTTAAAAAGAAAAAAATTCTCAAGTAATTCGCTCATTATCGTGGAAGCATTTCGAATGATTATTTTCCATTGTCGTTCTTCTCGTTATATCTCTCAATCTCTCCATGTATCTTCCCTTAAGATTTACATTTAAGTACGTGATACTAGCACCGCAGAGAATATCTTTGTACAGCACACACGGTCAGACCTGATGGAGTTTGGTGCTCTCTATTTATAGAATTAAAAGAAAATTGCCTAAGGGTTTGATAATTCAAGTTTAAAAAAAAAAACAGTTCTAAACTTCCAAATAAAATCACTAAAAAATATCCAACTTTATCTCTGCGTTTCTATTCCAAGAGTCGTGTCTTTACACGAATATAATTTCCCAGATAGCGAATCGTCGCTTCGACATCCACGAGGAGAAGTTCTTCAATTTCATTCACAATTCCTCTAGGAAACTAATCATCCAATTTTTCCAAAAATTGTACAAAAACGAAACGATTCTCCGCTTCTCAAAGGGACGTAAAACATTACTCTCGTTAAATATCGGTACAACAAATTCTATTTACATTTTGGTGTATCCTAAAAATACTGATGATCGTCGATCGGGGATGATTATGAAAGCGCGAAAGAGACGTTCGAGTTTAATCTTAGTACAGTGAAAAAGATGAAAAACAAACAGAAGAATACGTGGACAGCGTTTCGATAAAAACGATTTTTTGATTCGCAACTAACGCTAAAGTAAAATGTATCGAATAAAAAGAAAGTTAATTCCGAGCTTTCCTAAGGCGATTAATCTTGTCTCCAGGGATATCGGTTCTCTCGTTACATACATGATAATATAATTAAGCTTAAATCTATTCGAGGGTGGGCAAGGGCACACGGGGAATGTAAGGATCGCTGCTCGATTTAATGCTCTAAGTGTTATCCCATAAACTTGTCGATTCTCTTCTTTCTCGAGCTTCTTTGATATATTTACAACATTGATCGGATTATATAACAGGGTCATCTCGTGTTAAAGCTCGAATGTGAATCGTACTTCTCGCATCGGTAATAATAATCGAATCCAAATTACAATTCTACACACCGCTCGGTTTGTTTTTCTAAATATTCGTCCACGTGGAATCGAGTCATGAAAACTTTGCCATTCATGCTGGTCGAGTAAACCGACGGTTTGTTACAAAAACAAATTGCGAAAAGAACAAAATAGAAAAGATAAATGCAACGATCACGAGACGTTATGCAACTCTCTGTACATGAAAAACAAACAATTTCGAGACGATAAAGAGTCTCTACGTCGCATCCCTAAGAAAAAACATTTTCTTTCTTACTTGCTACGTCGAGGAAATATCTACTGTACATTTTCGCGTTGTATTCGTAAACGGTGCTACAAAAAATCTTCGCCTAAGCTTAACGTCGATCAGCTTTCTCGTACACGCTCGTATCAAAAACGATCTCTTCGTCTCAATGCGCGAGTTTTATATTTATATATTATATTCCTATGAGAAGAGTGAACAAAAACAATCAGAGACATAGAACGAGTCTCTAGGGGATTTCGCAGAGTTACAACAATCTGGAATCTGTAGGAATGTCGTTACTAAGTTTAGACATTGAAAACAATCAAGTTTCAAGTTAAACGAAAATGCAAATGTAAAAATGTCAAATTGTCGTTGCGAAATTGGCAACAGCTAGGTCTCGTTATGTTTCACAGGAATGTATAATAAGACTTTTCTTTCATTTTTGCTTTCTTATTCCAGCTTATTCAATTGGTCGATGACGATGTTAAATTTGGAATGTGAGCGATGCACTTTTCGTAACAATAAATCGGTACCTCCCTCTCGTATTTAAACTACACTTAGATATGGGAGAGAATTCGGTTTGGTATTCTCCCTCAAGAGGCAGTGCTTGGTAAGGATCGCTCGTTAATCGATTTATCACCGAACTCATGGTGTTACTATTGCATAACTTTGTAAAAACGCTCGGGCATTCGCAACAGCCCTCTGATTACTGACATAACATCAATCGAGATAGAGGGAGGGAGATGTCACTCCCTTAAATGAGCCAATGCTATGACAAAAAGTCACGCTCGAGTTCGGTGATGCTGGGCTTGCGATTTCTGCTCAGGCGTCGGCTCGCCTGCATAGGCACATTGATATCCTGCTGACTCTGTCCGTGTACAGGAATGTCGAGTAGGGCTTCTCTGTGCTCCCTCGATATGCTATCCCTGTCGAAGGTGATGGGTGAAAATCTCACGCGTCCCATCGATATCTGACTGTCCTTGGCCGATACGTAGCTCGAGTCTTCGGAGGTGAGTGAATCCGGTGGCGTTGGATTAGTCGGTGTACCCGAGCCAGAATTGTTTTTACTCGTACTAGTTGTTTTGTTCGGTGAATTGTAGGAATAATTCGATCGCTTTAAGCTCGAACGTAGCCTCGTAACGACTTCAAGATTGCTGGGTCTCTCGGTGCTCGAATTTGGATTCGACTCGTGTGAATTCTGTCTGCTGAGGTATTGCGATCCATACTCCTGATTCATCATACCCGTGCTGTAATTGCCGATGCTCGTGACGACGTTTGGCGAGCGTTGTTGATAATAATGATTGGGTGAATATAGAGCGTAGTCGGACTCGTCCTCGAGTCGGAATGTAGGGTTTACGTTACTCTGACTGGAGGTGCTGGTATTCGAGACGTTCGATGATGTGCGATGATGGGTGTAAGCCGGAAGTCGTGGTGTTGGTCTGGCTGGACTGTTGACGCTACTTGGATTGTCGTATGCGTGAGGAAAATCCGGACACTCGAGCATACGATCACTGAAATAAAAAAGCAATGCTTAGTGTCCAGTTCTTGATACGAATAAATAGAAAACAAATAATAGTACGAGAGCCTGTGACCAAAATGTTGACATCATAGCATTGTGGCCAAAACTATATAAAGTCCCAGATAGCTGGGATTAGCCTGAACCAAAATATAATAATATCAGTAATTTTCTGCTTACTGTCTGACCTCACTGCATTTTTGCAAATGTCCAAAAATTTTGGCAAACTGAATCATAGTAATATGTTTGATTTTTGAAATATAGTTGAATGATAGATCTTAAATACCGAAGAAAGTTTTTCCAGAAGACAGTAGTGTAGCGCCTAGCAAGGAGACCATTTACAAAAATTAAAAATGAGACAAAAACAAAGAAACTTATAGCAGCCTGTCTGAAAATCTTTTTTACAAGTTAATTTGGATTAGTCGATGCGAAACGAATCAGTTTCCAGAAGAAAATGTGAGCACCTTGTGTTTTGAGACAGTTTTGAAAATGTTAAAAAAGATCTAAAACACCGAAAAAACATTTTTCAGACGCCCAGTAGTGTAGCGCCTAGCAAGGAGGCCACTTTCAAAAATTAAAAATGAGACAAAAACAAAGAAACTTATAGCAGTCTGTCTGAAAATCTTTTTTACAAGATAATTTGGATTAGTCGATGCGAAACAAATCAGTTTCCAGAAGAAAATGTGAGCACCTTGTGTTTTGAGACAGTTTTGAAAATGTTAAAAAAGATCTAAAACACCGAAGAAACTTTTTTCAGACGCCAGTAGTGTAACGCCTAGCAAGGAGGCCACTTTCAAAAATTAAAAATGAGACAAAAACAAAGAAACTTATAGCAGTCTGTCTGAAAATCTTGTTTACAAGTTAATTTGAATTAGTCGATGCGAAACAAATCAGTTTCCAGAAGAAAATGTGAGCACCTTGAGTTTTGAGACAGTTTTGAAAATGTTAAAAAAGATCTAAAACACCGAAAAAACATTTTTCAGACGCCCAGTAGTGTAGCGCCTAGCAAGGAGACCATTTACAAAAATTAAAAATGAGACAGGAACAAAGAAACTTATAGCAGCCTGTCTGAAAATCTTTTTTACAAGTTAATTTTGATTAGTCGATGCGAAACAAATCAGTTTCCAGAAGAAAATGTGAGCAACTTATGTTTTGAGAATGTTTTGAAAATGTTAACAAAATTTTACCGATTGGTAACGTAGCAATCTGCCTGGAAATTATTCGACATGATGAAATGAGTTATACAGATGAGTTAGCCAGATGCTACGCGCAAAACGTCTGAAAACAATTTGTTTTTGTAATAAAATGACAAAATCTATCTAATCTCGATTTCGACTTTTGCATCTTTTTTTAATTTATAACGATTGTTTGTCATTTGTTTGTGATTGTTTGATTACTTAAAACGTTTGTTTGATCATATTTTTTATCAAACAAACAAAACAAAAATGAGCGTTAAGCTAGACGCAAATTTCTCCAATTTTATTTATTGATTTTTTGAAAAAACTACTATCAAACAAACGTTCGAATTATATTATTTGTTTCCAACAAACGATTCCGAATTGGCGTTTGGAAAAATCAAATTGGACAAAATTGAAACAAATTGCGGCTAACTTAACGCTCATTTTTCCTTCCCTTGTTTGATTAAAAAATATGATCAAGCAAACCTTTTAATTAATCAAACAATCACAAACAAACGACGAACAATCCTTATAAATTAAAAAGATGCAAAAGTCAAAATTGAGAGGCTAACTTTACATAGCTCTCCCATCTACATGCTACACTTGTGACCGTTAACCCTTTGAGACCTTAGTACTTTCAAGCTTATGTGGTTCGCAGACGCATTTGTTGACGCATATATGCGTCCTTAGAGCTCAAAGGGTTAACCCTTTGAGACCTGAGTACTTTCAAGCTTATGTGGTTCGCAGACGCATTTGTTGACGCATATATGCGTCCTTAGAGCTTAAAGGGTTGATACCCAACTAGTTGGATTCAGAATCATCTAATCTAACGACTTTATACAATTTTGGCCATAAAACGATTATGCATGGTTTTGGTCCTGAGCTCTCTTACTATAATAAATCTATCAATCTATTTACTGATAGTCAGCTGTAACAAAGTATCCAGATTCAGGAGGCCTGTAGTATTCCGATGGTACAATCGCATAAACAGGAGGACCGTAATCCGGATAAGGTGGCACGTTTCCCATGTAGATCGTCGGTACTCTCTCTATTCTCCCAGTTTCTGGAGAATAAACCTCCTCGTTGCTCGTGCTGGAGCTCTTTCTTCGTGGACTCGGCGTTGGTACGTTCGAGCCTGTGCTACTTCCATAATGCTGAGGCGAGTCTGTGAATCTCAAAGGCTTGTCGGTCATTACATTCGCCGGTAGACCAGGTGCGATGCCTCCCATGCTGCTCAGAAACGGCCTGCAATAAATATTTGTATTATTAAATCAATCAATCATTGGGGCTTAATAATATAGTTAACTTTTTTATATTAAATATTATTTATTTGATTTATTGTATTAATTAATGAATGATTAATGTGGTATTAATTAATAAGTATTATTAATTTTTTGATATCTTTAGATTCATAATTTCTTATTATTTGTATATTGTGTGCTATTAATTATTAAGATATTGTTAATTGTTATGATAGATAAAGATATAATTATATATTTATTTTAATTAAAATATTTATAAGCATTAATAATATAGTTAACTTTTTTATATTAAATATTATTTATTTGATTTATTGTATTAATTAATAAAGGATTAATGTGTTATTAATTAATAAGTATTATTAACTCTTGGATATCTTTAGATTCATAATTTCTTATTATTTGTATATTGTGCGCTATTAATTATTAAGATATTGTTAATCGTTATGATAGATAAAGATATAATTATATATTTATTTTAATTAAAACATTTATAAGCATTAATAATATAGTTAACTTTTTTATATTAAATATAAATATTTATTTTAATATTGATTAAATTTTTTATTTTTAATTTAAGTTAATTTAATATTTAATGTAAAATATTAAATATTCAATATTTTAATTCAAAATTTGATATATTAATTTAATATATTTATTCAAAAAGTTAATATATTATTTTAATATAAAATATTTAATATTTTATATAATATAAATATATATTTTAATATTAATTTCATTTTTTGTTTATAATTTAATTTAATATAATAGGATTTAATATAAAATATAAAATATTAAATATTCAATATTTTATATTAAATATTACATATTTTATATTAAAATAATATATTTACTTTTTTATCTTAACCATTATTTATAATTAATTCTTTCATACCTTCAGATTCATGATTTCTTATCATTTATATATCCTACACCATTAATGATTAACACATTATCAATCGTTATCAAACTCTCGAAAATTAAATTATTAAAACACAAGCATCATACCTGTAGTGTCTAGCCGGACCATGATAAGTATTATGAGGATAACCACTGCTCGAACTAAATTCATATTCCGGTCCAAGATATCCAGAATTCCGATTGGAGCCAGTATCAGCTTGAAACCACCATCTCGGTGGTTCTTCCTGTCCCTCGGTCGATCTTGGTTGCAGCCTCGGATGTATCGGCGAGACGTTAGACATTCTCACATCGTATCCGGTCGCAACGCCAGCCAACATCGAGGCGATGTTGTAAAGCACAAGCTCAATTATGCCTAACTTTGGTTTTTTAGCTTCCCCGTTGTAAAGAGTCGGCATCGGTACGTGCATCGGCATTATGTAAGGACCGGTTAATCCTGGCTTTATCGGATAGTCCGTTGTCATCCAGTCGGTCGATATTTCCGTTGGCAAAGCTGTGTAATCTACAAATAAATAATTCATGTTTTTGCAAGGGGCAAAAGCGAGATGCGATATTATTCTTAAGGCAATTCGTTCAATTTCTTTTCTTTTCATTTACTCTCTTTCAGTCCGTTCGATTAAACGAGATACAATAATCGCGGTGACAAGCAGCAGCAGCATTTTCCTGATTCTCATTTTTGTTTCTTATTCGCCAAGTCGATTGAGCTTCTTACCTTTTCTTTTTTTTTCTCTCTCTCTCAATTCGTTAGTTACAGACGTTTCGAAGCGTGTTAATTTTTTACATCAGCCAGAGTAAACATGCAACGCGAATTGTTTTATTTGGTTTGTGGAAAAATATTTGTCATTCGCATTTTGCTCTTGATCCACAATGTTCTTACTTCAGGCAAGTTTATTCGTTTTTTTAGCTATCTGTCACTATACAGGGTGAAATTCATAAAATTGTCTCAAACTTTATTTTAAGATAGATGAGATGTGTACAAACAAAAGTTGCAAATATACATTGGGGATATTTTTAATAGTTTACGAGATACAAGAGTTTAAAGTTGGTCCAATCAGAGCGCGCCGAGTGGCGTTGGGCCCGCCCACTCCCGCGCTAGCCGTAGAGATAACACCGTGTAGATTGTTACATTTGGTGTTGCAACATTCAGAGCAGTCAATTTTATTTATAATATTTTGACCTAGTCATTTTTTGTGGTCGGGGGGGAGTGGGCGGGTCCAATGCTTCTCAGCGTGCTTTGATTGGTTCAACTTTAAACATTGATATCTCGTAAACTATTAAAAATATCCCCAATGTATATTTACAAATTTTGTTTGTAATGATCCCATCTATCTTATAGTAAAGTCTGTTTCACCTTATGAAATTCACCCTGTATATAAGGTGAATTTCATAAGGTGCCACCGGCGTTATTCTAAGGTAGATGGGATTATTACAAACAAAAAATGCAAATATACATTAGGGATATTTTTAATAGTTTACGAGATACAAACTTGTATACTTGGCCCAATCAGAGCGCGCCGAGAAACGTTGGCGCCGCCCACTCTCGTCTTAGCCGTAGAGATAACACCGTGTAGATTGTAAAATTTGGTGCTGCAACATTCCGAGCAGTCAATTTTATTTATAATATCTTGACCTAGTCATTTTTTGTGGTCGCGGGCGAGTGGGCGGGTCCAATGCTTCTCAGCGTGCTCTGATTGGTCCAACTTTAAACATTGATATCTCGTAAACTATTAAAAATATCCCCAATGTATATTTACAAATTTTGTTTGTAATGATCCCATTTATCTCATAGTAAAGTCTGGTTCACCTTATAAAATTCACCCTAAAAAAGTAAGTGGTTTAGTAAATATTCGAGCGCAGTAGCCAATTACAAGATAATCTTCTAAACACTCCTCTCAATATTTTCACGTGCGAGCCAGTTGCAAAATCTCCAACAATTATTATTGCTCAACTAATTCAAATCCAAACAAAAAAACAAAAACTTATATTGAATACAAACAATAAAGAAATAGTACTTGTTACATTGGTGGGATGAATTATACTTCATCCAAAGATGAAAGACTATTTAATCCTGTGCAGGTTTTTAAGGGTTGATGTTGGAATTAGCCGGATTAATCCGTGACAAAATTAATCAACTTGGATTTAGTGTCACCAAAGTAAGGAAACCAGAAATGGACGAAGGATTCCCATTACATTCCCCAATATGGAGTTAAAAGTTACAGGAAACTACTGGAAGCATGCAAGGTGTCTTCTTCTTTCTTTTACGCTCGGCTTTCAGTTATCACTGTCTATTATTTCATTCTTTTTTTCATCGATGAAATTACACGAGTCAATTCAAGCAAATATTTCTAACCAACATAAAGTCTCATCCCTTCGCGTCCCTTTAAACTCCCATTAAAATTCTTCTTCCAGATTCAACCTTTTACAACAAGAAAACAAAATCGTATCCCTGATTAATCAGGCCGAGCGTAAAACTTGTCTCTTTTTTCATTTCTCTCCCAAAGAACTAATAAACAAAATTCAACGTGTTCAACTGAAAAGCTTTTATTGAAAAAAAGTTCTATTGTCTAAATACAGGTGTGTGTGTGCGTGTAAACTTCTTCTATGAACTGTAAGTGTGCGCATTTTATTCGCATCTCTAAACAGTAAATTCATTGCTTTTCTTGTTTCTCTTTATTTTTCTTGATTTTTTATTTTTCTTGCAATCTGCAAAATTCTTTACGTTCTTGTTGTTGTTGTTGTTGTTGGGGGGAAGATGATAATTCGTTTCGAGGTACTAATAATCACCGAGGTATATATATATAATTTATCTTGCAATACATACCAATAAGAAAAAAGTTAAAAAAAAAAAGAAAAAGAAAATCGATCACAAAAAAAGTGACTCGTACTCGTAACGACGTAGTAAGTGGACTTGGGTTAGCTCTGCTTTGTTAGACTTTGTTATAAGTTACTTCCAAAATGTGTAAATTAACAAGAATAATAGAACCAACACCAGAAAGAACGACTCCTCTCTCTCCTGCGTCTCTTTTGGCTGCTTTGCTTGCTTTCGTTCTATTCTTTAATCACCATTTGATTTCCTTTGTGTGTATGTTTTACAGGGTGGAACGTGAGAGTGACGAATACTAACAAGAAAACAAAAATATATAATATATTTCTATGAAAAGAAGAAAAAAGAAAGAAAACCCACGTTTATCACGTGGCGAAGGATTGTTTTTTGCACGATAAGTCGTCGAGTTGGATGAATTGTGTAGAATTGAACAAAAATCACAGATTTACCCACTGTGATATTTCATTGAGCTTTTGGGTCTTATCATTTTTTTTTTTTTTTTTTCGTTTTAGCATTTCACACCCTTTATATTGCCATACGTCCACACATCACCGCACTTTGAGTTCGTTCGAGTTTTCTCTTTCGTCTCTCTGTTCGCCTCGTCCTCGATTACTTTCGAATCGTTTTCAAAATTTCTCTCTCGTCCATTTTCAATCTGCTCTGTCTTATCCGACACAACACACCGCCTTCCTTTCTTCAGCCTGAACAGGCCCTCCACCAGCCGGGGCTTGATTCTTAAAATAAACTTAGATTTTAAAAAAACTGGTCCCTCACCCAAATCTCGTAAAGTTTTTCGATAACCGATTAATTATCTTGTGTGGTTGCAAATCACGCCACTACTACTGATAATATTGCTACACGTGCACCACAAAACAAAAACAAAAAAGTGGATCTCTCTCTCTCTCTCTTATTTCTCTTTTGGCGTTGCGTTATAATTCTTCTTCTTCTTTTTGTTCCATAATATTAATATAATAATAATAAGAATAATAATAATAATAATAATAATAACAATGATAATAATGTAGATGGACAAGAAGTCGATTGGCATAAATAATAAGAGTCGAGTATTGAACATCGACGGGACACGTGGCGGGGTTTTTGGGCTGATCTGGAGAGATCAACGATATCCAGCAAAGTCAAAGAAATATCAGAGAGAATAAAATTAATCGTTGTCTTTCGCATGCATTAACACTTTAATAATTTACTTAATGTTTTTTTTTTTCTCTTTTTGTTTTGTTTTGTTTATAGAGATAAAAGTGAAGAGAGAAAGGGGAGATATACGAGAAGAATAATGTTGATTACTTAACGAGCAGGGTTTTTACTTTGGAAGTTGGATAAGAAGAAAAAAAAAACATAAAAAGAAAAGTAGTTTTAAGTTGGGGAAGTTTCAGAGAAGTTTCAGAGATATTTTTTTGTTTTTTCTTGGATTGTGTGAGAGAATGAGATGAGAAAAGTAATGGGAAGTTTGAGAACTATGGGGAATAGAGACAAAGATTACTGTGGATTTTTGACTATGTGGAAGAATAGAGAAAGATGAGAGATTGCGAACTTACGCGTGGAGTGGATGTTCTCCTCGGAAAGGCCTGCGATCAAGAGAGAACGTTCGCTAGTTAAATCGTTCCCTCGAGGGAACTTGTTAATTGGGAGCAAAGTTTTAATGACGAGTAATATGTATAAGTATCGAAGAGAAGGGTGAAACAAAAAAGATTGTTTCCTCGTCGTCGTCGTCGTCGTCTTGCGTTGTTTCGCAACTAGAATGCGCTTGGACCACGTGGAAAATACAGCCTAAACGCCAGTACCGTGTCGCCAAATACGTCCTAACGCTAATATATCTATGTAAATATATACAGGGTGAATTTTATAAAATTGTCTCAAACTTTGTTTCAAGATAGATGAGATCGTTACAAACAAAAGTTGTAAATAAACATTGGGGATATTTTCAATAGTTTAGGAGATATGCAGTTTTATAGTTGGGCCAATCGGAGAACGCTGAGAAGCGTTGGCACCGCCCACTTCACGCTCTAGCAGTTCAATGCTCGAGAAATAAAAATGACTGGGTAATAATGTAATAAATAGAATTGATTGCTTTGAAATTTGCAAATCCAAATGTAACGTACACTGTGTTATCTCCACGGCTAGGGAGGGAGTGGGCGGAGCCAATGCTTCTCAGCGTGCTCTCATTGGTCCAACTTTAAACATCGATATCTCGTAAACTATTGAAAATATCCCCAATGTATATTTACAATTTTTGTTCGTAATGATCTCATCTATCTTATAGTAAAGTCTGTTACACTTTATGAAATTCATCTTGTATATGATGATACACATATATAGATAGATAGATATACATATATATATATTTAATAATATAATTATATAGAATCGCTAGCTAATCACTCTTTCTGAAAAACTTGTCAGTCGCAAGGATATTGGAGGAAACGGAGCTCACCGAGCTGGCACCCTCGGAGCTACGTCTTGATAGGCTAACGATTCTAAGGGACTCGGCGAGTCGCTCGTTGAAGCGTTCGTTGATATCCGAGCTATCCTTGTCAACCGTATTATCGCCAATCACATACTCGCCACACTTGGAATTTTGTTCCGAAGACTCATTCATAATGTCGTACTCCTGATCGGAGAAACGTCCGCAGCTTTGTTTCGAGGCGACGCTTGATTTGCTTCTCGTACTATCTAGCGACGATCTTGGACCATTAGCCTCGAACTCCTCGAGAAATCTCAACGAGCACTTCGACTTGGAACTGTCGTTCGAGTGTTCCGAGTCAAGATTGCACAGGTCAGCCTCGAGATTCTCAAAATCAATGCCCTCGCGAGAATTGGCAGCTAGAAATCTTGGGGTGTAATCTCTCGTCTCGTTACAGACGTAGTCCAACTTTGGAATGGATATAGAATCCTCGAGAACGCTATACTCGACCTTAGCAGGTATTATTTTACCATCTAGAGCGTCGCGACTTCCCCAAGCTCGTATCTTCTCTAAAACTCTCAGTGGACTCTTGGAGCTTCGTGATTTGTGACGCGTTGGCTTGCTAATCGAATTCTCCGGGCTCGATTCCAAACCATCAGCATCGTTGATTCTCACAGTTACAGAATTTTTTCGCTCGGCGCTACGAGCCGAATTTAACGAGCTCTTGCGCGAGCCCGAGGGCGAGCGAAAAAAGTCAGCCAATGAATTGAGCCTCGATTCGGAACTGTCGCGACGCTCGGACGATTTTTTCGATTTGCTTCGCTCGCGCTTTTTGTTCCTAACGCGCTTCGCGGTACCAACGAGGCTCGACGCGACGCTATGAACGAAATTTGAGGAACAAGAGGACGGATAGTCGCACGTGGATTCTTGTGGGATCGTTTGTTGCTTCTGCTGGGCTTTAACGATTTGCGACGATGCTTTGCTCTCGGTCGACGTTGGGGGAATGGAAATTTTGTAACCGTGCAACATCGAGGACTGTTCCTCGGGGAAGTGAGTACGGAGATTCGGCCTGGCACGACGTCCGGCGTCTTTGAAATCGTAAGACTCGTACGTCTCCGTGTAAGATACGTTGTCGCGTAGCGTCCCGACTCGCGATACGTTCACGCCTCGCTGCTCGTCGCAGCAATCCTCGTCTAGCTTATCGTCTTCCTTATCGCATCTCGTGCCCGGTATACGAAGTAGCTCGTAGTCCGCGCTACGTCCCGACTGATCGTCGATCAGATTATTCGCCGAGGAGTACAACTTTCTGGATGTTGGGTTACCTATTTCCTGGAGCAGAGGGGAACGATGCGCGCTCGCCAGCAACGCCGTACGTAGCGGGGTCTTTTCGAGATCCGGTGCGGAACGCGACCATCTCTTGCCACCGGGCGATGAGGGATTCGGCGGTTGGGTGATTATTGCCCCGCGTTCGCGCTGATGAAGCGTTGACGGACCCCACGTCTTACCCTTTACTCCGTCAGCCGGTACTAGACGTGGAAAGAACAAAAAAACAAAAATTCTACTCGCTACTCGTTCTAGCTACTTTGAGCTGCCCACGACGAAGTTGATTAATTGAAATATCCATTAACCTTCGAGCTAGCGCACGGCATCGAATCGACCACACCAGGATACATTTGCGTACATTAACCCTCTATGGGCCGAATTTTTGTTTTAAGTTATCTATTCTGGCTTTTTTCTCTTAATAATCTGGCCATAATTCTCTTAATATCTTCTCTCTTAATAATTCTGGCCATAATTCTTCAGAATAGATAACTTAATAATTCTGGCCATAATTCTTACCAAATAATTCTGGCTTTTTTCATGAGAATAGATAACTTAATAATTCTGGCCATAATTCTTCAGAATAGATAACTTAATAATTCTGGCCATAATTCTTACCAAATAATTTTCATGAGAAAAAGTCAGAATTCTTTGGTAAGAATTATGGCCAGAATTATTAAGTTATATTATTAAGTTATTAAGAAATAATTCTGGCTATTTTCATGAGAAAAAAGCCAGAATTATTTGGTAAAATATCGATACCTTAAAATGCGACTTGAAAGTTACACGGGCCCATAGAGGATTAAGGTAGTTCTATCGTTGTATCGTTTTCTTAAGATTTCATTGAAAATGTGGATATATCTTCTTTGATGTCATATGTACGCGAGTAATAATTTTTGGAAAGTTTTACCACGCGGAAGTTGAGATATTTATTGTTGAAAATCAGAATTTTTAATAGTTTCTCATAAGAGCGCATGTTAAAAGTTGCATTTTCATCCATAAATATCCTAGCTCCTACTCGGTGAAAGCCTTCTAAAACTTTGCATACATTTTTATGCAACAACAAAGAAGCTTTATTTAGTTTTTCAAACAAAATCTAAAGAAAAGAATTTTCGCAATTTTTGTAATTATACAGCAGGTACGTATAACCTTGGATGACCTTGAATTTGGGGTATGTTCATCTTTAGTCAATGTGCAACAATTTTTCTTTATTAACTCGAGCCCGCAAACCATTTTGTATGTGAGAAAAATTTAAAAATAATTTTTCGATTTTAATGTCACGATAGAACTACCTTAACCCTCTATGGGCCCGTGTAACTTTCAGGTCACATTTTAAGGTATCGACATTTTACCAAATAATTCTAGCTTTTTTCTCATGAAAAAAGCCAGAATAGATAAATTAAAACAAAAATTCGGCCCATAGAGGGTTAAGTTGTAATTTCTTGTCCCATGTATTTTCCATTTCTTATAGCTTGTTCTTTTTCCCTTAATTTTTTTCAACAAATTCTTTCCCAGAACAAAGATGATGTGTCCGATTATAAAAAAATGATTATTAATTAATTGGTGAATTCTGAATCCCTTAAATCTCCCAGAGGTCATTAAGGTTACACGCGGCTTCTGGCGTTTTAATGCTTTGAGATCTGAGTATTTTCAAGCTTATGTGGTCCGCAGACGCATAGGATGACTTAGAGTCCTCTTTCTCATGAAAAAAGCCAGAATAGATAACTTAAAACAAAAATTCTGCCCATAGAGGATTAAGTTCTAATTTCTTGTCCCATGTATTTTCCATTTCTTATAGCTTGTTTTTTTTCCCTTAATTTTTTTCAAAAAATTCTTTCCCAGGACAAAGATGATGTGTCCGATTATAAAAAAATGATTATTAATTAATTGGTGAATTCTGAATCCCTTAAATCTCCCAGAGGTCATTAAGGTTACACGCGACTTCTGGCGTTTTAATGCTTTGAGATCTGAGTATTTTCAAGCTTATGTGGTCCGCAGACGCATAGGATGACGCATATATGCATCCTTGGAGCTCAAAGGGTTAAATTACCGTGTGCTTGCTCGAAGGTTAAGAAATTCTAACGCTTCTTCCTGGAATCAAAATACAAACGTTATTGACAATAACGCTTCTTCTGTGAATCAAAATACAAACGTTATCAGGGACAACAATGTCTTCGACGTGAGCAGCTCGAAAAAATCATGGAAGAAAATTTAACAGCGATGGAAATTGAGATTAGAGGAAGGAAAGAAAAAACATAAATTGAAAATTGTAAAAATGAATAATGGTAAAGCGACATAGCTCGTTGGTCGAGCGGAGATAAATAAGTAGGCGTCGACAACGAGATTTATACTTGGCTTCTCACACACCATGCCGTTATTTAAAACAAAATATGAAAAAGAAAACGTTAAAATAAAATGGATAACAGATGCTTTTTTCAAGATACGAAAAAACGAATTCGTCAAACGACTCTACCAAAAGCACAAACTTTCTGGAACATCCGGTTTGGAACACTCCAGCGAAACTGAATTTGCTCAAACTCTTGAACACAGCTCGAGCGCCCACACGACTAATTCAATAGTTTTTTCTTTCTTTCTATGTTTGTAGGCACGAACGACTAAAGGGTCAACGATAATAGTGACGAGTTGAAAAAATTATTGCGTGGCTTACAGGCGATCGCACGAAGACGAGGAATACTCGGTGAGCCTGGTGGGCTGTTTGGTCTCGATGGATTTCGCGTTTTTCCACGATCCGGTGCAGTGTGCTGAACCGTTATCGTGTGACGAAAATCTTTGGACAGTACGAGAAACAGGTAAATGTAGATTCTCCTTGGTCGAACAATCCTCTTTCTTTTCGAGTTTAATGAAAGTAAAATTGACGATTACCCGAAGGAGCGCTTATGTTACTTCCGGGCTCTTTCTTGTTGAGTTTGAGCCTCGATTTCTTGAATTTTCCACGTCTCTTGTTGGGCGTTGGTGTATTCTGCTGTTGTATTATCATAACTGTGAGCTCTCGCTCCAAAAGATCGATCTCACGAGCAGCCAATTCTTGCTCTCTCTGTCTCAAAAGTTCCTCGTTTTGTCTCTGCTGTACTTGGGCCTTCGTCAATTCCTCTTCTCTACAGCGCAGTTCCTGCCGGGGGTAAATTTAATTATAATATAGATAGACATTTGTCACAAATCTCATAACTCTTATATGGTACAAAAGTTATTTATAGAAACGAATCTACAATTTTCCTGGTACTTGTAGCTTACCTCTTCGAGAGAACGGCATGCCTTTGTAAAGCATTGTCAGAAAAAATTGTGCAAATATTACCATCTCATACTGAACGATTGTAAATTCTTTATATATCGCCGTAATCTTCCAATTGTTTCTGTCGTGAAAACGATAATTATAGAAAATTGTTCAATGTTTGCTTTTGTTTACCTTTTCCTTCATGCGCAATCCATGAAGAACTTGTTCGATCTCCAATCTCCAGTCATCCTGCATAGTGTGAAATGATTCGTGGGGCGTAGCAGCGAACGCACTTCTCACCTCGTCCAGTGCTACGAGAATTTCGGCGAACCCGGGTCTCCCATGACTGTCCGACGACCAGCAAGCTAAGCCACGAATAAACAAAAGATTGAATGAAAATATCACAGAATCTTGTTGGAGTTTGATGTGGCTACAAGTTTGTTTTGTAGAGTTTGCTTACCTTCCATCAGATATCTCCAAGGCTGCGGACATGTCGTGGGAATTGGCAGAGTTAATTTGTTAACGGCAACGCCATAAGCTACGGCCAAAGCATCGATGCCTTTGTAAGGCGTCTCACCGGTCAAGAGCTCCCATAAGAGCACACCGTAACTGATTAACAAAGAGATAGTTTATAAAAAATCAACTCCGCTACCACAGGATAGATTTAATGTATAAAAAGGAAACTCACCTCCAGACATCACTAGCTTTACTGAATGTACTTTTCTTAATGACTTCTGGTGCCATCCAAGCATAAGTTCCAGCAGCGGACATTCGGGTAGTTTTGTAAACTTCCCTCGCCAAACCGAAATCCGTAATCTTCAGGGTCTTGTACTGAAGATCGTCATTTTCGATCGGTTCGCTAAGCAACACTGTCGATATAAAATTTCAAACATTATAACGAACGATTTTTTAAATTTGAATTCGAAGAATTTGGAGTTTTTTTTGTTGTTGTACCATTCGAACTCTTCAAGTCCCTATGGATGAGACTTATCGGAGCTTTGTTGTGAAGATAGTCCATTCCTCGTGCTATTTGTATCGCCCAATCGACGAGTACATCGGGTCGTATTTTACGACCACTGAGAACCCTGTTGAGACTTCCACCTCGTGCATACTCCATGACCAGGCACATGTTTGGCATTTTGAGACAAACACCCTCGAGTTGAACGATATTTTCGTGCTTAAGTAGCCAAAAGAGCTTCGCTTCTTGTCTCACGTTTTCTAATATAACACTTGGCTCCTCGTCCGGATCTTGACGCGCTGCTTTCACTGCGACTTCGTGCTTTTGCCAGAATCCTCTGTTTACACGTAAATTAAAGGATTAATTAAAATACACGAGTAATGAGAAAGTTGATTATTATCATATTTTGAAAAATCTGACACGAACCTGTAAACCTTGCCAAAACCTCCTACTCCTATTACTTCCTCTAACTGCAACTCCAGAAAATCGATCTCGATAGGTTGTACTTTGTCGATCACCGATGATACCCTGTCGATGCTTTCCGCCTCAGCGACAAAGTTCGCAGGAAATATACCGACCTTGCCACGTATCTTTCCCGTCCACCAACCCTCATCACCCGAGATCTTGGAATCTTTGGATAAAACCTGCAAGCGTTCGTTTCAATAAAATGATTTGCATTTTTGCTACAATCCTTATCGCAGATAGAAAGAGTATTTCATATTGCTGTTTACCTCCACAGTTTCTCCTCTCTGTAACGAGAGTTCGTCCTCGCCCTGTGCGACATAGTCGAAGAGCGCTGTAAAAATCGTCGAGCTACTATCCTGTCTCGAATGAGACGAAGAATGCGTTGCGTGAGAGGGACTCGTCTGTTGAGACACGGTTCTAGCGGTGTCTCCGCTATGAGTGTCGGAAACGCTGCTGTCAGACATATTGTTGCTAGAGGTACGTCCATACAAATAGGCGTAGCTACAAGAAGAAAAAAATATATAGTCGCACCGCAATAATTAACCACGTATGAAATATCGGGCAATTGTAACATATATATCGCATCAACTTTTATTAAATCTGTGCTCTCGGACATAGGGGAAGCGTGAACTATTTGGAACATCGTCTACCAATCTTGCGTCTCGCAACATTTTACCTTTTCCCAATATCTGAATGCACTTTCAGAGAAAATGGTCTGGAAAATTTGGCGAGGAGGGTTTTCATCGCCTTAAGAAAGAAAACAATCAGCAGATATAGAAAACAAACTCAACCCTTGGCTATACTTTGTTTCAACAAATGGTCCAAAAGAAAGATAGGCTAGCCATGTTTCTAGGTTATGTTTAACCTTCAATTGCAACTTAAGAACAAAACACACAGAACCCAATCGAAATTAAAACGAATTAGGTTTTACCTAGCTGAGTAACTGTTTCCTCTGCCAGGATTCTGATATCGGGGCGATGAGGCTGCTGTACTTGGAGTTTGGGGGTGTGAGGAGCCATTCTCCGGATATAGTAGAAACCGCTCGCTCCGATGACGAGCATCAGGTTGTCCGTGGTCCATCAAGGTAGACAAGCCTCTCGCCGATAGCCCGGCTGGCGGCATATGGCTAAACACTCACTTGTACTTAGCGTTCCCGTGGCAAACTTTTGTCCCTAACCTCTCCCGTGTCACACCAACCGTCATAAATACAACGTACAATCCTCGCACCTGTTATTACGTACACTTGTCCCCAAGAAAAAACAAACACCCACAAATATTTCACGATGCGAAATTCTCAACGATGAAAATTCTCGACTGTCTTGGGTCAAAATCTCACGAGATAAGACCCATCCGCGGTAATCCCTCTTCTCTTGGCTCCCATCGTGTTTATTTATTTGTACAATAATAACGAGGCCGAATATTTTAGCTCTCGCAAGCCATAATTGCATATATATTTCTGTTGCCTAGTGTGCTCGTCGGAACGAGAATAATTTCATTAGGACGTTCACCTTCGAGGATTCGCCCGACGCACGACACGATTATCACACGCGTTAAAAGATTGCACAAATTTAAAGGGCCCCGTGCGCGTGTAAGCACATCACGACGAGAAAAATAGTGGGGTAAAGGAGAGGAAAGAAGAAGAGAAAAAAAAAAAAAAAAAAAAAAAAAAGAGGAACGCGAGCGGCGTACGACACACGTACCTTCGCCTCCGCGCTACCCCGTGATTGAAAACACTTGCCACACTACCGGCATTACAGCGATAATCGTCCACGTATTTGTTACTTGAACGAGTTTTCGATGATTTTAATCGACCCACCCGGGAGAGTTCGTTTTCTTTCCCGAGACAACGTGAGAGATAGCGAAAAGAAAAAAATTCACCGTGAAAACACACACTCGTTCTCTCTCTCTCTCTCTCCTACTTGAGGAGGGAGGGGGGGGGCACTCGCGTCAGGGTGTGTATGTATACCCACAAGCCACTGTTTACGCGGCCGTTCTCAAACGTTTTTTACGTGACTGTCCCGAGGTTAGTGTCTTATCGGGGATATGAGAGCGGCGGGGACGCCTCCCCCACGACGCGGAACTCCGCGTCAAGCCGCAGCAAACCCGAATACACCTCATCAACGGACGAATAAACGAGCACAACTCACGGCGATAACCTAACGGACGCCATATTCGTTTTTGACGGTCCCACCGTTGACGTGCGCTGCTAGATGGCTATTCGCGAGAGGATGACCACCCCGCGAATCGGGATTCCACTCAAGCCTGATCTTCAATGTCCCTTTTCTCCTTCATCCCCCCCTCCCTCCCCAGCCCTCGTTTTCGTGGAATACCCGCAGGTATTCTCACGCGTTTGAAGAGACAATAAAAGTAACTACTCTCGAGCCGATTTCGTTATCGCGTAATTCTATTGTTGATAAGATGATGAGATTAGCGAGAATTGCAATAAAATTTATCCAGGACACTTTCGAACATGATCTCTACCTCCCCCCACTCCTCGTGATTTACCCGTCGCACTGGCCTGGTGACATTATCTCGAACAGATGTCCCTAGATAATCTCGGTATCTTTAGATGAAACAATTATCTAAGAGTAGAATTTTTTTATTTTGGGAAATATCTGATTTGCTGGGGGTTTGTTTTTTCGTTATGTCTTTTTAATCAATCCGAGTTTTTGTTTGATCTTACATTACATAAAAATACATTGAAAGGCGAGATGAGAGAGAAATGCAAGGAAGTATGATAGCAAAAAAAACTGTTACACGATCATCTCCAATTCTCTGGCGTAGTCTATCGCAAGAGTAGCAAGATCAGCGCTGGGTATGGGATCTTCGGCTTTTTTCTCGCTTGGCGCTGTGAAGTAGAAATTTCCATCTTTCTTGAGGGTCCAATTTTTCTTTGTCGCAAAAGCCATTGTGTCCTTTTCAGAACTGAGGTTGAGCATTCGCGATGCGTCCTTGATGGATACCTTGTCATATGCGCTTTCCATACAAGCTCCAATTTCATCACGAACGGTGTTCAAGAGAATGTCGATAAAAAAATTATATGACGCAGCGGGAACGTTTCCCTTGGCCAAAAATATCTTATTGTAAGATCCTTCCATCAAGCATTGCTCCAAACTCAATGGATGCCTTATATAGACATTCGATTGTATCTGATCGGATGGCAGCAGTTCTAGTTCCGTGTGAAATTCAGCCACTCTATTTTGTGACAGTAGAAAGAGGAGATTGAGACCCAGTAATTGATACTTGTAAGCCGAATCTGGCAGACCCGATTTGTAATCAAAATAATAACACTTCAATTGTGCCATGTAACGTTCGAACGACGGGATATCTTCAGACGCTATGCTCCACTGAGCTCCGGTTTCCAGTATATCGCCTGAAACAATGGTTTCAATTTCTGTAAACAGAGTTATTTCTTGGATTCAGCATTGATACGCAAAGATTACATACGTGCTATGAGTAATTCTTTTTGGGACGCCACGCTATTAGACGTTGGTAAAAACGTTACATGTGTAAGAGCCATCTGAAAGATAAATGTTGTTAAAAATCGCATCGAACAGTAAACACCATCATTCATTGAGTAAAAAAGTCAAAGGATACTGTTGAAAAGAAAAGATGTGATGATGACAATCCATTTTGACAGGAAAAAGAAAGAGGTTATGTTGAATGAAATACACGGTGAATAGAAATTAGAGACAGATAAGTATGTTGTTACCTTGAGTAGATCAAGAATTTCACCGCATTTTTTCAAATTGCACGGTTTCTTCGCCCATTCTCGATTCAAGTTTTGATAAACTGGAACAATCTCTTGGAGTGCCGCCATGTCCGTAAGAGCTGCTGAGACCATCGGGATTATCGCGAACTGAATGTACGCTATGTAAAGAAGAGATGGATTGTGTTTGAAATGAAAATATTTCTAGTAACTTTACTATGGATACGTTGCATTCGGAGCGCGAATTTTGATCCGTAGTCGATTCACGCGCCAGGGGTTATCACCTATGATCGATGGAAAAATCACGGATCATAACCTCATATCGCAGTCTCCACATTCGTATTTACGTGGCTACGATAATTTTGCTAGAATATAATGTAGCTAAAAATTCACCGTTGCTGTTGTTATTTTTCGCTTCGTCATGATACTTCATTATATTCCTGTTAAAAAAGTTGTTGTTATTCGGCTAACTTCACGGAGTACGCGATTCGCACCACAAACTATGCAAGTAGTAGACCGTGAAGTTGGCTGCTCAATTTTATTCATCAATACACACTGCGCATTCTCGGTTCGACCAGGTTTTCGCACGAATGCTACTTTTTATTGCAGTCTTCCATCTGCTGATCTTTCCAATTTTATTAATGTTCGGACAGGGGCACGGTCTTACATACAAGTCTGTCAACTCCCGGGAGTGGGGGTGACTCGCTTGTTAAAGCAGTTTTTGGAAGTTCACGGTTTGGCCACATGCGGCACTGCAATCGCGTGCCGATTGGGTTGCGCAAGCCCACTATTAACTTGACTAGCAAAAAATAAAAACAATATTATTGTCGGTAAATCTTGAAGATTATTAAATTAAATATCGCACAACATTAATACGAGCCGAGAAAATGTTGAACGTAAATGGAGAAAAAAATCGCACAGAGCCAACGAAAACGATGATTATGAGGTTATGTCATGTCGACACTCGATAGCAGCGCTGCAGGTGGCGATAGAGAGAACTCGATTTGTCTGCTTCAATATGCGAGTCACTTTAGCCTTCCCCCACTCCCGGGAGTTGACAGCCCTGTATGTAAGACCGTGGACAGGGGCGACAAGAAAATAGCAAGCCGCATTCTCATGATTTTCAAATCTTCTTCACTGCCTAACAATTCGTCGAAGTGCAGAGTTTTCCGTTGGAGAATAGGCCAAATATCCAATGAGAACCACGAAAAAGTCGTTTTCACTGAAAGATCGAGTGCTTTCGACGTTTTTCGTATATTGTTGATCGAAGTAAATAAATACGTATCTCGTTGAGAAGAATAAATCAATTAATTCGAGGCAACATTAACTGACGCAACTCATGAATATTATTTCGAGAATATCGTTTGGTACTCGAGAAAAATAAAACATTCCTCAGTAGCACTCGCGCACTCCACGGGCGCAGTTGAGTGGTTGGAGATATCCGAGTGTCATCTTTGCCGGCCTTCGACTTCCTCTTCCCGTGACACGATACAATGGCGTCCGGAGTGAGTATTTCCCATGCGACGTTTTCACCCCTAAACATCGACGTTATTCGTGTCCCATAGCGTTATACGAATAGGAAAATATGAAGCTGTAATGACGTTTTATCTAATGGTGAGAAAATTTGTTTCAGAATCTGTACACGTACCCGGAAAATTTCAGGGCTTACAAAGCCCTGATCGCGGCCAAGTATTCCGGTGCTACGATCAATATCGTCAAGGATTTCGTATTCGGAGAGACCAACAAGACCGATGCTTTCCTTAAAAAGTTCCCGTTGGGCAAGGTTAGTTATCATTCAACAACTTAATATTTATGAATACCCGCAATAATAATGTTTTTACCCTTGAAACTGTCTCCGACCATTGTGCCAAAAAAAACAGCCGATTTTTATCAAGGAAAAACAATCCGGCCCCTCGAATTTCTGACATATGTCTTGTTCGTTATTGAGATTTTCATGGTTTCTTTTGATTCTCGATGCAACAAATGTGCAAAAAAATGTAAACCCTTTATTGCAGAGAAACGCATCCACCTATTTTTTTCATATTTTTTTTTTGTCAAGGTACCAGCCTTCGAGACTACGGATGGCTCATCTGGTTCTAAGTACATCACAGAGAGCAATGCCATTGCCTATTATGGTGAGTCTTGCATTCCGGTACATTCTTTTATTTCTATGTTTGGGAATTGCTAATTTTAGCGTGGCTAGTTCTCGGACCTTTCTAAAAATATCACAAATTCCATCTACAGTCGCTAATGAACAGCTGAGAGGCCAGTCTGACATTGAGAAAGCACAGGTTCTCCAATGGCTGAGCTTTGCAGACTCTGAAATCATCCCCGTTAGTTGTACTTGGGTCTTTCCTCTTCTGGGTATCATGCCATACGAGAAACAGGTAAGATGAATAATTCATTATTAGCAGTTATTACAGATAAAAATTTAAAAAAGATTTTCTTTACTACATATAAATATTATATGTTTAGTAAAAAAATTTAATTATTGTGAATATGATATTTATTTCCATAGAGAATATTAAAAATTTTGTTTATATTTCTCCTTGAAAAGGCGAATTTTCGAATTAATCCGTTTCGATTTTCGTAACGAAAGGAGATATAGTAAAAATGTATCAAGTAGAGATTTTATCGATATCGAGGAATTTTGAGATGTTGATTCTGCTTGTACATACATCTTTGCAAATAAACGACAACTGTGAAAATTGTATGAGCACGTTTTGAAGCAATATTGCGACTTATGAAACGTTTAAATTTCAGACCGTGGAAAGCGCAAAGGAGGATGTTGCACAATTCATGACGTACCTCAATGAACATTTGCTCACAAGAACGTATCTGGTTGGTGAGCGTCTGACTCTTGCTGATATAAGCGTAGCCATGACGCTTCTCCATCTGTACCAGTACATTCTCGAGCCCAAACTGCGAGCTCCTTATCAGAACGTCAACAGATGGTTCCAGACGATCGTGTACCAGCCCGAGGCGATTGAAGTAATCGGTAATTTCAAATTGGCTGATCAGATCCTCGAGTACGATCCTAAGAAGTTCGCTGACCAGCATCCGGGCAAACTGTCGAAGAAGGACTCTAAGAAGGAAGCGAAGAAGGAAAAGAAAGCAGAGGGTGTCGATGGCAATCAGCACCCGAGCGAATCGTCGGGGACAGACTCGGCTCTTACCAAGAAGAATTCGAAGAAAGAAGGAAAGAAGGATAAGAAGGCCGCCGAACCAGCTGAAGAACTCGACGCCGCTGAGGCTGTTCTCGCAGCTGAGCCAAAGTCTTCGAATCCATTCGACGCAATGCCCAAAGGCACTTTCGACATGGACGACTTTAAGCGATTTTATTCCAATCAGGATGTCGACCAGTCCGTGCCGTACTTTTGGGAAAAGTTTGATCCGGAACATTACAGTATCTGGTTCGGCGAATACAAGTACAACTCCGAGTTGTCCAAGGTAAAGCGATCATTAAATTTTGACATTGAGGTATAAGCATCCAATTTTTCTCAATTAATTATGTTTCTAATGATATTTTTTCAATCTTCTCTAGGTGTTCATGTCTTGCAATCTCATTGGTGGAATGTTCCAACGTTTGGACAAGATGCGAAAGGCCGCGTTCGCGAGTGCTTGTCTTTTCGGCACTGACGACAACAGCAGCATAAGTGCTATTTGGGTGTGGCGTGGGCAGGATCTTGCTTTTACTGTAAGTAATGATACCATTCGTTTTTCGAAAGAAATTTGAACCATCGCGATAACTTTATTTTCCCCATTACAGCTGAGCCCTGACTGGCAAATCGATTACGAATCTTACTCTTGGTCCAAACTCGAACCTTCGGACGCAAAAACGAAAGAATTGGTCGAGCAATACTTCAGCTGGACTGGTACAGATAAGGATGGACGAAAATTCAACCAGGGCAAGATCTTCAAATAAAAAAATCCGTCGAACGCTTTATAATAAGATCTCCCAATTGACATGAAATAAATCTTAAAAAGTGACTTGTGATTATACACAAATTTCGCACGAATGAGTTGTAAATGAGAGACGCGAAAACGCAGCCCTTCCTTCCATCGTCATCCTATCCTTATACCCTTTAAGGATCTCAAAGGTCTTCGTGCTACTACTACTACTATGTTCATAAATACATTGCCATCTCGAACTTAGTGATTTCATCATCTCACTCGTTTGTTACCGTTCATAAGAACATTTTTGCCCGCTTGTGTAATCAATGCTTCAAAAAAAATGTAAAATTTCATTTTCAACCCTTCGGAAATTTTTGTATCCATTATTCGTTTATTTAAAGTGCGACATGACATTGGAAAAAAAAGGAGGAGAAGAGGCCAAGAAGTTGATCAATGTAACGCTAATAATTATGATTTATATTTCAATTATGATTAAACACAAAAGTTTTTGTTCTTAAAAACCTTTACTATCTAAGAATCTGCGACACAGGGTGACGTAGTCTCCTCGAAATTTGATGATACCCGCAGGTTCGTTAATTTTCGATCCAACTTTTTTCAGGGCATTCGCCTCGAGAAATTCCCTCAATTCTTTCTCCAAGAGGTAAATATCTCCCTGTATCTTACGAACCTGCGTGACTCTTCTCGTGTTACGCACAGTGATTCGAAGATACACGGGAACCATGTGATTCTTCGTCCGTTCCACAAAGTACGGTAGTGATTTGGTTTCAGCTGCGACATGTAATAAAAGTTTTTATAAAAGTTCAAACATCTAGCTGGTCTTAGCACTGAGAAATATAAAAAACAAAACTCACGTGATTGGGGCTTCCATCCTGATGGTAAATCCTGTACGTTTTTGGGAGGTTCCGGAATGAGTTTATACCTTAGCGCCCATTCGACATAAGTCCATTCCTTAGGATCCTGCGTTACTTCAAACTCAGGTAATTCTATCGTTCTTTTCCTCGTGTCAACGCCAACGTCCACACCTATCCATCTAGTTTGTACCTACGTTCCATAACGATCACAGTGAAATAATATTATTCAATCCAGATCATTGAGTTGACATTACATATTTCTGATTTTTGAGGTTATGAAATATTTTGCCACTTTCAACGAAAATTCCTGTACGCCTTTGAGGATTGACACATTATAAATCTAAAATAATAGTTCGATCCTAAAACTGTTATACGTCACCAAGAAACCATGAGATATTTGAGCTCATCGCAGTGTGCATGCATATTTAATATTCTCGATCATATTTCGAGCTGGACTTTAAACGTAGCAACATGTGGTTTTCACTCTCACGATTTAAAACGCTACGTACTCGTGAATTTATAACCAACAAAATGACGAACAATGGCAAGAGTAATGCGATAGTCTAAAAATACAGCAAACTATGTGACGAGAAGAAAAAAAATAGATAAGGGTTCGCCGTGAGGCCCTTCACTTCCGAACACCGATAATACGCCTACTCGTGCCAGAGTTTCGCGTCTCCGATCGTTGGATCGCACATTCTTCGATCGAACCGTTGACACGGATCACATACCTGATCGACGACTGGAAAATTATTTTTCCAACAATTACCGGCGAGTCGAGGTGTGCGGATCACCGCGAGTGCGGAACGTGCGAAAATCCGAAGGGCAGCCATTTTGACTTCGGTAAATAAGGGTCGGTGGCCGCCATTGGTGCGCACGGGCGCGTCTTCCTTCTCCGTTCTCTCGTGTCCGTCTCGACTTTTCCGTGGCAGGCGAGCACGTAATTTTTTTTAACGCCTTTTTCTTCGCTCGCAAAAGTGACGTGACAATCAGAAAAGTTTGTTAATTTTTACGAAGTAAAGGAAATCACGACGATTAACCAAGGGCGTGAAATTCGATCGAACATTGTTGACCGCGGTAGTTAGCTCAAAGGTACTGTAGGGATACGGGAAAAGTGCCGCGTTGTTCCGCGTTTAGCATGACGTTTTTTTTCCTAATACAACATTCGTGTCCCACGTACTATTAAACTATCCCTCGTGTGACCTCCTCGATCGTATAAAAACGTTGGATCGATCACGCGTAGATCCAATACTGTCGCAGCGACGATTATTTACGTGTGAAATAATACTAAAACGTTGTGAAAATTTTATGACGAACGGGATATACATGGACACGGTGAAAGGTAGTGTCAATGTCCGTCAGATGGCGATAGTGTTAAAACAGTGGAACAGCGCATAGACACCCTGCAACGGTACTGTGTTTTTCACGGGGATATTATTCCCGTTTGTACGAAAAAAAGGTCGAGTTTTCGGGAGGATTTTCGGCCTCAGAGGTGAGTACATTGCGAGACGCAACTTTGACGTATGAAATAACCAATCGCGATATTACCCAAGACCTCGAAATAAGCTTCCGAAGTTCGGCCACTCTCGGGCCCCCGACCTTTTGTTTATTCGTGGCGATTTTTTTTCGCGATCGTTTAATCCAATCTTTTATCGTACAAACCAATTTCCCAACCCTCGATTTTATCCCTCGTTACTTAACTCCCTTTCTTCCCTCCACGGTGACACCACAATTACAACGATACGTTGTCCCAAATCCGAGATATCGTGAGAAATAAAACGAAGCCTTTTTCGACGGGCCAGCCTAGAGAACCTGTGTGTGTGAGAGAGAGAGAGAGAGTGAGAGAGCGAGGCTCGCGGTAACATCGGTGTGTAAATGCAAAGTTTTGTCACGTAATTTTTTTTCTCTCTCGGCCAGGGCCGCATCGGTCAACCCCGCTGTCTTTTCTGTATACGTGACGCTCGGGTACCCTGCGGCTTCCAAAACTCCGTTGGGTCTTGCACGCGTAACCTGGGCCTGACTCAATATAGGTTTCATCACTCGAGGATTATACTCTCTCTCTCTCTTGCGCGTTACCCATAGATCTTTGTTCCTCCCGTCTCTCGTTTCCTCCCTTTGCGCGATCTCACGGAAATGGAGTCGTTTTATCGTCGCTGCCGTCTGCTGCCTATGCTGCTTCACGTCGCGTTACACACACACACATGCGCACACTAGTCACACACACACACATCCATCAATATATATATATATATATATCAATATATATATCAATATATCTCTATATGAATACACACACACACACACACACACACACACACACACACACACACACACACACACACACACACACACACAAATACACACACATGCATCAATATATATATGTATATATATATATCTGTATATGAATACACACACACACACACACACACACACACACACACACACACACACACACACACACACACACACACACACACACACACATTTCTGAACCGCGAGTAGTACACGCGATGTCCTTTGTCGCTTTACCCCGATCATGAAAATTGTTTGACTAACGAAAAATAAAAAAAAATAGAAAAAAATAAATAAAAAAAATTTCAACCCTTTTTCTCTCGAGTGACGGTTAACCGTAATTTCTACCCCTCTTTCCAATCGGCCACCCTGTAAAGGAGACACAGAGGGTTGTAATATGAGAACTGGATATTTTATATGTATAGTTATACTTGCGCATGGGTCTATGCACTTTTACATGCATTTACCACATGCTTAAAATCTGACCTCAATTAAAAATGATCTAGATAATTGGAATAGTTTGTTATTTTTGTGGAAAATTGGTTCTAGTTGTTTGCAACGCTTGGAATTATTTCTTTGTTAAAATTTCAATTGGATTGTTTATATTTTGTTTGGTTAAGTGAAATTAAGATTGAGGATTGTAAGTTTGAGAGGTTGGGGAGTTTTTTGAGCATTAGCGGATCTTTTTTTGTTTATTGGGGGAGAGCGTTAGCTTTGTGAATTGCGCAAACTCAGAATACCCATGGAATGTGTGATTTTTCAGCTGACGCCACGACGGATACCCCCCAAGAGAAATCACCCAAGAAATTATGGAATTCCGTTTTCAGGAGCCCAATGTGGGTTGAAGTGAGATGGCATCCAGGGAGAAAAGACCCTTAGGGCCTTCCAAATCAAAGCAGAAGGCGAACAATGAGTCTGTCCTACCGTCAACACAGAACAATCGTAAAAGATCCCAGACGAGCCTGAAACAGCAACAGTTGGCACGCGACATATTAGAAGTCGTTGCGACCGGGAGTCAGCTATCGCCGAAGCTGGAAGCTGCATTGCCACGTAAAAAGGTTTTGAGGAGTCTAAGGCGTAAGCAAAAATTGAGAAGCGCCAAGGCAAATCTCATCAACGTCAAAGTAACAAAGAAAGTACCTATTAAAAATCTTAGGAGAATAGCGGTGGATGTTAAGAAGGGTGTTAAATTGAAAAAGGTTAAACGACTGGTGGAAGCGGACTTAGATACTACAAGCATCGTCGAGGATAGAGTGGACAACGAGGAGGACGATACGGAGAACGAAACGACTGGTAAAAGTATCACGAAGAACAATCTACGAGCGAAAAAGACAAAGACGACAACGTCCACGATAACTGGGACAACGTCGACGACCACGACGAATACGACGACCTCGAGAATAGCAGAGGAAACGGATAGTGTGCCTTCCACCGAACGAGAAACTACGGAGATTCTGGTATCCTCTAATTCTAAGAACAGTCCAAAAACTACCAGGAAATTGAAGAATTTAGAGAGCCCGGAGTCACCGTCGAAGAGTGTGAAGACGGGGAAGAGTACGACTAAACGTAACGCGAGTAAAGAACGCGATATCGTTAAGTCGACGACGACAACGAGAGGTATCGTCAAAGAGGTCGAGACCAACGCGAACAAGACTACGATCAGCAATAACAACAGTAGTAGCAGCAGTACTGGCACCTCGCCAGAGACTAAAAATTCGAAAAAACAATTGTCTTTCAACAGTTCGATAGATCTCACTATAGAGGAGGTCGTATCATCGATGTTAAGCGACACGGAGAACGAGGATTGTCAAGTCGTCGGTGGTAAATTAACGAGAAGTCGTAAGATGCTTATCGACGAGAAGATCTTTACCGAGGTCGAGATAAAGAAGGAAGTCCTCGACGTGGACGAGACGAGATCGTTGTCGAAGGAGGATCGTCCTGTTACACCTCAGCAGGAGACACAAACTGCGATACAGTTGAGAAATCGTTCGAGTCATTCCTTCGCTCAGCGTAGTCTGAGAAACGGTAAATTGAGACAACTCTCGGATTCCGGTGTACCGGTAGATGGAGAATTGAAGAAACGAGCCTGGCTCAACATGGACGAGTCGAACGCGACTGAATCCGGGACGGAAACGAGCGTCGATAATGTCTCGGATGGAAATATCGACGGTGAGTCTTCGTTCTCGGAATCAAGCGGTAATGATAATCAAAGTAACGCTGCGTCGAGTAAGGACGAGACTTCGCCTATTAAATTAGACTCACCCACAGATTTTGCCCAAGTTATAGATAGTAGTATCGAGCTCGAGAACAACAACAACAGCGAGCGAGTCGATAGAGCATCCGGCGAGGTTGGACCAATTTTGCGCTCTAAGACGAAAGCCAAGAGTACGGAAGTCGAGATCAAACTGGAGGACGGTGAGACGGAAGAGCCGAGACCATTGGGACGTAGTCTGGCGAGCCAGCTGGAGCCAAGGAAAAGCGGTAGTCTCGACCAATTGCGAAAAGATGGTTTGACGAAAATCGTCGACAGTGGGAAGCCAACGAAAACGCGTCGTAGCAGCTTGAATATCGATGTGAAGAAGACAATGAGCTCTTTCTACACGAACGAGAAGACCGAGAATGCCTCGAAATCACAGATCGACCAAATGATCGAGAATATCAAGCTCACGATAGCGAAATCTATAGAGAGCAAGATCTTCGGTCCGGAGAAGAGTCTTGTACGTAGTAAAAATTTCGAGGTACCTAAGATCGAGGAAATCGTCGCGCCACTAAGTGCGGAGTCGCAGAAGCTTGGCCTCGATGAGAATGCGGTCGAGGACGACAAACCAAACGCTTCGAAGAGTTCCGACAGTGCGGCATCGAACAGTTCCGATAACTCGTTGCCTAAACTAGCCGACACTGCCAAAGAGATCGAGAAGCTGGTAATGGGTGATATCGAGCTTGTCGAGACACAGAACAGCGAGTCGGCGAGCGTGGAGTTACCCAGGGACGAGCAACAGGTTGTCGTCGAGCAGAGAGAATCCTCGGATGTTAACTTAGCGAAGGAAGAGGATGCAGCGATGAGCCAAAAGTCTGAAAAAACAGGAGACGAGAGTTTCTCCAACGAAAACGAGAGAGTACCTTCCCTCGAGAAACCGGACGAGACGGGAATTGAGAACGATCAAAGAGATACGAAGAAATCCATCGTCACGAGGAAATCATTGCGAATCAAAAGCTCGAACGAGTGTATCGCGGATCTTGATAACAGTGGGAAGTCCACGAGTAGCGTCGACGATAGCGAGAAAACAAAGTCGGATCTTGACTGCGAGGACTCGAGAAAGGACGAGAGTCTGGACAACGAGCTGAAAGAAACGAGTTCGAGCTTCGTCGAATCGTTGGACGTTACAACGACGCTGGACAGTTCGAGTCAGCGAAAATTAATCGAAATTGAGAGCATGCTTGCATCTTCTTCCTTGTCCGAACAAGTTCCAGTGACGATGGACAAAAAGATTGTTGGGAAGGATACTAATGTTTCCTTGAATTCTGAAGATTCGGAAACGTTGGAGAGCATCTCTAAGGAGGTGGAGAGACTGGTTACTGGAGCTTCGACGACGAACACGATAGAGAAGAGCTACCTGGATACCACGAACCAGGAAACTTCCATGAGCGAGGATAGGTTAGAGGAAACCTCGACGATTAACTCCAGCGAGAAAACGATGGAGAGTGAACAGATGGAAGAATCGCAGACCTCAGAAACGTCGATAAACGATGCGACAGTAGACTCGACTTTGTTGACCTTGCACAATCAAAGTGAAATACACACAGCCACGAGCAATCCTGATACAGAAGAAGACCCAACTGCAGCAACGACAAAAATGCACAAAACAAACTGTCCGGACGATAGCGAGGAAACGACAGAAAATTTATACAAAAGTCCTGCTAAGGAAAATTCTGATCGTAGCCAAGAGATCGTAGAGACACGAGACACGAGTAAATCAAGAAACGAGAAGAATTCGGAGGAACAAAAATCAGCAGCTGAGGAGAATCGACGAGTTTTGAGGGCTCGCGACAAGCTGAAAAGAGCCGAGGCTAAACAAGGCGTAAGAGGTACAGAGATCAACGAGACAACGGTAAAAGTCGAAGGGGATATTCAACAAGAACTGGACGAAACGCAGGAGTTATCGTCGGAGGAACGAACAACACCGGACAAGTCGAACAAAGAGCAGGAACATCCTGAGACGAGTCTCTTGACGATTAAGTTGGAAGAACCCGATCCACCTGCACGTACGCGACGCAGTCGGGAGGTCAAGAGACGTAAAGAAGAATCGAGCCAGCAGCAAAATACATTGAAGAACAAACGTAGCAGAAAGGACGTGAGGAAATCGGATCAGCAGAACAAAGAGGAAACGCTTTTGGACAACGAGGTCGCCACGATAAACGAGAACAATCGTTCGCTGGTTGAGAAATACGACAAGGTACTTGGAGGAACGGATAATTTGCGAGGTTTCTCAGAAGGTGGTCGAGGACCGGTCGAGAAGCTTCAGGACAGCGTGGACAATAATCGTAGCAAATCTGAGAACGATATCGACAATGTAAAGAACAAATCCGAATGCAGTGGTAGATTGTCGCATCAGAGAGCAGAAAGCGATACGCTCAAGGAAACCGAACAAGTCGATGGGGTCTTAAACGTAGACTGTAAAATCACCAAGACACCGGAAACACCACAGAAAGATTCGGACGATGCATCGACCTCTGGTGAATCGTCGAGTAGCTTGACCCTTGGTAGCTCCAAATTGGACGAAACTCCTGAGGATAAAGTCAAGAAGGAATCGATACTTCGTCTTCTCGGGCTTGAACCATTGGAGAAAGCTGCCGAGCGATTGAATCATCAGAAAGCGAGGAAGGAACAGTACACGGGGACACTCAAAACCGTCATCAGAGTGCAGAAGGACAAGGACAAGAAGAGGTCGAGATCGCCTCTGAAAATGGTGCTCAAGCAGGGGAGAAGCGATGGGGATGGAGACTCACCGGAGTTTTATACCATTCAGAAGGAGGTATTGTTAATCTCTCTTTCTTAACGCTTAGAGACCTGAGTACTTTCAAGCTTATGTGGTCCACAGACTCATAGGCTGATGCATATATGCGTCCTTAGAGCTCAAAGGGTTAACCCTCAGTGGCCTAAGAACTTTCAAGCCTATAAGGTAAAGGACTCAATTATTGAACATGGACCAAGTATTGAACATTCTTGTATTTTTGATTATTATATTTAATTTTGCTTAATAAAAATACAAGTGTTCAATAACTTGTCCATGTTCAATAATTGGGTCCTTTAACCTTATGGTCCGCAGACTCATAGGCTGATGCATATATGCGTCCTTAGAGCTCAAAGGGTTAACCCTCAGTGGCCTAAGAACTTTCAAGCCTATAAGGTAAAGGACTCAATTATTGAACATGGACCAATTATTGAACATTCTTGTATTTTTGATTATTACATTTAATTTTGCTTAATGAAAATACAAGTGTTCAATAACTCGTCCCATGTTCAATAATTGGGTCCTTTAACCTTATGGTCCGCAGACTCATAGGCTGATGCATATATGCGTCCTTAGAGCTCAAAGGGTTAACCCTCAGTGGCCTAAGAACTTTCAAGCCTATAAGGTAAAGACTCAATTATTGAACATGGACCAATTATTGAACATTCTTGTATTTTTGATTATTATATTTAATTTTGCTTAATAAAAATACAAGTGTTCAATAACTCGTCCCATGTTCAATAATTGGGTCCTTTAACTTTATGTTCCGCAGACTCATAGGCTGATGCATATATGCGTCCTTAGAGCTCAAAGGGTTAACCCTCAGTGGCCTAAGAACTTTCAAGCCTATAAGGTAAAGGACTCAATTATTGAACATGGACCAATTATTGAACATTCTTGTATTTTTGATTATTACATTTAATTTTGCTTAATGAAAATACAAGTGTTCAATAACTTGTCCATGTTCAATAATTGGGTCCTTTAACCTTATGTTCCGCAGACTCATAGGCTGATGCATATATGCGTCCTTAGATCTCAAAGGGTTAACCCTCAGTGGCCTAAGAACTTTCAAGCCTATAAGGTAAAGGACTCAATTATTGAACATGGACCAATTATTGAACATTCTTGTATTTTTGATTATTACATTTAATTTTGCTTAATGAAAATACAAGTGTTCAATAACTCGTCCATGTTCAATAATTGGGTCCTTTAACCTTATGTTCCGCAGACTCATAGGCTGATGCATATATACGTCCTTAGATCTCAAAGGGTTAACAATTACTTGAAATTACGTTTTTATTCTTACTCGTTAGAATTTGTACTAAGATCCAATATTTCTTGTTCACAGTTTGGAACCAGTGGTTTGGGAGATAGCAGCTCTGGTGCGAACCGAAAGTTCTCTACTAACCACAGACACTCTTGCGGTAATCCTGGTTGCGGGCATAACTACATTATTAATCGTCAATTCCGTTCCTCGTTAACTCGCTTTTTCATTGTTTTGATTTTTTTTTTCTTTTTTTAAACGACTCTATCGTGCACGAATTTATATCGTTTATGCATCCAACTTTATCCGTATCCTGCGAGAAGCGAAGAAACAGCGAGGATCGTTAATTGAAAACTCGTCGGATCTTCGTTTCGTTCCTTTATTCCAAGCAATTCGATGATCTTCGTGGCACGAAGAATATCGATGAAAAGAAATATCCAACTCCACATCGCATGCAGGATCGATTCCTCCATTTCACCGAATTCTTCATGCTTACGTCCCGATCACTTCGGTGCGTTTGATGGAACAACGGCCGAGGTGTCGACGTTCACAAGTTTGCACGCTAACTTCCTCCAGCCCCACGTGCCCCATTTAGGGACAAAAATATTCACGCAGAATCGTGAGAAAGATTCGAGCGTGTCTTTTGATCGAGGAATTTGTAATACGCAGACGAGGACAACGAGGAAGCACCACCGAAGGATCGCCAGTCACTCGTTATACCCGAGAAATCATCCTCGTTCTCGATCCATCCGGGTCGCTTGTGCGCTGATGTTTGTTGCTACTGCTTTGGAAAATTCGGCTCGCTAGATACACCGATGCATCTCGCACAAATGAAGTCCGACGAGAGACGACAAAAGATATTGAGCGTGGAGAAACATCTCAACAAAGATTCTTGTCTCTGCGATGCTTGTTATCGTCACGTCGACAGAAGGGTAAGTTAAAAGTGTTGTCGATTGAGCAAACGAGTAATTGATCTTTCATAGATGTTCTTGTAAAAGATATTCATGATCCACTTTTTCCAATGTTTCTAAGGCAAATACCAGCCCGACGAATATGCAATCGAAACCTCAGAGGCAGCATCGACAACTGATGGTTTCCAAATGTTCGGCACGGGATTGTCGAGAGCCAGCTCGTCATCACATCAAACGTCGCTGGCTTCTGAAAGTCAAAGCTGTTATTCATCATCAGGTATATTTTTTTAGCTTGAGATGATGGCAAAGATGAGTCCGTTATTCGGTAAATAAATGACGATGATGATGTGAATGAAGGTGGATATAAATTGGGAATCGAGTCAGCATACCTCAATGTCATTCTGCGTCGATCATTACTCGAAGATCGAGCCTTACCTAACTTGCGCACTGTGCAAGCGTCGCCTCGCAAAGAATCACACTCATCCATTAGCCGCGGCCGAGACGGACGAGCTCAATCAACGTCTGGGTCGACAAGGAATTCCTGTTCATCTCGTTGCTGGTACTTTCGTCTGCAAGTTATGCCGATACTTTACTCAGCTTCAGCTCAAATACAAACAGTCGGAAAACATGAACGCGGGTCATAAAAACTTTTGCAAGACTTATCGAATTAGGTGAGTGAGCTACGTTGATTCTGAGAATTGTATTCTGATGGTTTCTCCATTATAGATATTTCTATTTTATCATCTTTATTTCTCCAGGATTTTGCATTGCCACGACATCGAGGTATTCGAGGCGGAAGAGGATGACGCCTCACCGGGTACGTCGAAGGATAAGGAAAAGCGCAAGAAGGTAAAATGCACTCAGAACAAGAGTATAGGTACGTCCAAATCGCCAGACGCTATGACGAATAACTCGAGGTCGGAAAAATCAACCCCCGAGCCAGTGACTAAGAATTCTGAAACCGGCGCTATGGAGACAGACAGTGAAACGAGCGTGGCAAAGACCAGCACGAACGACAACGTTTTACCACGCGAGGTGCAGCTCCTTGATCTTGAGAGTACGGTGGAGAAGCTGAAAAAACGAAAAGCTATGGAACAACTAGTTTATACGTCGGAACCGTCGACTCCGACTGAGACGCGTGGTAGCGATGTTATCGAGATTCTCGCGATGGATAAGGAGGTCACACTAACGAGGTTGCCGAAGAGGCCACGTGTCAGTAGTGACATTACACCGGTGGTACAGAGACTCGGCGCGAATCCATCGATAAGTGTACGTACACTGTTCCCCGGCGAAGAAGAAATGAATCTTCACGCGAACGTCGAGTTCGCCAATGTGCGAGAAGTAACGCCCCAGGGTTGGGAAAAATGTGCTACGATGATACAGTACGACCGGGATACAAAAATCCTTTGGCAGGAGTTGCAGAGGCCTTATGGCAATCAAAGTTCCTTCCTGCGACACTTGATACTTCTCGAGAAGTATTACAGATCGGGCGATCTTGTTTTAGCACCAAACGCATCGCGCAACGCCATTAACTATTCGACGTCGGTGCAAAATCGTTTGATATCGTACGAGGGCCCGGAGAAGATGGACGAGCCGATAATGGAGCCGATTTCGAGCGAATACAACAGCTCGAGACGTTTGAGCGGCGGTTATGTGATGGAGAGAGACAGACTTTCGTTGCCGAGCACGAGTTCAATGGTGAGCTCAGTAGCGTCGAAGAATACCACGACTGGTAGTAATACGACGAGTACGAGTACGACTACGAGTACGAGTACGAGCAACCTGACGACTCAAACAACTATGAAAGCTGGTCCGCCTCGTGTGCTCAAGCTCACCTCGGGTGTATCGATAATAAAGAAACCACCGCCAAGCCTTCAACGACTCGGTATACCTTCTGGTAGTTCGACGAACGGCAGCGTACCAAAACGCAAAGAGCCCGGTTATCCCAACAAGATACCGGTTACCTCGGGTGGCAAGGTATTTCAGCTAAGCGAGAATGAGTTCAGGCGTCTTCAAAACTTGAAGAAACAGAAACAATTGCTCAGCGAGCTGAAACAACAAACGTCGAGTCCAAGTGGTTCACCGAGCACACCCTCACCTGGCGCATGCACGAATGCCACGGTTAACCTCAAACCAACAACAGCCCTCGCAACGCAATATCAAAAGGCACAAATCGCCGCTCAAACGCAATTCCAGAAACATCTGAGAATGCAACAGGAGATGCTCAATCGTCAGAGTCGCGGTGACTTCGAACCGTTGATCTGCGACGTACGTTCAATGATAAACGAGAACACACCGACCCAAAATATCCTAAATACCCTGAATCTGCCAAAATCCATTCAGGTAACGACCAAACCCCCAAATCCAATTCCAATATTGCCAAAAATTCCAAAATCCCTCACTGTCATACCGCAAACAGTCTCGCGACCTTTGGACAAGTGACAGGGGGACATCGAGGAAGGGAGGATCGTCGATGAGATCGCGGTTTGACGAACGTTACATAACCTATCGTTGTGTCATATCGTAAACAAGAAATTATCGATCACCCCTCGCTTGCTCACGATCGTATCAGGCAACCAACAAAAACCTCGATACCTTTATCTCTTCCTTTTTATTTCTTCTCAATTTCTCTTTCCTTTTTACAATTCTTAAAACACAAACAAAATGGATTATTGTTCAATCACGGATTATGAAACGTTGTGCAAAACACACTTGCACAACGACAATGGGATTAACACTGCCATTGCATCACGAGTTCGAGGATAAAAAACAAAAGAAAAGAGGAAAATTGAGGGACGGAAGGAAGAAAACAGAAAAGTGACGGAAATACATATTTACGACTGTGAAAACTGTGAGATCGGCCGCCGCCATGAACGCAACATACCGTCATCGCGTAATGGCCGACCCGAACTGAGAAATCGACGGTGACGAACGAGGACGACCCGCCTCGACGAGGCTCTTTCATGGAAGATATATATATATATATACACATACATATTATATATACGGGTTGTGCTCGAATCTCGACGATCATGCCAATTGTGCCTCGTCGATATGAAATTGTGTGTGCGGGTACGCCTATCGAGAAAACAAAAGAATTAACAAAACAAAAAAGTGCCTAATCGTCACAAGTAATGAAGTGAGATTAATTGAGAGTGAGAGAGAGGGAGAGAGAGAGACACACACACACACACACATAGGGATGCGTTAATTTTTAATAACATATACGATACGATGAAAAAAAGTGACCTAGGACGGTATACATATTATTACTAATTATTATCATCGATATCATTATTATTATTATTATTATTATTATTACAAAATATCGTTCAGAAAAGAACCACATCAGTCACACCTTATACAAGCACCTCTCTTCTTTTCTTTCTTCGCGTTTCTAATCGATTTAGTATAATCAATTTACATTTAAGGGGCAATTTAAGAACCCCTCGGACAATAGAAGATTATTTTTTGAGGGAAGAAGAGAGAGAGAGAGGTGGAATCAACGGCAAAGTGGGAAGGGGGGAATGGGGGTCAGGATCGTTCTTTACCGGACGTTATCGATCATCGACTCTTTTAATCGATTAAACTTGTACTATTTTAAAGAAATTTCTTGCTTTCTATCTTTGTTTTTATTATATATACCCCGGGGGGTCACGGGTTCGATCCCCTCGAAACGCACGGTGATGTTTTTTTTTTTTTTTTTCTTCGCGCTTGCGCAAACTCTTTGTCGACACTTACATGGCGGAAGCGCCATGACAGTTTGCCCGAACACGCGGAGCGTTGAAAAAAAAACATACACACAGAAAGAATGAAAAATTTTAATGAAAATTAAAAATTGGATGTGGAAGAAAAAAAGGATAAAACAGAGGCAAGAAAGCGAAAACTATATTTGTATTTATACGATTGTATCCACGACCCACGTATACACAGAAATTACACGAAATTACACACAAAGCTTAGGGCACGAGCGATAAAGTAAATTATAGTTTTAGCCGTGGAGAGACGCCGTTGAGCTTATTTATTACGTTGTAACGACATAATCACATTGTACATATAAAACAAAAATTGAATAATGATATTTCTAGGTAAAGAAAACAAAAAAAAACGAAAATGTAAGAAAAATAACAGACAGGAACAAGTTAGCAAAACGAACACGAGGAGGCGTGCATGACGCTCGTGTAAAAGACTCTCCTCTCCGACTTGTGCGAAAAGAAAATAGTGGAAAAGAGAGAAACACGTAAACGGAGATATTCGACGAAGTCGACCATTGTTATTTTTCACACGAGACGCGTAACGCTCGAGAAACGAAGAGAAAGAAAAAGAGGAACGGGGAGAATGTTTACGTCGAACGCTCTATCGAGGAATAAAGAGTGAAGGTGACCTCCGCCGGTCCTTACGGAGTATAAACGTGGATGCGCGTGTGTGTGTGCGCGTGAGATAGGTTTTCGGTTAATCATGGCCGAACGAGCCCCGGGGTTCGACACGATTGTGAGTCGACGACGTGAGAAAGAGATTTTGCTGCCTCGCGAGTGATATAAGTAGTAATGTAAATAATTTAGCGTCGTAAGTTATACACAAGAGGCAAACAAACAAAACGAACTGGGCTGGCTCGATTAAACGCGAGAGGAAAACAAAAATGGAAGAAAGAGTTAAAAAAGATAAAGCCCCGGCGAACGAAACGAGAAAAGCCCGAAGTACGAGAGAAAAATCGAGAAGACGTTGCGAAAGATTTTTGGACAAGTTTGACGTACGAGGAGAGTGTGACTAGCGACCCCGGGTTCTCAGTGATAAATGTACGATCGTGACAGCTCGTTGCGCGTGCGCATGCGCGGACGGTATATACGCCATTGGTGACTGACGCGACTGCGCATCGACGACGAACTCCCGAGCCCCGTCGAATACTTGCATTACATTTTTGTTCTTCTTATTCTTGTTTTTTTTTTCTTTCCTTTCTTGTCTTTCTACTTACGCGCGTGAGACTAAATCGTGAAAATAATAAAACGTAAGAACGCGAAAGGAACCAATCGATAGCGAAGAATCGTTGATTACGGATGTTGCTGCAGTGATTGATTGATTTTTAATATTACGAGAGAGCAGTGAGAGGCAGTGAGAATGAGAAAGGCACGAGGAGGAAGTTTCGAAGTGGGAATTAAAGTGAGAGACGCGTTTTTAGGCTAAGTAGTAAGCTCAACGGAGCCGCAATCGAACTCGCCGGACCCAACGACGGTTGGAGAAGTTTCGGTGGGAAGGGGAGGGGGGAACCGAGGGAATTTGCTTTTTCGCAAGTTTACGAACCGCGCTTATACATATAAATATATATATGCGTATATTCATATATAATTAATATTATATGTGATTATACTCACATATATATATATATAGTTAATGAAATAAAATAGAAGGGTACTTGACCGGTACACATTATATATATATATATATAAAATGCTCTATTTTACTAAGGATATTTTTGATATATCTATATATATAAATATATGTATATCGAATTAAATGAGAAAAAAAAAATAATGAATTATTGCAGTCGCTTGATAATCAATTGTTATTGAAGCGATTTGCCAGCGTCTCGAGATCAAACGTATCGAAGGCTTCTCTCCTAAGATTTTTTTTTTTTTTCTTTCTTCTTTTTTTAGGCGACCATTTTGTTTTCAACACCACACCTTATCATACGTATTGCTATTGCGACGGATACGAAGCTTTTGTTGCGAAACGTAATTATCATCACGGGACAAGAGAATTTAATTGACGATAACGAGATAATGGATTGAAAATATTAATCGACGTTAAGGACTCGCGTATATCGAGACACAACCCAAGGCTATATTTATACATTGTGATCTGTGTTGAATGCTGGCAAATCGACGAAACTTAAAAAAAAAGAAACAAAATGGCGGAAATTGTATGCGGAGCGAAGGTATATATATAGGCGAGCGCGAACTGAGTTTAAGTTTTAAGAATTCTATTTTTCTGGTGGCAGAGGGTATAATTATTGTGAGATTGAGATTGAGAGAGAATGAAAGGAAGAGAGAGCGAGAGAGAGAGAGATGAAGATAAGGAACAAAGGCAAATAAGAAGAAAACATCACTGTCGAAAAAATAAAAAATAAAATATAAATAAACAATTGGAACTAAGAGCGCGTCGATTGTCAATAAGAGGATAAAATATATTTTAAGCCTCCCAACTCTTTGATACCGCGAATCTTGTTACGTGATCTGATTATTAACCGAATGTTTTGTTGATGAGAAAAAGAAAAACAAAATGGCGACAATCGCGCATGCGCACGTTCCAACATTGGTGAAGACTTTTTGTATGGATTAAAGAGAGTTTGAGCCAAAAATGGAAGAATGAAAAACAAAGGAAATTATGGGAATGAAAACGAGAGCAACACCGAGAGAGAGAGAGAGAGAGAGAGAGAGAGAGAGAGAGAGAGAGAGAGAGCGAGATTATACAAAAGCGAAATAATAACGTTGGTTATAGAGCGATCGAGGAAGAGACAGAGAGAGAGAGAGAGGAGAAGTTGAATTTTTGAGATAAGAAAAACATGTTGTGCCGTCGATGAAAAAACCGAGCGATGATATTTTACACGAAGCAATAATTTGAACCGATTTATAAATTAAAAAAAAACAGGGAAAGGGGGGAGGGGGCACGTTAGAGCTAACGGGAGTGAAAAAAAGAGCGCGATAAAGAACAAATGTCGAGAATGAAAGACGCGTCTGCCTTGGATGAATTTTAGAAGATTTTTGATTTTTTTTTTTTTTTTTTTCTTTTTTCTTAAGTAGAACACACGGTGAGAACGTTTCGCGTGGCGAGTTTAAAAAAAATCATAATTTCCCAGGATCATCCTTCTCCCTCCTGGCGTCCCCCGGAACAGACGATTCCATTTTTTCATCCCGCATGTAATTTTTTTTTTTTTTTTCTTCGATTTTATTTTGTATCAAACTTTCCGGGGGGGGGGGGGGGGGGGGGGCGAAAACGAAGAGAACGGAGAAGAGTCGACGGAAATAAAATGAACGAACGAGATTGCGATTGAGAAAAATTCCGGGGGGTGGGGGAAGGATGAAGGGGAGGGGGCAGGGGGGCGTCGCGACGTGGCAAAAGTATGAGCCGTACGTGTTCGACCGACGAACGACCGTTTAATTAATTTTAACGGTCGCGTGACACACAGCCGCGATTTATTAATTATTACATTATTTAAATTAATATTAAAACCACAAACCACGTTATTACTATTATAACAACAACAAACAACAAAAAAAAACCTTTGTTTATTTAGTTATAAAAATTGTAATAGTTCTTTAGGTTCTCCATCCTTTGTATATATTCGCAACACTCAATAAACAAAAAAATGAAAAAAAAACTAAATAAATAAATAAAAAACGAATACAAATAAAATAAAAAAATGCATAAAACATTGAGAAAAAAAAACAGTTCTCTTCTGTACCAGAAAGTTGTCGAGGAGAGGTTCACCGTACGGCCGTTTATAGCGGCGGCGCCACTGGGCGCCCGACAACGCCGGACCGTTACTACTTGTGCGACGCGCCAGAGGCGCGGTCTTACAGGTGTGTCAACCCCCGGGAGTGGGGGTGACTCGCTTGTTGAAGCAGTTTTTGGAAGTTCACGGTTTGGCCACATGCGACACTGCAATCGAGTGTCGATTGGGTTGCGCAAGCGCACTATTAACTTGACTAGCAAAAAATAAAAACAATATTATTGTCGGTAAATCTTGAAGATTATTAAATTAAATATCGCACAACATTAATACGAGCCGAGAAAATGTTGAACGTAAATGGAGAAAAAAATCGCACAGAGCCAACGAAAACGATGATTATGAGGTTATGTCATGTCGACACTCGATAGCAGCGCTGCAGGTGGCGATAGAGAGAACTCGATTTTTCTGCTTCAATATGCGAGTCACTTTAGCCTTCCCCCACTCCCGGGAGTTGACAGACCTATATGTAAGACCGTGGCCAGAGGGCGTTGCGGGAGAAAGGTCGATGGAAATAAAGACTAGGGAGAAATTTTTTTTTTTTTTTTTTTTTTTTTTCAAGTTTATTTGCAGTTTTCTCGTATAATTGGTAACTGATTTTGGATAACTAGTACACTAAAAATCTAAACAATGTACGAAACTTTATACATAGCTATTTGTTTTCTTTTTTTTCTTTCTTTCTTTCTCGTCTGTGTGTGTTTCTTGAAGGATTGTTGTTGTTGCTTTCTCTTTTGTTTTCTTGTCGTTTTTTTTTTTAATTTCGTTTTTGCTCTTTACCGGTAGCTATATACAAAAAATGTTGGATCACGCCGATCATCTTGAGAATCGGCTGGCTCACTTTTTTCTTTGTTTTTTTTTTTTTTATGTTTTGTTTTGTTTCTCTCTTTTGGCCAAACGCACGAATTCGCGCGAATCGAGCGTGATCCGGGCACTCTACGGAAGATTAGATTTGTGTGTATCTCTTCCCCCGCGCGATCTCAAAATTGCCTGCTCTCGTTTTTGGAAAAAAAAAATTTTTTTTTTTTTTTTTTTTTCGTTTGTTTTTGTTTTTGTTGTCCGTGTCCTCTGTGCTTGGAATGTCCGATCCAGCGCGCTTGGAATTCGTTCGAATACAACTGTATGTGTGTGTGTGTGTGTCTGTGTTTTTTAAGTACACGCAGATTTTATTTATAGTTGAAATAAAAATTAAATTAAAAAAAACAAAGTCAAAATTAATTTTGTTCTTTTTCTTGTTCTCGTTTGTACGGCATATTGTGCCACGGGTTCGTGTAAAATTCATTGTGCGAAGAGGATCACCCTTGGGGGGGCGACTGGATCTGGATTTTTGTGTTTTTGTCAATTTTTTTTTCTCCAGATTTACAAAAATATTTTTTTACATCCCTCTCTCTCTTTTTCTCTTTCTCTCTGTATAATAAGTCTGACAATTTTTCAGAGTCTCGCACAAGGGTTCGGACATTGGTATGAATTTTCTTTTTCTATTCGAAGAGAGGCCGAGAGAAACACAATCCGTCCGCCAATTGACCAGAAAAACTTGGATCTCGACATTCTCAACTCGGTCGATAAAACAGAATTCTCTTCGCTCGTTTAACACGTACAAAGTCTCGCTTGGTCGTTACATAAACATGTCGAGGATTTTGCCAGTTTCCTGGTCGAGGCGCGATGCGAAACCACGTAATGTTACTCGGTTAGTACATAATCGTATTATAATCGTGACAGTGATTTCCAAAAAAAAAAAAAAAAACGATGCAAGAAGAAAAGAAAAAATACATAAAAAAACCAAACAAAGAAATTCTCTCAAGTTCAACGGAATTGCTCCTGTCACGACTATAGTTATGTATATTTATATATATATATATATATATATATATATATATATATATATATATTTATATTATTATATATATAAATATAATTATATTATATTATTATATTATATATTTATATATATATATAAATATATAATATAATTATATTTATATATATAATAATATATAATATATAAATATAATATATTATATAATTAATATAATATATAAATATAATATATTTATATATTATATAATATATATATATATTATATATATATTATTATATATAAATATAATTATATTTATATATATTTATAAATATAATATAAATATATATATATATATATGTATATATATGCATATATATATATGTATGTATATATTTATATACGCGCGTGTCTGTGTCTGTATTGTGTTTACATCGTGCGGGGGAATCGCGAGAATACGTTCGCTCTAGAAGCTACGGCGTTGTTTTTTTTTTCTTTTTTCTTCATTTAAAAAATAATGGAACATCATTACGAGTAACAGAAAATATGAATTATAAATGTAAATTAACTAAGGCCCTGTCTCGCGCCGGATATTTCACAATCCGTGCGTTACACGATAATTCATTTTACGTTTGTTTTTTTTTCCATTTTCTTTTTTCTTTTTCATTTAAATCAAATGCGACGCTTTTCGCTTCCTTATTCTCTCTCTCTCTCTCTTTTAACTTGAATTTCATTAATTTTTATCCTTTTTTCTTCGTATTTTCTTTATGTACATTGGGGGGAAGGGTAAAAGGGCTTAAGGGGGAGGCGCGTTTTCACCGGTACGTTAAGTCTCGTGGGTCATGCCATTTGAAAAATTATCTCAAAATAAAAAAAAAAAAAAGAATGAAAGGTTTATTACTCCAATAATCCTCCGCCTCTGGCGTTGCAAAGTTTGAATTCAGTTTTTCGTGAACGACGCTTTTTGTTTTGTTTTGTTTTTGTTCTCGCGACTTAACGTGCCACGTGGTGAAAACGCGCTCTTAAAATAGTATCTCTATATATACAAACAGTATGTGTACAGTGTATATATATATGTGTGTATATATATATAATCAATATATTAAAACATTCGTAAATGACGTATGGTCCTCAGCTTCCAGGCTCTTTTTCTTCCAACGGAATAAAAACTCTCTTCGTCTCTCGCTCACTCGCTACGGCGAGGAACGTCGTGGTCGTCGCCGCGGCGAGTGGCGATTGATCCGAAATCGTTCCAGGGTGCGTTCTCGCGTTTCTTTTCTTCCTTCGAGTTTTTCGTCTCAAGGCAAACTTGTGCTCGAAACAGCCTGCTCGGTTTCATCCGGCACTTAGCACGAGTTTGCGCGAACGCGGATGAAATAAAAGGAATTGTTGCTTGTCGATTCGAGAATTTATTCGAAACGCGAATCACACCCTTTAGCAAGGCCCAGCTTTGGTCGTCATTACTTTCTTTCTTTCCTTTCTCTCCTGTCTCTCTGTATCTGAAATTGTTCTAAGCCGTCGAAACGTTCGTCATCCGGATCGACCCGCACACTGTTTAGCAGGTACGATTTTTTTTCCTCCAAAGTTCAAACGCGACGTGAATGATCCTTGCTCTCCCAACGTTAGCAGCGATTCGTCGACGATGGATATACGATGATGATCCAGGCGTCTCTTCGTCAGGCAAGTTTTAAACCCTATCGCGTTGCGGCCGATGCGATTAGATTAGAGTCGTCCAATTAAACGTCAAAAATTTCTATCCAGTCTCATTCTCCATATCGGGAGACGATCTTTACGTTCCCTCAACAGCGACGATTTGCTTTTTTGTATTCCCTCTAAGTCTCCAGACCAGGAACGAGACTGTGAAAGGTTTGAATGTCGTGAAAAGCTCTGCCGCAACTCTGATTGTTGTTTCTCTCGAATTTGGCGAGGTCGAAGTGTTCGTCGAGGGACTGAAGCTCGACCAGTCTCTCCTCGAGGGTCTTGGCGGAATCGGCGAATCTTGCAAAGTCGCAGATTCTGTCTGCTTCGTCGCTGACGTCCATGAGACTTACTTCGTTCGATCTGCTACCGATTCCTGTTAGTTGAGACGCGTCGACGAGATCCGAGGTGCAATAGAGACCGGAAGCTACTGTAGATTGTACACCTCGTACGTCGCTGGAGGTTAAACGATCCTCGTGATAGTTTTGCATGGAGTGAGGCGATTGGGGCTCGGGGACGTCGTCGATGTGGGACAGTAGACGTGGAGTTGGTGGTAGGATGTAAAAATCGCTGAAGACGTCGTCCTGAAGATCCAAGTCGTCGTGCCTCTGCCTTTTTGGACTTAGGCTCTCGTTGCTTCTCATCTCGTCTCCCAATCTAAAATTGCAAATTAGCAAATGAGTTAGAAAAATTGTTGAAGATGTTTTGTCTTTTCTAGGTGGATGAGAGGAATGTTTTGGATTCCTTACCTCTTCTTCGATGAATTGTCCGAGTCCATGTGATTTCCGGTTACGTTATTTTCCTTCGACGAATCGTCCAGGTAACTGACGATCGGTAATCCATAATTTCTCGTTTTCTCGTCACGGTTCTCGCGCTGAAGACGTCTCACTGCGTTGTTGATGAGGACAGAACGGCAAAGACTCGCTTCCGGATCTTCTATGCGACGAAGCTTGCCCGCTGATATCTTCAACAAACGTCTGCGCTCCTCGCGTGCACGGTACTTGGCGGAAATCATTGTCGGTCGACTCCTGCGTATCACCAGGTCTTCCTCCAATCTCATCTTAGCGTCTGGAATCAGAGAATTGATCTAATGATACGACTGTCTTCAACATCTCATAGAAATTAAGTCTTTTTGTCAAACGTTGGATCTTATGAACTATGTAAATCTAAAAATATTATAGAAAATCCAAATTTCAAACTAGATAAAATCTTGTTTTAGAAAAATTATAAAATTTGTTTTATACGTCGAGTGTTTTATTGTTTTTTTTTTCTTTTTTCCTTGTCTGGTTGGAAGGAGGATAAGGTGGCAAAACATTTCACAGAAATTAAGTCTTTTTCTCAAACGTTGGATCTTATGAACTATATAAACCCAAAAATATTATAGAAAATCCAAATGTCAAACTAGATAAAATCGTGTTTTAGAAAAATTCTAAAATTTCTTTTACACGTCGAGTGTTTTATTGTTCTTTTCCTATCAGCTTTTTTCCTTCTCCGGTAGGAAGGAGGATGAGGTGGCAAAACATTTTACAGAAATGAATTCTTTTTCTCAAACGTTGGATCTTAAGTCCCAAAAATATTATAAAAAATCCAAATTTCAAACTAGATAAAATCTTGTTTTAGAAAAATTCTAAATATTCTTTTACACGTCGAGTGTTTTATTGTTTTTTTCCTATCAGCTTTTTTCCTTCTCCAGTAGGAAGGAGGATGAGGTGGCAAAACATTTTACAGAAATCAATTCTTTTTCTCAAACGTCGGATCTTAAGAACGATATAAACCCAAAACTACTATAAAAAATCCAAATTACAAACTAGATAAAATCTTGTTTTAGAAAAATTCTAAAATTTCTTGTTTTTTTTTTCTATCAACTTTTTTCCTTTTCCAGTAGGAAGGAGGATGAGGTCGCAGGTAAAGTCGAGTGCTCAGGGGGAGGGGGGGGGGGGGTCGTGTCTCGGGCATGTGTGCACAAGACGCAAGGTGCCTCGAGTCTGCCTGGAAAGAGGCAGAGCTCGAGATTTTTCGACTAACGGTATAACCGATAGTAACGCGATGTGGCTCGTCCTCTCTGTCTCTGCCCTTTCACTCCTCCACCTCCTCCTCGCTCTTTCCCTCACGGCCTAGCGGTACGTGGTACGTACTACAGGAGAGAACCAAACGGAACGACGTAATGCTATACAACGGAGAAGAATAGTTTCTCGTCGAGCTGCTCGGCCGGCTCAGAGAGTCGAGTGCGCCGCGACGACACGGTGAGCCTCTGGTTGCGATCGGCTCACCGCATACACACCGATCCTCCTCTGCTTGGGCGGAGGACTCTTGGCTTTTCCCTCCTACTTCTCCTCACTCTCTTCCTCCTCCACCTTGTCGTCAATCGTGACTGACCTACATAGACACTTTCCGTCCGCGTTCGAATTCAACGCGAGAATGACAAAGACCAGGATAGAGGGATTCAACCGATTTGTTGGAATCGATGAATTTCAAGAATTTGGTCAAATTAAGGAAATTTGTTTGTTTCAGAAATTGGAAAAAATTGATTTTGTTTTTAGGAATTTGATTAAAGATTGGAATCTTAATAATTCTTGTTCTAGACTGGAAGAATATTCGATTCCTCGTTTCTTGTGTGAATGGAAATTTCGTTTAACAAGAGTTATGCAAGAGTTCAACCGATTTGTTGGAATCGATGAATTTCAAGAATTTAGTCAAATTAAGGAAATTTGTTTGTTTCAGAAATTGGAAAAAATTGATTTTGTTTTTAGGAATTTGATTAAAGATTGAAATTTTAATAATTCTTGTTCTAGACTGGAAGAATCTTCGATTCCTCGTTTCTTGTGTGACTGGAAATTTTGTTTAACAAGAGTTGTGCAAGAATTTAGAATAGAGAAATTTAACCGATTTTTTGAAATTCATGAATTTCAAGAATTTATTGAAATTAAGAAAATTAATTTGTTACAGAAATTGAAGAAAATTGATTTTCTTTTTAGGAATTTGATTAAACATTGAAATTTCAATAATTCTTGTTCTAGACTGGCAGAATATTCGATTTCTCGTTTTTTGTGTGAAATAATTTTCGTTTTTTTTTTTTCGTTTAACAAGAGTCATGCAAGAATTTAGAATAGAGAAATTTAACCGATTTGTTGAAATCGATAATTTCAAGAATTTATTCAAATAAAGAAAATTAATTTGTTCCCAAAATTGAAGAAAATTGATTTTCTTTTTAGAAACTTGATCAAAATTTGAAATTTGAATAATTCTTGTTCCAGACTGCAAAAACATTCGATTTCTCGTTTCTCGTGTGACTAGAAATTTATTTTAATAAGACTTATGCAAGAGTCTAAAGATATTTTCAGAGTTCTAGCAATTATATGGAGCGATATCGTTTCCATGCTGTCCTAGATTTTTTTTTATATTCTCGCTTCTTCTTCTTCTTCTTCTTCTTTTTTCTTTTTGTTTTGCGTCGGTTCGAGGGACCGAGCAGCCCAAGTGGCATGATGCTCGAGGTATACTCGTCAATCTCCATACTGTAATCTATAGTAGATGTACGTGAGGTGGAAACAACGACGACGACTACTTGGTGCTTGTGGGCCGACTATAGCAAAATATAAGTACAACGAGAAACGAGAGAGTGTCCATTAGCTCTGTGCTGGCACACACTGATACGCTTCTAATCTACTTTATGACGTTGCCTCCCAGCCCTCTCCTTTCTCCCTCTCTCTCTCTCTCTCTCTTTCCTTCTCTCTCTCTCTCTCACTCTCTCCTTCTCTTTCTTTTTCCCTCGTCCTGCTCGCCTCGCAGCAATACTCGTCCCAACATAATTCTCGTTCCGACTTGCATACAAGCTTACTTAAAAAAAAAACGTTTTTCTCCAAAGAAAAAAAAAGGATAATTTTCCAAGATGAATTTTTTAAATTCAATTCTTGCTTCTGTGAGTCAAACCTTTTTATAAAAAAGATATTTTTTAAAAATAAAAAAAAAAAAGTATAATTTTCCAAGATGAATTTTTTTTAATTCAATTCTTGCTTCTGTGAGTCAAATCTTTTTATAAAAAAGATATTTTTTGAAAATAAAAAAAAAAAAAGTATAATTTTCCAAGATGAATTTTTTTAATTCAATTCTTGCTTCCGCGAGTCAAATCTTTTTCTAAAGAAAATATTTTTTATTATAACTTTCAACATTTGGTTTTTCGATTTTTTAGAATTAATAAAAATTGAATAAAATTAATAGAAATATTTCGGGAGAATCTGAACTAAAGCCAGAATACTAGAAAAATAAATAAATAAATAAAAAATGAAGTTACCAAGTCACGAGCCACGCAGGATGCACTCGCCCCCCCCCCCCCCCCCCATTTTCACACCTGCTCGTTACCGTTTTCACTTCCACGGGTGTAAAACTCCTCCGGCAAAGAGTCTCGAGGAAACGAGAACGATTAAATTTTTCTTATTATTATTTACGTCTCAATCAACGACCGATTGGAATTTCGTCGCGATAAGACGAAAAAAAAAAAAAAAAACAGACGAGAAAATTTCCTCATTCGCGCCTTCCCGACGTATTTCGATTCTCGATAAATTATTCAGGAAACAATTTAAAAAAAAAAAATAAATAAATAAAAAAAAAACTGGAAAAATTATGCAAAAACGAGACGAGTCAATTTTCAATTAATTGTCAAAAATTAAAAATTAAATAAATATAATATCGTGATTTTTCCATCGGTCGTGTGAATTAAACGGAATGTGTGACAAGCTTGTTTTGTTGCACGAAGAAGCGTGCGAGTGACGCATCGAATATACGTGGTAAAAAAAGGGGGAGGGGGGAGGGGGGGGGTTGTATTCCGCGGCTCTCGTTCCGTGTAGTGATACATATTTTTTGCTGACGACAACGAAACGCGCTCGACCAGTTTATTTCGTGACTCAGATAATTTAGTCCGATTATCGTCGTGAATGTGTAATGGATCGAGGGATACGAGGGGTGGGAAAGGGGGGTTGGGGGGAATGTGTCGATGATAGTCGTTTAAAAAAAAATTTTCCTCTGTCTCTCTCCTGTTCCTGTTCAAGGTGAAAATTTAATTTTTCTTTTAACTCGATAAAGTCTCTTTTTGTTGATAAACATTTGGGAATATTGTTTTAAATATAAATTTGTTCGTCTTGTTTACCCTGCTTTTTATATATTTGTATTATATTTATTATATTACAAATTATAATGTAATATAATAATTATAATATATATAGTATAAATAATATATTATATTGTAAATTGTTATATATTATAATATAATATAATCTAAAATAATAATAATAATAATATAATATATTATAATATATATAGTATAAATAATATATTATATTATAAATTATTATATATTATAATATAATATAATCTAAAATAATAATAATAATATAATATAATATAAATTATAGTATATTTAGAATATTATAATTTATATTATGTATAAATATAATAAAAATGATAATATATTATAAAATAATAATAATATAATATGTTATAATATAATATAAAATATAATAATAATATAATTTATAATATATTATATTATTATTATTATTTTATATTATACTAGCGGTACCCGGCTTGCGTTGCAACGCCGTTTTGGTGTCATAATTTATTTGACACACAATATTTTTTGTTTTTTTGTCCATATGCGGAGTATAGACTTTCCAAATATAATGTATACTATACACATTTTTAGCGATTGTCCCCGTGCTTCGTTGATGGGCATTGCAAATGCGAGTCGCACCGGAGACTGTAAACGTTTAAAATCGAATGGCATATATTTTGATATCATTGACATACGTGACAACAGTACATCGTCTTTTCCTTCAAATTTTCTATTTTAAATTGTAGTTTCGCTGATATTGTTCATGATATTTTTCCCAGTACCGTTGCAAAGTCATGGTGGATTGATGTTTCGTAAAAGTATGATAGGCACGCCCGTTTTCAATGTTACAACGTGCGGCGCTATGCCTCGTAAATGAAACGAATTCAGGAATTCAGTTGGATAAATAATAACTTTTGTTTTTCTCCTCGTGTGTGAAGCATGAACTTTCCAAATATAATCTCTACTATACACATTTTGAGAGATTGTCCCAGTACTTCGTTGATGGACATTACAAATGCGAGTCGCACTGGAAACTGCCAACGTTTGAAATCGAATGGCATATATTTTGATATCATTAGGATATGTGGCAACAGCACATCTTCTCCTTTAAATTATCCATTTTTAATTGTAGTCTCATTCGGATTGTTCATCACATTTTTCCCGAAAACCACAGTACCGTTGCAAAGTCGTGGTGGATTGATGTTTCAACGATTCGATAAAAGAATGAGGTACGCTCATTTTTAATGTTACAACATGCGGCGGTATCCTGACAAATTAAGAGAATTCAAGAATTTAGTTACATAATTAACAACTTGTTCTTGATTAATAAAAGCAGCAATCGAAATGTACTTTTCAGCTTCTCATGGTATTCTCTTTTGAATCGTGAAATTTATATACTTGACATTGGTGTTTTTGCTGCTAATATAGCACGTTCCCTTAACCACATATGTGTTTTGTAGTTATGTGCAATATTTTCAAAAACTTTGTTAATTAATTCGCCTGTTATTGCTGTTATTTTAAGAAACTTTGTACGTCATCGTACGTACTCCAACTGTTTCCTGTCTTGCTTTCTCGTTGCTCGTCCATTTCTGAAGCTCGTAATGTATTTTTCATTTGTGACTGACGTGTATATCTTCCAATCGTTTTCCGATTTAATGTCACGATTAAATAAATTTATCTGGTCAGCGAATTAAAAAACATATATTGATTAAAAAATCAGAATATAGTTATCAGTATCTATAAAGTCGTGTTCTTCAAATTTGAAGTCTCGAGGATACCTTGTTCGCGGGACATAAATAAAAACATATTTTTCCTAAATTAACACGTACCTTTATGGATTTCAGTGGTTTTTCCGTCTACGAACATTAAATTCACAACCATTGACAAACAGTTTTTGACCAAAATTGCAGAATTAATAAAACGATATCTAAGGTATATTTCTAGAGCTTCATAAAATCGATTAAGTACTCATGAGATTCATAGTAAATTAATTTGTCTCGAATAATAGTAATTTTGGCGAGGTTAAGCATTCGCGGCACCGTCAAACATGCTGAATTGACTACGCTTGTCACACAAATTTTTGTTTTGACTTACTTGATACCAAATGAACCTCCTCAATTTGACATTCGCTGTCAAATGAATTATGCAATCGATACTTATCTCTGATCGATATGTGTAATATCGAGTCGATCGAGTCGTTAAAACAAAAGCGTGTCTTTTATTTCGCATGTCATTTTGGTAGCATACTTTGACAGCTGTTAAATAATCTCTATATATAGATATACATAAATGTTAATTTTGTTTTGCCCCGTACGCGTTTATTTTGGCAGTTAAAATTATTCTACTAACGCAGAAACCTTCTCGGGAGTGCGGACTACAACTCACCAAATTTTCATCGCAATCGGACGAATGGTATAGGAGATTACTCGTGACACACAGACAAACAAACATTCTTCCATTTTTATATATAAGATTAAATTATTATTATATTATAATTAATATATTATATTATATATCTCATATATTTATATTATATATTTGGCTGCATATATATATATATGTGTGTGTGTGTGAGCGAGTGATTGTGTAAAACGACGAGAGAGGGCGACACTTGTTGCTAAACGATCGTCCTTCCGCGACTTAACGACGTTGCGAGGCCATCTACGAGGTCCGCCAGGACCGGACCTCGCTTATATATATATATAATATATATATATACATATATTTATTCGTTTTTTCTCTCTCACTCTCTCTCGCTCTCATCGTCGCTGCTTAGTATACAATCTTTATCTCGACGTGTATCGCCCATCGGGGAAAGAGAGTATACCGTGAGTCGTCCGCGCCTCTTCTCACCCAGCGACGAGAGTGACCAAGATGGGAATCGCTCGAGCCGAGTTTAGTAGTACATAAGACAGTTCGTTTCGTTTTTTCTTTTTTTTTTTTTCACTTCGGCGATCGCGTATCTCTCGCCTTACCTTTCTTCGGTAATGCACTAATAATAATAATAATAATAATAATAATAACGATATCAATATTTGTATCAAAACGAGGAAATCGAATTTGATGAAATCTTTTATGCGGTCGAGTGGAAGACGTTACGTGGCAGAATAAAAAGAAAGAGAGCGAGAGAGGTGGAGGGGGGGGGGTGGCAGACAGACAAACAGACAGACAGACAGACAAGCAGAGAGGAAGAGAAAGAGAGAGCGAGAGAAGAAAAGCGAGAGGGGGGGAGGAGAAGGAGGAAAAAATACTTTAAACCGGAAATTCGAATACGTAAAAGAGATCGTCGTAAAAAAAAGAGAATACGATTTAGATGCGTAATACAACGTTCTGATAAGAGAAATGGCGGCATTAAAATCGTTCCGGTCTCGCACACGATGGGGATCGATCGATTTATTATTATACGTTGGCGAATGTTCGTTTTTCTTTTTTTTTAATTTTATTTATTATTATTATTATTTTTTTTCGTTAGTCAACAAAAAAACGGCGGAGCGCTTCGGTGTGTCCTATTTCTCGTTGTTGTTTTTTTTTCCCCTTGTTTGTTCTCTTTTTTCTTCTTTTTCTCTCTTCCTTTTTCCCCCCGTCGATGGTAAAAGATTCGAAAATGTTGCAGCAAGCGCGAGAGAAGTGCGCGAGCGTGATTTTATGCTCGACGTGAGCCTAGGCCAACTTTCTCCAGTCCCGGGAGGAGCGAGCGATCAGAGAGAGAGAAAGAACGAAGAAAAGAGAGGCAAAACAACGAGAGGAAAAAAAGGAGGGAGGGGGGAGAGAGAGAGAGAGAGGAGAGAAAAAACATACGGGGAAAGAAAAAAAGAAGGCTGGCTCGAGCCAGCGCGCAGGGTTATCTAACTTGCTTGTGTGTGTGTGTGTGTGTGTGTGTGTGTGTGTGTGTGTATGCGCGCGCGCGTGCGCCGTTCCTCGCGAGAGTGGCACGCGCGCATGCGCGCGCGCGCGCGAGGACACCACCGGTGGTGAGCGGTGAAGTCGCTGACACGCGAGAACTTCTCTCCCGTTCACCTTCTCCGTACTTCAGGATTTTTGAGCCAAAAGGAGAAAAAATAAAAAAAAAAAAAAAAACGAGAAAAAAAAACCATAACCTTGCATTTTTTTCAATTGGCGAACAGATTTTCCTCTTTCCGGATTGTAAAACAAGGTTGATTTTTTCTCGCGATAACAAATTTCCAACGCGTCTCCCAGTTTTATCGTCGCGACGAACGGAAGAATAAGAAAAAAAAAGCTGAAAATTGTTTCAAAGACGAATGAACGAAATAAATAAATAAATAAACAAACAAATAAATAAATAAAAAAGTTAAACGATCGCTACTTAAGTCTCCCGAATTTCAAGTTTCCCAGTCGTTCGAGGCGTGAGAATAAAAAAAGAATTTCTTAATACAAATAAACGAGAGAAAAAAAGCGTAAACTATACGAAATGATTTTTTTTACCTCAACAGGGTCTCCACTTTCGATCTCGAATCTTATCAAGGCCCGTTATTACACGACGAATAAACGCTCGAAACAAAGAAACTGCGCAGTATAATCCAATCACGATAACAAACACCTACATTAGTCTATTTATCTATCTATACCCCCGCCCCCTCTCTTATATGTATATATATATATATAATATATTAATTAAAATATAATATATTATAATAATATTATATTATATTACAATATATTATATTATAATAATTATATTATATTATATTACAATATATTATATTATATCACATTATATTAGAATATATTATATTATATTATGATATATTATATTATAATATATCACATTATATTAGAATATATTATATTATATTATGATATATTATATTATAATATATCACATTCTATTACAATGTATTATATTATAGTACAATATATTATATTAATATTATAATATATTATATTCATATTATATTAATATTATAATATATTATATTCATATTATATTAATATTATAATATATTATATTCATATTATATTAATATTATAATATATCATATTATATTGTAATATGTTATATTATATATATTATATTATTATTAATATATAATATATTATATATATAATATATATATATGTGTGTGTATACATATGCGCGTGAATATCGAGGTCAGAAGTTTTTGGAAGTTTGAGCGAGTTTTGGGTAAAAGGAAGAATCGTTTTATAATTGGACGTTGGGCGGAGGGAAGAAGCTTGGCAGCCGAACGAAACCGTCTCGGAACACGACGACGAGTATGTACGAGAGAGTAAGAAACGTCGGGCATTTTGCCGCCATGTTGCCCCAATCGAAATAGAAAGTGGCCTCGTCGAGGATAGAGAGGCGAGTGGCCGTTCGCGCTCGCGAGTCTCTCTCTCTCTCTCTCTCTCTCTCTCTCTCTCTCGAAGTTGCTCCCGAAGGGCCTTGGATGGAATGCGCGCGGATCGCGCTCGCGCGCGAAAGGTAGAGCGAAGGAGGGGGGAGAGGAGCAACGAGCGAGTAGTGGGGAGAGAGAGAGATGGAGCGCGGAGGAGTGGGGGAAAGGAGCAGGAGTAGGGGGGAGGACACTAGAGGAAATTACCGAATGCCCCCCCCCCCCTCTGCCGCCTCGGCCAACTAAAGCGCGTGCGCGCGCGCGCCGATTTATAAATAAATTTGGGTACGCATTTTGCGCTGGCTTCGCACGCTGGAACGATCTCAAAATAAATCGGCTACCTGCCCTTAAGTAGTCGTCGATTGGATAAACTGTTTTTTTTCCTCTTCTTCCTTCGACTCGAAAATCGTTCCGACTTATCGAAGAGAACAAAAGAAAAAAGGCTGACGATTTTTTCATATTTCTTTCTTTCTTGTTTTTTCTTCTTTTCAATTGTTTAAGAATAATTAAATTTTAAGCGCTGAAAAATTGTTTATTTCTTTTGACATTGGAAATTTGCACTAAACGATTTTTTTGTCTTTTTAATTGTTTAAGAATAATTAAATTTTAAGCGCTGAAAAATTGTTTTTTTTTTTATATTGGAGATTCGTACGAACAGATTTTTTGTCTTTCTTTTTTTGAACGCGTACAGCGAGCGCGATTCTCCGCCTTGTGAAAACGCTTCCGGCAACGACAGACTCGCGCATGCGCGCGGACAAGGTCGCACACTTGTGCCTACATCAACATAAGACAGTGCCATTAGAGTATAATGCTTATATATATGCCTCGAGCACAGATCGATTCATAATCGTATTATTAGTAAATTTTCGAAATTTAGAAAAAAAAAAAAAAAAAAAAAAATTTTAATTCTTCGGTTTTTGTCTTTTTTTTATTCGTAAAAATCGAGGTGGTTCGACCCATTTTTCACTTATCGCGAGTCTCGTTAAATCGGATCAGCTCAGATAATGATTTGAACATCGTCGAACGATAAAGAGAGAGAGAGAAAAAAGCGAAATCCCAAGTCCTTCTTTCTTTCAATTCAAAGTCAAAGATAAGAGAGTTTTTCTCTTATCGCTTCGTCGCACCTCCATGAAAATAGGTCGATCCACGCGTCGTTAAAACAATATTGCTCGATCTACCCGGATTCTCCTTTGTCCTCTTTAAGAAAAGGAAAAAAAAAAACAAAAACAAAAAAAACTTTCAAAACTTTATGAGATAAAAATATCGAGGACAAGAAGAAAGAAAACGAACGATCAAAAAACATATTCGTCGATAAAAAAAAAAAAATATGTATAATAATTTTTTGTTTTCCTCGCTCTTTGTGAATCAGCCTGTATATAGCGCGTGTCCATGCAGATGTATTACCGCGCGCGATATGTACAATACAATTACCCATTACGTAATTTCGAGCTCGAGAAACAACGCAAATGTGACGTTTACAGCTCGAGAGGACAAAAGGATACAAAGAATCGCGTGAAAACATTATATTCCAAATTATAACCGTTAATATAATTTCCACAAGCCAATAATAATAATAATAATAATAATAATAACAGTAACGATAAACAAAGCATAAAATAAAATGGAAACAAACTAAATAAAAAAAAAACAATAAAATCAAAAAGAAATAAATTGAATAAAAAAACAATAAATTTAAAAACAAATAAATTAAATAAAAAAAAAACAATAAGAGCAAAAAGAAATAAATTGAATAAAAAAACAATAAATTCAAAAAGAAATAAATTAAATAAAAAAAAAAAAATAAAATCAAAAAGAAATAAATCGAATAAACAAATAATAAAATCAAAAAGAAATTAATTAAATAAAAAAACAATAAAATCAAAAACAAATAAATTGAATAAACAAATAATAAAATCAAAAAGAAATTAATTAAATAAAAAAACAATAAAACAAAAAAGAAATAAATTGAATAAAAAGAGAGACAGAGATATTAGGCACGAGAGTGTTTCAGACTTGAAACTCTGTCACGCTTGCTCTCCTATAAATACGAGTATATATACATACATATATAACATATACATATATACATATATAAATGTATATACATTTATATATTCATATACATACAAATAAATAAATACATATATTTATATTTCTATATAAATATAGAGATATATGTATGTATGTACGTATATATGTATAAAAGTATATAATATAACACAAGGTTCATGGCCCACAACGTCGAATCTGTGTGTGTGTGTACAAAGAGACACGCGGCATTTATTATTTCGCAAGACTTTTAATTGCATATACTCGGACTATCAGCGAAAAGCCCCGAGTAGAACGATAAATCGACCGTGACATCGAGCCTCGTCCCGTGGCCGCGAGAGGCGCGCGCGCGCGTGTGAGTAGGTGCCGCGTGCGATATCTCTCCCACGAATTCTTATCGGGCTCGCGCGGTACACAGCGCGACCGCAATAATATACCATACATTAGTTATCAATATATATGTATCCCGTCGTGGATATTGCGGCCATTGCACGTAAATCGGCCATGTGTATTACCTGCTACAACATTTATAAAATTTGTATATATATACATACATACATTCATATATACCGGGTGAATTTCATAGAGTGTCTCAAACTTTATTTCAAGGTAGATGGGATCATTACAAACAAAAATTGCAAATATACATTAGGGATATTTTTAATAGTTTACGAGATATAAATGTTTAAAGTTTGTCCAATCAGAGCGCGCCAAGAAGGAACCGCCCATTTCTCGCCCTAGCAGCCAATGGCCGAGAAATAAAAATGACTGCGTAATAATCTAATAAATAAAATTGACTGCTCTGAATTTTGCAACTTTGTTGTGCTAACTCTACGATTAGGGTGGGAGTGGGCGGTTCCAACGCTTCTCGACGCGCTCTGATTGGACCATCTTTAAAACGTTATATCTCCTAAACTATTAAAAATATCCGTAATGTATATTTGCAACTTTTGTTTGTAACGATCCCATCTACCTTAAAATAAAGTTTGTTACGTCTTATGAAATTCACCCTGTATATATGTAATTTATAAATGTTGTAACAGATTATATCTATAGATATGTGTATGAGGGAAGGGGGTATAGACGACTGGGTAAGTCAATATTCGTGCTCGCAACATTATTAGTGTTCTTTTTTTTCCGTTCGCCTTCGTCTTATCTCCCTTTCCGTCCGAGGACGACATTATCGGGGCTCGGACGTGTTTGACGTCACGCTCGTTTCTCTATCTCTATCTTTCTCCCTCTCCCTTTTTCACTCAGAGGTGGCGCCTGTTGCGCGTATGATGATATCCAACCGTATTAAAAATCAACTTTCCATAGTTTCTTTTACTATCCCAAAATTTTCCAAATAATAATAACATTCTATTAAAACAAGAAATATGCGATAATTTTTATTACCTCATCCCATTGCCCTAATTTCTTATTTTCCAATCACGTGGCAAGAATTCAATTTTTATTTCAATTTATCCTTCAATCAAGAAACGAATGAATTTTGATAATTTTTCTTTCTACTTTTTAACCCCCCCCCCCCCTCCTCCCTCAATTTTCTCCCCTCCTTTTCGAATGGAAGACTTAAACTGGAGAGTGTAATTGGCAAACGGTAACTGGTCTTGCGTGTATATATACCTTTACTGTACAGCATAGCGTAGCACTGTATCAACAATATTTATACAGGGAGAGTCGGAGAACCTGCACTCGAATAACTGGTGTGTGTTGACTCTGTACAGGTAAGCACATACTGATATAATACCACCTCGCCTCGTTATACCGTATTATAAGCTCTCCTCTGTGCGCGAGCCGTTCGCCAAGCACTTGCGGATTCTCTCTCTCTCTCTCTCTCTCCCCTCCCCCCTGCTCTCCCTCACTCTCTCTCTCTCTTTGCCTCTCTCTCTCTCGGTCGGTGGCTTGGACGATTCCGGAGGGGAATGAATCCGCTCGTCTTCGTCGCTCTGTTATACCAGGGACAAATTAAGGGGAGTGAGAGAGTAAAGAGAGGGGATGTGGAGGGAGGGGGAGGGGGGGGGGGGTCAAGGGAGGACGAGACACGCTCCGAGGGACTTGATTTCATGTGGGACGCGATACCGTACGCCCGGGCCCCGTTATGATTTTTGCATCCGTCCACGGGACAAGTCATACGCAATGTTTTTTTATTTTCATATTTTTTTTTTTTTTTTTTTTATAATCTCTTCGTTCTTTTAATACGATTATCGTACTGAGCAACATTTCCTGGATCAAAATTTAACAAATTATTTATTGAAGAAAATAAAATAAATATATAAAAAATAAATAGAAATGAAATTTTGGAAAAAATCATTTCGAAAATCGATTTCTTTTTTTTTTTTCAAGGTTATGTTTTATATCCGATATTTTTTGCTTTAAATCGAAGGATTTACGCGAAATCGTTGCTTCCTCGAACTCTCGCTCGAGCTCGAGGAATTAATCTGCATAGTCGATGGCCTTGAGATTTCTTCCCCCTCCTCTTCGACCGCCCCCTCCCCTGCTCCTCCACCCTTGACGCGATCGAGTAGCTCCTCCTCTTAACGCTCTTCGTTATTCGCAAATTGTGTTTCTCCACAACTTTCGAGAATTATTATCAAGCGAGAAATAAAATTAATTTTATTTAATTGAAATTACAAAAAATTCACCTCTCTCTCTCTCTCTCTGAATTTGTCCGCGAGTAAATCTTACGTTGCGCGCTCGCGCTCTTACAACGTTGCTCTCGTGCCGGTTTGGCCCTCGTTAAATAGGCCGTGACCATTCGCGCGACTTTCTCTCGCATCATAGACTCGAGAACTACGACGAAGGATACGTTGGATTAGAGCGCTAGTGTCGAGTAAGAGAACCGAGATAGTGGAGGAAATGAGGGGAGAGAAATAACAAAAATTGGGAAAAATAATAAATAAATAAATAAATAAATAAGTAAAAATAAAATAAGCATAAAATAGTTAAATGAATAAATAAATGCATGAATAAAAATAAAATAAATAAATAAATAAATAAAAATAAAATAATTAGATAAATAAATAAATGAATAAATAAAATAAATAAATAAATGAATAAATAAAAATAAAATAATTAAATAAATAAATAAAATAAATAAATAAATAAATAAACATCAAATAATTAAATAAATAAATAGATGAATAAATAAAAATAAAATAATTAAATAAATAGATAAACATTAAATAATTAAATGAATAAATAGGTGAATAAATAAAAATAAAATAAATAAATAAATAAATTAATTTTTGTTTCTTCGAATGAATTTGAAATATTTTTCGTCGCTCTTTTGTATCGGCGAATTTTGTACACACGGACGAGTTTTTTTTACTCGTACTACGAGGAGAGCGTCGTTATCGCAATTGGCAAATCTTATCAGTTCGGACGCGTATACGAGAATTGCCTTTAAATTCGACGCTCGAATTTTGCCTCTTTTTTAAATTTTTGTGTGTTTCTTCGTCTAACGTGGAATTCTAAATTCGTGGAGGTTTATAAACGTTACGGGGCGCTCACGTGACCTACTTTTAGTCGCGTACGCGTGACATTATATAAAATCGTATATCCGGGCAATGCGGTGGGGGCAAATACGAAACACTCTCCGGGTCGCTCTTCCTCGATTTCGTTATCTCCTGCTCGGCCCTGGGGCTTCTCTCCGACGTTCTCTCGACACACGCCATTTTTAGCCTCCGCCTTCGCACGAATCTTACAACGGAATTTTAAATATCGTACTCGCTTTCGAAATCGATCTGTTATCACTGCGAATCCAACTTGGCAATGATAAAGAAAAAAATTTAATTTTTTGTTCTTTGTTTATTGAGAAAAAAAATAGAAAATTGATTTAAAGGAGAATCGATGAAAAACATAAATTTTTCATTATTTGTTTATTGAAAAAAAAATTTGAAAATTTATTTGAAGAAGATTCGATAAAAAATATAAATTATTCATTATTTGTTTATTGAAAAAAATAAAAAGTTGATTTAAAGAAGAATCGACGAAAAACATAAATTTTTCATTATTTGTTTATTGAAAAAAAAATTAGAAAATTTATTTAAAGAAGAATCGACGAAAAACATAAATTTTTCATTATTTGTTTATTGAGAAAAAAATAGAAAGTTGATTTAAAGAAGAATCAATAAAAAACATAAATTTTTCATTATTTGTTTATTGAAAAAAAAACTAGAAGATTTATTTAAAGAGTATAATGTAAAGAGTAAATTAAAAAAATAAAAAATATTTGTTTACAGTAACTTTTTCATTCTTTATTTATTTTAAGAATTAAACCAATTTTTTAAATTCTATTAATTAATTTTGTAAATATCGATCATTTCAAAATTTCGATCAAATTATTATTTCCCATGTTGAAAAAATCATTGTTAATTTTCCGTCAAAGAAACAGAAAAAAAAAAAAAGAAAAAACCAAAATCAAAGTAACGAAACAATCGATCCGCGAGATTTTAACGAGCCGAGGTATCAATCGATGAAAACACGCGCCCTCTATTTATATATGTTTGTTTCAACGAGATGTATTTATTTGTAGAAACAGAATTAACTCGGCTATCGGTTAACGGGGGTGTGCCGAGAGACTGTACGAATTTTCTATACTTATATATACAATATATATGTTTCATGTGGGATAGCCAGATCATAGTGGCAGGATCGAGAGAGCAAGAGAGTTGAATTAATTCAATTTGAGGCAACAGAGACAGACAGACGGACACAGAAACAGACCGCCAGAGAGAGAGAGAGAGAGAGAGGAAGAGAGAGAGAGCGAGAGAGAAAGACAAAGAGAGTGAGAGCTCAAAGCGTCAGAAATGCGCCGGTCCACTGCCACTACGCACGCGGACCGACCGGTTAATGTCTATAGTCACCAGTCACCAATGAACTCTCTCTCTCCGTATCTATATATCTGTATATCTATATATCTACATATCTAGATATCTATATATCTGTATATCTATATATCTACATATCTAGATATCTATATATCTGTATATCTATATATCTATATATTGCTGTATATCTATATTTCTGTATATCTATATATCTATATATTTATATATCTATATAGCTATACATTTCTGTATATCTATATATTTATATATCTATATATCTGTATATCTATATATTTCTGTATATTTATATTTATATATCTGTATATCTATATATCTATATATCTGCATATCTATATATCTATATATCTGCATATCTATATATCTGTATATCTATATATCTACATATCTAGATATCTATATATCTGTATATCTATATATCTGTATATCTATATATTTCTGTATTTCTGCATATCTATATATCTATATATTTCTGTATATCTATATATCTGCATATCTATATATCTGTATATCTATATATCTACATATCTAGATATCTATATATCTGTATATCTATATATCCATATATTTCTGTATTTCTGTATATCTATATATCTATATATTTCTGTATATCTATATATATGTATATATGTAATGGAAGTGGGATGTATAGGAGAGCAGCGCCACAGACCAGGGGCCGTTGGTCCGGCTGTGTAGTCTGTTTATCGAGTCGTCAGGTCGGAAACGGTCAGCGATCGGATCGGACGCGCGGGAGTGCATGGACTGCAGGCGGCTCGGATATACGCAGGTGCAAGCCTAGCAACGAAACAGAGGGAGCGAGAGGGCGAGAGAAAGGGGGAGGGGGAGAAGAGAGAGCGAACCGCGAGCAGGAGCGGTGGAAATACATTGGGGCGCACGCGCACGTGCTGACGAGGTGAGTGGAGCGGGAGAGGGGGAAGTCGGCAGAGAGGGGGGATGGACTAGTAGCGGCTGCGAGAGAGAGAAGTCGCAGAGTGGCTTGCCAGCAGCTATAGCGGCAGGGTCCCTCCTACTTCCTCTTCTTTCCCTTCTTTCACTCTCTCCCGTTCGTTCCCATGCATAGTCTATCTACCGCAACGATCCGTTTTGGACCGTGGAAATAAAAAGGCGCCAGAAGCTTCGTGTTCGTACTCCCCACCCCCCCTCTCGCTCTCCTTCCTCTCTCTTTCCATAGCGAGAATATTAACCCCTAAAAATGCGCGAGGCAGTCGAGGCTCGCGACGAAGGCCACGTTTATTTTTGTTTATTATTTCTCATCGTTAATTTCCTCTAATTTTTTATATAAACAAGGAAAATAAATCTGTAACGAGAGAAATCTAGATTTGTTGACAATTATATTGAAAAATTATGTTTAGAAAAAACAATTTTTCAATATTAATTTTTATTTAGTGACAATTATTATTTATCAAAATTGTTATTATTAAAAAAGTTAAGATTGTTGGAGTTTGTTAAATATCTTTGGCGAATGATAAAATGGCGAAAAGCTATTTTACAGAGACGATTCCACGAAGCTCTCACTTTCTCTGCTCGCCTTTTTCCCTCTCTCTCTCGCTCTTTTTTTACTTCTTATTTTTCTTCTTCAAGCGCGATGAACTCCAGCGAGCGAATCTTGCCTTGGTTTTTACAATACGTCGGAAAGAAATTTTGTTCTTCTAACGACTGGGATTATCGAGCGAGCCGTAGAGTTTGTTACAAGCGTTGTCGGTCGTCGACGACGACCCAGAGAATTCATAATTAAATATTCGCGATAGGTGAACACGGTCAAGGTTCGAAATCGTAAATCATTTTTGTAAAAATAATTTTCTTGCAATAAAAAAAAAATAAAATAAATCGTTATAATTAAAAATATTAATAAACAAATTTAAATAAAATTATAATATTATTGTTAATCTTGATACGAAATAACGACGAGGACAATGACATTGCGTCATTGAAAGGTTAAGAAAAAATAAATAAACTTTAATAATTCAAAAAATTAATAAAAGCAGAAAAATAAATTTAAATAATTATTATTAACCTTGGATACGAAATAACGAAGAGGACAATGACATTGCCTCATTGAAAGGTTAAGAAAAAAAAAAATTTTAATAATTCAAAAAATTAATAAAAACAAAAATAAAATTATAAAATTATTATTTATCTTGATACGAAATAACAAAGAAGACAATAATATTGAATTATTGAGAGGTCAAGAAAAAAAAATTATAGTAATAATTCAAAAAATTAATAAAAACATAAAAATAAATTTAAATAATTATTATTAACCTTGATACAAAATAACGAAGAGGACAATAACATTGGGTTGGAAAATAGCGAGAATGGAATTCCGAATCCGCGTGAATTCGCGGGAAGTGGACCGAGGGCGGGTTGAGCGGACGCGCGGGCGCGTTTCGAGAGAGACAGAGAAAAAGAGAGAGAGAGCGAAAGAGCGAGAGAGAGAGAGATTACACGCCACGGACGAGATGAAAAAAATTGAGGCAGGTAAGGATCGCGTCTCGCTTCGGCTCGTTCTCTCAGTTTACACAATCGTCGTCTCGCTCAAAACCACAATATTGTTTTTCGTCCGCCTATCACAATAAAATTTGATAACGTTACACTTGTGCAATTAAATTCGATGAAAAACATATTATTATCAAAATTTGTTCTTCTCGCAAGCGTGTAAAAATTCACGATTCGAAAAATTATAACGAGATAATAAACGTGCGAATAATAACGCCGAGACGATTATATCCAGCGACGATTAAATAAACGATAATAAAATAAAAGAAAAAAAAGAAAAAAAGAACCAAGAGGGAAATATGTGTTATGAGCGATGGATTATATTACTGAGTGGATGGACTAATGATAATGAAATAAGAGACGATAAGGGGAGAGAAACAAAAACTAGAAAGGAAAAGAAGAATTATGTGAGCGAGGGACGCCGAGAAGCGAATAATAAGCGAGATAGTGCGCGAGAAAAAAAAAAGACAGACGGAGAGAGAGAGAGATCCGTAAACCTACTTTATTGGCGTGGCCCGCGCGCGCCATAAAGCCACATCAATACACGGCAATCACGCTAAGAGCAGATGTTATCCCCACTTTGGTTCCCTGGTCGGGGCGCCCGGCGTTCTCCGCTTCGCGCTATACTCTGCGCCTATATATACACAGCCACATATATATGTATATGTGTATGTAAGTATAGGAGTCTTCGCATCTTCCCCCAATCCATGGCTCCAGCCGTTCTTTTCTCACTCTGGCTCCATCTCCGTCGCCTTCGCCAAACATGCAAAGTGTGCGGTCTTGTCGATCTCTATATCTCTCTCTTTCTTTCCTTATTATAATAATATTATATATATTATATTATATATTATATCATATAATGATATAATTTTATAATATAATGATATTATTATATTATTATGTAGATAAAAATTTCATCGATGGGGGCGGGAATCGAACCCTGGCCCACTGCGTGACAGTCGGGAACGCTAACCCCTATGCCACTTCCTCTCCTGATATTAATATATAATAAATTATTGTAATATTATAATATTATATTATAATATATTATAATATAATAATATATTGTTATATTATGATATATTATTATATTATAATATATTTTTATATTATAATATATTATAATATTATGATATATTATTATATTATAATATATTATTATATTATGATATATTTTTATATTATAATATATTATTATAATACTATGTTATATAATTATACAATATATTATTACAATCTTGTGAAACTATAATAATAGGTGCGTCGTTGTTTTTTAAATTGGAGAATAACTTTTTCCTTAAAATTATTGTTTCGCTCACGATTAATTTGTTAAAGTACAAATTAGACCTTGTACAAAGAAGAATCTGTGAAATATGAAAAATAATAAAAATTCTTAACTTTGAGATTGTCGAAGTTGTAATTCGGAGACGAGAAATAAATATTGGATTTCGATAGATCGCCTTGGACGATATCGAGCGAAAAATTGTGGCGTCACAGATACGGTCGCGTCTGGTGTGTCGTGTGTAGCGTGATCGTGGATAGAGGAAGGACGCAGAGCCAAGAGCGCTCGGCTGGCTTCGCGAGCTTTCGCGAAGACTCCGATGTGTTCGGACCTCTCTCGGCGCTCCATGTATACTCGATATCTACATATGACGGTGTGTATATCTATATCTATAGAGTATCTTCCTCACTCTGACACGTTTACACCGTTTGGTATCTCGCTCCGTCGGTCGGTCGGTCGGTCGGCGAACAGCAGCCGTCGGACAGAAGCGTGTGCACTGGCACATAGCTACGTCGGGATCGACGTATATATATGTATATATATATATGTATATGTATATATACGCAGGTCGTGTGATACCCGACGTTGTTGCGGTCCTCTCTTGCCGTTCCGCTCGACTCACGGTCGAGAGCAAGACGCGAGAAAGAGAGAGACAGGGAGAGAGGGGGCAAGAGGGAGGGAGTAAGGAAGAGAGCAACGCGAGTTGTTCCGAGTTTCAATATTTAAAAAAAAAAGGGAAATAAATCGATCGGAAGTCTTTTATTAAGACTTTCGATTATTGATACGATGCTTTTCAATAAATTATCAACGTTACGTAAGAAGAATATTAGTACGATCGATCAAAAAATTATGTCAACAATATTGATTGTTCATTGATCGATGGATCGTTGACATTATTATTTGTTTTTAAAAAAATGTTCGATTTTTTTCTTTATAACCCCCTCTACGTCGTTCTCGCGCTCGGTGCGTTAACCCGAATGGTCCCCAGCGTAGATTCACGGTTCTTCTTTAGAGATCTACCCCCCCCCCCCCGCCCCGCGTTTCTTTCTCACGCTAAAGACTGGGAGAACGATACCGTAGTATTATACGGTATATAATGAATGCAGTATGGACTAAACTCCTTCCTATTATACATACATACATACATACATGTATATAATATGATAATAATAAAATATAATATGATATATATATATGATATACAATATAATATAATAATATTAATATATATAATACTATGATATTATAATATATTATAATACTATATTATTATAATATATTATATTATATTAATATAATACTATATTATTATAATATATTAATATAATAGTATATTATTATAATATATTATATTATATTAACATAATACTATATTATTATAATAGGATATTATATTATATTAATATAATACTATATTATTATAATATATATTATATTAATACTGTATTATCGTATCATATTATAATATTATATATATATATATATATATATATATATATATATATATATATATGAGTGAAAGAAAGAAGAGAAAGAAAGGGAAAAAGGGCTAAAGGATGGGGCTCTCTCTCTCTCTCTTTCGTATGTGGAGAATGCACAAGGAGAGAGAATTTTCATGCAAGTGTGTGTGTGTGTGCATGTGAGTCGTGTCTGTAGCTTCTCGACTCGACCCGTTAATTTCAGCCGCGCACGCGCGAGCTCGAGCGCTCGCGCCCATACCTGACTCTCCTCTCTCTCTCTCTCTCTCACTCACTCTGTTTTCCACCGCTCGCTCCTTTCCACCCTTTCACTTCCCTTCTTCGATTCTCCTCACTCGCTCTCTCTCTCTCTCTCTCTCTGCTCTCCTGGCATCACCGGCAACGATGATAACGATTGTCTCGAGCGATAAGCCGTCGCTCTGGCTTTCTATACAACCCCCGCACGCCCTTGTACAAAGACTATGCATATATATATATGTAAATATGTATGCGTGTGCGTTTGTTTGTTTGTGTGTACGTGTGCGTACGTATAGTTTATAGAAGCTGACGAACTTGCCACTAGAACGATAAGGGGAACTGCGAGTCAATTTTCCGATCGACATGGCCTACACTATCGCTACGATAACGTTGACTCTCTTTATCTAAGAATTTCTCACGTTCGACTCGAATAAATCAATTCCCATCCAAAAAAACAGATAAGAAAATGAGCGAATGATTTTTTTTATTGTTCCGCTCACTTATTCATCGATCGACATTGATTGTTTTTTTTTTTAAACATTTATCGACCTTTTTTTTTTTTAGTGGGAGTAAATTATAATAAAAAATTTTGATTTCGTTACAAGCTCGTTGATTTGGTTTTTCGCAGAGGCTTTCAAACCCTGACCCGACTGAATAACCAATCGGGTGAACGACTTCCGAACGAGACGAGACGAGAGAGAGAACCCGCACGTATGGACGTAGATCGATTTCGATTCGAGAGGAGATTGGCGAGTGACGACACTATATATATATATATGTATATATTTACCGGCATGGTACCTCTCTGTTCGCCTTTGTCCTCGCTACATATACCCTCGCCACCTGTCCGCACTCTCTCGCACTACGCCCTCCACCTTTTTTTCAACCCCCGCACGCCCACCACGATTTCACCCTCTCAACACTCTCTGTGCTTTATCCCACGCATTTCCCACCCTCACTCTCTCTCTCTCTCGTTATTTTATTTTAAGTTTTTATTTCACTTTAACTTGTATTTTGTATGCTAGTTTATTTTTTTATTTAATTTATTTGTTAGTTTATATTTAATTTATCGTTTATTTGGATCGTTATACAGGGTGCGTTACACCCTGTATAGGGATGTATCTCAGCCTGTATATTATAATCATCCCCTATTTAAATTTTCTTTCTATTGAATTTTATTTCAAAATTGTTGTAAACATTTGCGAATCGAACGAAACAATTATTCTATCTTAGAAAATTGTTATAGTTTGCCCCAAAGCATACCAAGGGCATAATAAAATAATCGAATCAAATCAAATTAAATCTTGATTTTTATCGTTATGTATTTTGATCTGTATAACATATACAGGGTGTAACTGACCCTGTATAACATATACAGGGTGTATCTCACCCTGTATATTATAATCATCCCCTATTTAAATTTTCTTTCTATTGAATTTTATTTGAAATTTTTTTTAAACATTTGCGAATCGAACGAAACAATTCCTCTATCTTAGAAAATTGTTACACTTTGCCCCAAAGCATACAAAGGGCATAATAAAATAATCGAATCAAATCAAATTAAATCAAACCTCTCTCTGATTCCCTCTCACTTCCCTATTCGCTACAATCTCGAGTTAATATTAAAAAAAAATGGAAAATAACAATTAGAAACTTCCCTCAACAAAATTCTAAAACTAACAAAAACAATCACAGCTACAATATTATTGTTAAATCTCCGATCGAGAGAATTTGTTACTCGAACTTCGAATCTTCTTGCAAAATTCATCACGATCCTATATCACAATTTTCCCATACAATTATACTCCTAACGCTAGAAGGCATCTCTCCATGGCGTCGGTTCGTTGCATCGCGAGAAGAAAGAGAAGAGAAAGAGGAGAGAAGGAGAGAAACGACGGTGAATTTTTTCCTCCTAGTCCTTTATAGATCGTTACGAAGCCAAAAGCGGCAAAATCGCTGTATAGATGTGTGTAAGTGAGTGAGTGAGTGAGAAAGAGAAGGGGAGGGGGAGATAGAGAGAGAGTAAGAGAGAAGGAGGGAGAGGAATGTAAAAAAGAAAGGCTTCCTTTTCCCCCACCCTTCGTCTCTCTCTTTCTCTCCTCGAAGCGTTTGTTTCCAAGAGCATGGGCGAGAGAACCTGATCCCCCTCCCCTTACTCCCCTCCCCTCCACACGTTCGCTCCGCAAAAATCCTTTGATCTTTCTTACCACCGCCACACTGTACCCCCCCCCCCCCCATCTGCATGCCACCCCTCACTTTGTCTCTCTCTCTCTTAGCATCGCGCGCGTGCTCCCCCCCCCCCCCCAACCCCGCCGTTATCCGCGCCACGTTCCTGCTCCTCTCGTCGTCGTTAATCCCACGCTCAAACGCGAATCTTTTCATATATACCTGCCAGTTTCACGGGGTTCAAAGTGCCAAAGACAAGAGTGACCAAGACTCGAGCTAGGAAACGACTTTATCATTCCTCCTTCGTTCTAACCCGTTACATTATATTTATTCAAATTGTTTAAATATAAATATGTAAATGTCGCTAGATTGAGGTATGAGGATTAAAAAATTTTTGATTAAAAAAAAAAGTTAATTAGGAAAATAATAAAATTGTCGTAACGAGAGAAGGAATATTGATTGATCGTTGTTATTGTTTTGTTATTGTTGTTGTTCGTCTCGATTCGCAGGACGTATTGTGGTGACGTCCTGCGGACGCCGACGGAAGCTCGCGGTCGTTCTCAACACACTCATACACACGCATATATATATATATATATATATATATATATATATATATATATATATATATAGTGCACTGTCTTTCCGGCTTACTTCGTCTTCGCGGACTATCTCGGTGCGTGAAGCTACTTTTGCTTCCGAAGCTGTTTTTCCTCAGAGAGAGAGAGAGAGAGAGAGAGAGTGGGGAAAGATAGATAGAGAATGAGCCACCGATATAACACGCTCGTAGTTCATCCGTACAGTGTTATATTCTCGTCATCGGGTTTGTACGAAGTACACCGAGCTATTTTAACGAACGGATTCACCGTGGAATGAGATCAGTGAGCTAAATTTACGAGCCGTTCTTGCCTCCTTGCTTTATAACGCTACCTATATATTTTATATACATATATATCATAATATTATATATAATATATAATATATAAAAGAGCAATAATATAAAATAACATAATATAAAAATATATTCTTATCATATTATAATATATTATATATTATTATTAGGTATATTATAATATAATATATCATATATTATTTTTAATATATTATAATATTATATCATATATTATTTTTAATATATTATAATATTATATCATATTATTTTTAATATGTTATAATATTATATGATATATTATTTAATATATTATATTATATTATATATTATTTTTAATATATTATAATATTATATCATATATTATTTTTAATATATTATAATATTATATATCATTTTAATATATTATAATATAATATTATATATTATTTTTAATATTCTATAATATTAGATATTATATATTATTATTATTTTCAATAAATATACTTGGTATAATGCAGCAATGAGATTCACGCTCGTTTCGTCGCCCAGCAGGAACGTGGAATCTCAGGTGTATCATTGTATGTTCTATAGATTTATATATATGTATATACATATATATAGATAGATATGAACGTACCTATGGTACCAAGTACCGTTCGAGAAATTCTAGATTGAGAATACTGTGCAAGCACGCGAGTATAGAAGGTACCCCTTGCGCGTTGGTTTACGCTATACTTAAATATTATACTGTAGCGTTATAATACGAACTGGGAGTGTAGAGCGTATGTAATAGTATAGTCAAACGAGAGCCGCGTTTCCGCGCTCATGCAATGTGGTGTTAACCTTTCTCTCCGGCTGGCCAGCAGAGGAACGAACACATCGGGAATACTCTGTAGCCTCTATCTCTCTCTCTCTCTCTCTCTCTCTCTTTCTTCTTTAGTTTATTTTTTATTTTTTTGTTTTATTCTTGTATCGTGTTTTATATTTTAAGAATTTTCTCTTGTGAACTTTTGTGGGGAAACGAACGAGTCGATATTAAGTTAGTCCTATCGTTACAACGTTTCCGTTTAATTTTACTGAAAATTTGCAGAAATGTTTTTTGTCATATTTACATGTTTGTAAAATTTAAGGGTCATTTATCGACTCGAAAATCACGATATTTATTCTTGAAAAAAATCGTCAGTTTTTCGCAATTATTCGTAATAAAAGCTCGTGCTAAATATCGCAAAGTAACAAATTTTTAATCAAATTTGTATCGACAATTCTTTCTTTTTAATATAAAAAAAAAAAATAAATAAATAAATAAAAAGTAGAGTCTCGAGTAATTTCCAAATATTTTCCAAAAAATTGTTGATTTCACGGAAATTATAAAAATCCAACAACACCAGAATCTTTAACGAGTCAAGCTTTAGCTACGTTCGATAAAATATTATGAAAATAATACAAAGGTCAGTGCACGTTGGAACGAAATAAAACGAAAACAAAACGTCCCAACGAGAGAAAGAGAGAGACAGACGTACAGACAGACGGAGATAGAAACACCCCCTAACCAAACCTTTGGGATTCTCCACGAAGATCGTTGCTTTGGCGAAGATGCGAGAATAACAGAGATCTCTGAACGTCCATGGGCGCGAGAGGATCCCACATACACATACACAAAGATACACACACACACACAAATACAGAGAGAAACACAGAGAGCTTATTGCGAGAGTGGAGTATAGATTTTAAAGGTGATTGCGTGTAGTGTGTGGACGCGAAAGGGAAGAGGAAAAGAAAGGGAGGAGAGAAAGAAAGAAAAAAAAAGAGAGAAGAAAGGAGTCGGCTCACGATCCCGAGGCAAGGGCTCGAGTGATTCGCAGTTCAGTGCTCCATTGCGCTGCTGCAGGTACATGCGGTATAAAGTATCATACGATATACAGGGTGAATTTCATAAGGTGGCTCAAACTTTATTTTAAGAATAGAATGGGATCATTACGAACAAAAGTTGCAAATATACATTAGCGATATTTTGAATAGTTTACGAGATATCAATTGTCAAAGTTGGTCCAATCAGAGCGCGCCGAGAAGCGTTGGAACCGCCCACTGTCTCTAGCATCCTAACAAATAAAATTGTCTGCTCTGAATTTTGCAACTTTGTTGTGCTGACTCTACGGCTAGGGTCGGGAGGGGGCGGGCCTAACGCTTCTCGGCACGCTCCGATTGGACCAACTTTAAACAATTGTATCTCGTAAACTATTAAAAATATCCACAATGTATATTTGCAACTTTTGTTTGTAATGATCCCATCTACCTTAAAATAAAGTTTTGCTACACCTTACGAAATTCACCCTGTATATATATATATCGCATGAACACACACACACACATGTATATATAAATATATATATACACATGTGTAACAGTATAGTTTAACGTATAACGTCGAGCTTGGCGCGCGCACGGCCGAGTAACTTTGCACTAGGAAGTTCCGGCGCGGTTCTCTCCTCCTCCCCCCCCCCCCCCCCCCCCCTAATCCCCACTCTACTACCATCATTCTCTTTCTCTCATCTCCCGTTCTCCCAGAGTCTCATAGAGAAGGAGGGAGAGAGAGGGCAACACACCAGAGTGTTATACCCTATCTGATGGTCCAAGCCAGCCATTAAAGCTTGTACGCGAAGGCCTGCTACGAAGCCTCGCGAATTGAAATCCTTTGATTCCACCTATGCTCGCTTCTCCTGTGTGCATATCATTTATATATATATATACGGGTGGAGGTGTATATATTAGCAGGGAAGCGAATAGTTTCTACCACGATACTTTGTGTAGTCAGCTTCTACGTTCTATCTATTTCTCTCTCTCTCTCTCTCTCTCTTTCTCTAGATATATGTATGTGTGTAGATAAAAGGTGATTCTTTGGAAAACATACAGTTTTTAAAAATATATAGGAAGATGAAAATGTATTTATGAATTTTTTTAAAAGAAAAATCACTTTTCTTAATTCAGAGATAATAAAAATTTATTAATGAATAAAGATTCATTAAAAGATTCTTAATAAAGAATGATTTAATTGTTTTTTACGCTTTGAGAATATAATGGCAATAGTTAATAATTCTTGTAATTAGATAAATCGATGAGAAAACTCGTTTAATTTCATTTTTTTGCACCCCTTGAGATAACCACAATACTCAATAATCCCCGCAATTAATTCAATCAATAGAAAAACAAAATAAAAAAATCTATCGATGAAAAAAAAAAAATTTTTTTTTTTAAAACCACAACACGATGATAAACAATCCTTCGGTTTTAAAAACACTTTAGAATAACCGAGATGCACAAAACGCCAAACATACAAATATTAAATCTCGTTTAATTCCATTTTTTTTCAGCCCCTAGAAATAACCACAATACTCAATAATCCCCACAATTAATTCAATCCATGAAAAAATAAAATAAAAAAATTAATCGATGAAAAAAAAAAATAAAATTTTTTTTAAAAAACCGTCAACACGATGATAAACAATCCTTCGGTTTTAAAAACACTTTAGAATAAACGAGATGCACAAGACGCTTTAGGTAATAGTTCAACGTACACTTTTACAATCTTACATGTATATTACATACATACATACATTACATACATACATACATTACATATATATACATATATATATATATATATATATATATATATATATATATATATATATATATATATATATATATATATATATGTGTGTGTGTGTGTGTGTGTGTGTGTGTGTGTGTGTGTGTGTGTGTGTGTGTGTGTGTGTGTGTGTGTGTGTTTGTAGGTAGTGTACATGTAAGATTGTAAAAGTGTAATAAAAGTAAAATACTGCAACAGTGGTATAATAACTGATAGTAAAGCCGGTCGCTCGTCGTGCATTAAGGATCGTAAACGAGGATAATAAAGAATCATCGATCGGGCTTCTCTTTTGCTCGTTTGCCCACCGCAAAATCTCTCACGGGACGACGACGACGAGGAAGGTATTCATTCTTTCGAACTCGATCCGGAAATACTTGGCCGACCAACGGGTATTATAATGCTCGGTAGAGAGAGAGTGCCATATGTGTTGCACCATTTTGCCTCTGTGTGTGTGTCCACATATCTGGTAAAGGGGCTCGTGAGAATACGCAACTATACGGTAGCAAAGCCAGTTTGAAAATTCTACCTTTGCGACAGGAGGCAAAAAAAAATAAGAGAGAGAGAAAAAAAAATAAGAGAAAAAAGAAAAGAGAGAGAGAGAGAGGTACGTGCATTAATGGGAGGGAGAGCACGGCCCACTTTCTTTACTTTCACGTTCCCGAGACCGCGACGCTCTCCTGTCCGACACCTCACTCGGATATTCTCTTTTTCCCATCGTTGAAACGAGAAAAAAAAAGGAAGGAAAGAAAGGAAAGAGAACGCTCGAGGCGGCGTTGTATTCGCGCGCGCGCGCGCGTGTATTGTTTTCCGCCATTACGAGTGTGACGCTGGAACGAAGAAGTACCCGGAAGAATTCGAAAAAATTATTGTAAAAATGAGAATTTGGATTTTTGTTTTTTATTTTTGGGAGAAAGGAAGGAAATATTGATTTAAAATTTTTTTTTGGTGGAATTGAGGAATTTGATGGAGCGAAGGGATTTTTTAACGACGGGGGGTTAAAATAATTCTTATCTGAAGGAAAAGGAAAAAGAAAAAAATTAACTAATTTTTAAAAAATTAAAAAATTTTTAAGAAATTTTTAAAGAAAAAAAAAAAAAGATTTTTATATCGTGAAAATTTCGAGGCTTTGTAACACCATTGCGTCTGAAGTTGGAACGCGGAAGTCCGGAAGAAGAAAAAAAATTCACATAAAAAAGGAAAAAAATGAGAATTTAATTTTTTTTTAATTTTAATCGAAACGAATCAAAAAATGGATTTTTGATTTATTTCTGTAATAAAATAATTTCCCCCGACCGAAGCACTATTTAACGCCGAGCCGTTAAAATAATTCTTATCCAAACAAAAAAAAAAGCGAAAATAAAAAAAAAAACAAATTTACCAACAAAAGAAAAAAAAAGATTTAAATATCGTGAAAATTTCGAAGCTTGTAACGGTTAATATAATGAGCATCGCAACAGCGAAAAGATTAGGAAACTTAACGGAGAAAAAGAGAGTGAGAGAGAGGGAGGGGGCAGAGAGAGAGAGAGAGAGAGAGAGAGAGAGAGAGAGAGAGAGAGAGAGAGAGAGAGAGAGAGAGAGAGAGATATGTCGCAACGTAATTGCCGAGTTCTCCCTTGCTTTGCCGCTTCGCCGAGCGTTCGAGAGATGAGAGACGGTTGAGTGGTGGGGGGTGAAGGAGGAAGGCCCACGCGAGGGGCAGAGAAGGGGAGGGGGGCAAAGCGCGCTGAGAGAACAGACGGACGAACGGACGCGGTCGGGCGACGAGTCGATTCTCGCGAGGTTACGCGAAAGAAGTAGGTCTGGCCTCTCTCTCTCTCTCTCTCTCTCTCTCTCTCTCTCTCACTCTCTTTCTCGATTCTCTCCTCGCTCTAGCTCGAAAACCTTCGTCTCTGCTATTCTATTCCAATCTTACTGGCGCGCACCGATGCTTCTCGTCTACAATCGTTTCTCTATCTCTCTATTTTTTTTCCCCTCTCTCTCTCTCTCTCTCTCTCCTTTGGCTCTCTCCGCTTCTTTGTACTCCTCCTTATACTCGTCTCTCTCCTGATTCCAGCCTCTTGTCTACGCCGATTTTTCGTTCGTCCGTCGCGAAGTTAACAAACCATGACAAGTTATAAGACAAAAGAAAGAAAACCTACAAAAAAAAAAAATAAACAAAAATTGAAAAATAAAAAATTTAATCTTCATTTAACAAAAAATAGAAATTAGAGGAAAATCAAGATAACAAATTTATTTATAAAAATAATTATCAGCGACGAATGTCCGAGTTATTAGAATTATTTAGAAATAAAAAATTCAATCTTCATTAACCCTTGTGTTCGCACCCAACTTTACCTACGTTGTTACGCACCCGGGGTACCCGGGTACCCACCTCTTATTTTTCTTCGCTTTTCAAATAGTACGGCTCTGAAATCGATTCCTAAATCGTTATTTCTATAAATAGACATCACTATATAGTCTGGCAGGGGCCGTCAAATCGTCAGGGTGATGTTCGAGAAAAAAATCAGGGAGAACGAGTCGTAAAAGAGCTTGCAGCTCCGTACCGAGGCAGTGGTAGAAATATTACCATGAACAATTTTTTTACAACGTTACCCCTTGCCGAACACATGCTTTCATGGCATTTAACTGTCGCTGGCACTTTGAGAAAAAATAAATCTTATGTTCCAAGTGTCATGGCTCCGCATAAGTCGAGAGAAGTATACTCGACTGAGTTTGCTTTCAGTGAAAGCGTCACGATGTGCTCATACGTGCCAAAGAAAAATAAAGCCGTAATTATGTTGTCGACTATGCATTCCGACAGAGCTGTAAATGATGACAGTAAAAAAAACCAGTCATTATAACATACTACAATAAATATAAAGCTGGCGTTGATACTATGGACCAAATGTGCACTCGATACAATACGCAACGTCGTACTCTGAGATGGCCGGTAGCTCTGTTCTACAATATGCTGGATATTAGCTCACTCGCGTCCTATTTAATTTATTACGAAAATAATAAGATGATTCCGAAGAGAACAAACCAACGACGACTATTTATGCGCCAATTGAGTGAAGAACTGGCAAAACCAGTAATTGAGAACCGGTCACAAAACGTTCAAATAATGCGAAATTACAGTACAAAAATCGCCATTGAAAGTGTGATCGGGCGGTCATTAAATCCCGTGGACATCGCTCCAAATCCTGCTAATGAACGCGATATGTCAGGAAGGATAAAAGTCACTGGCTCCTGTCATATTTACTACAAAGCAGCAATAAAGAGGAGGAGAAAGACACGAAAGTCATGCTGCGATTGCAACAAACCTGTCTGCGATGAACATGCTACAACCTTAGCGAAGTGTCACGAATGCAGAGGCTAATTAATTTTCTACATTTATTTTGATGTATTTCGTATTATCACAAACCATATTCGACGTATTCTAATAAAATAAAATATCCCAAACCAATAATCCACTCAAAATGATTTTTTTTTCGAGGTGGGTACCGGGGTACCCGGGTGCGTCCGTGACGTATATATACTTCACACTCGATTTTTTCTTAGTAATTAAACAAATTATTTTATTCCAAACGAATCACCTGCTTACAATTGAGTTGAATAACGAGGATCCGGAGGTTTTTGCTGAAATTTCTATTTTTGACCAAGTTAAATTAAAAAATGTACCGTGGTGGGCACCCGGGTACCCGGGTGCGAACACAAGGGTTAAACGAAAAATAGAAATTAGAGGAACATCAAGATAACAAATCTATTTATAAAAATAATAATCATCGACAAATGTTCAAGTTATTAGAATTAATAAAAATTCAAAAATCCAATCTCCATTTAACGCAAAATAAAAATTAGAAGAAAATCAAGATAACAAATCTATTTATAAAAATAATAATCATCGACAAATTTCCGAATTATTAGAATTATATAAAAATAAAAAATTCAATCTTCATTTAACAAAAAATAGAAATTAGAGGAAAATCGTCATTTAACGAAAAATAGAAATTAGAGGAGAATCAAGATAACAAATTTATTTATAAAAATAATAATCATCCACAAATTTTCAACTTATTAGAATTAATTAAAAATAAAAAATCCAATGTTCATTTAACAAAAAATAGAAATTAGAGGAAAATCAAGATAACAAATTTATTTATAAAAATAATAATCAGCGACAAATGTCCAACTTATTAGAATTAATTAAAAATAAAAAATCCAATCTTCATTTAACAAAAAATAGAAATTAGAGGAAAATCGTCATTTAACGAAAAATAGAAATTAGAGGAAAATCAAGATAACAAATCTATTTATAAAAATAATAATCAACGACAAATTTCCAACTTATTACAATTAATTAAAATTAAAAAATCCAATCTCCATTTAACGCAAAATAAAAATTAGAAGAAAATCAAGATAACAAATCTATTTATAAAAATAATAATCATCGACAAATTTCCGACTTATTAGAAATTCGCGTCATCGTGTCGATATAACCTTCCGACGGTACTAGCGGGGATTTTCCTGTGACTATCACCATCCCCGGATGGAAAATCAAACGCGTCATTTTCACGACGTCATATCTTCCATTGTACGTGCCCCGTGTCCTCTACGCGTGTATACATATTATCCGCGATTGCGAGAGTCGAGACTCTTCGCTCTATATAGCGCGTTAATCCGATAATTTTCTCCACGTCCTCAGGGAACAAGCCTACACGTATATCCCTATACATATACGTATATAACGTTAGATACATTTTTACGCGAAGCTGCGAACGTGAGAAAGAGAGAGAAAGAAAAAAAGAGCAACGCGTTGTGTTAATCGCGATCGTCGATAGAGGGCGCGGATCGTTGAGGAAGAAGGGGGGGGGGAGACTCGACACACCACGGATGACGACGACGATTATGTCGATTGCTCAATCGGACGTGACGTCTGACGTCACACGCAACTGCCAGGAAAAATAAAAAATCTCCAGTGACACTCGCTTTAAAAAAAAACAAAACAAACACAGCGGAAGAAGCTTCATGACGTTAAAATTAATCGAACAACTCAGCACGCGTCATTACACATTCGTCGTATTAATAAAATTACTGGGGAAAAAAAAGAAGCACAAGAATGAAAAAAAAATTTTGAAATTAATTAATTTTAAACAATTGTAGAAATAAAATATGGAGGAAGAAGAATTATAAAATTAAATCTCAATAAGAAGATAGAGTCTGGAAACTTCGCGAACCCGGAAAAAGAATATGGCTCGTCATCGGTCTCGTTATCGCCCCCCCCCCCCTTCGTTCCCCTCCATCGCTCCCCTCCCCCTCCACTGTTCACTCGACAGCACCAAGATGAGACAGAGCGAGGGAGAGAAACGTCAGGCTGACAGGATTTATCAAACCCACGAAGTAGCATATTTGTCCGTCGGTACACGAGCAGAAAAACGACGTAGGAATAATATACGTCGCTACAGTAGAATCTCGATTATGTCAATCACGATTGCCAGAAATCCCCGGTCCTCGTGCATCAAGTGTATACAAACTAAATACACGCAACGGTGTATACGAAACGTATGGGAGAAGTAGAGAAAGGGGGGAGCGGGCAAGAGGGACCAGAGAACAACGAAATGGAGAAAGGGGGGACAGAGAACGGCGAGGCATCGTGGTAAAGGGGAGGGGGGGCTTCGCGAAGAGCTGGCAGAGTCGACGCTCCGTCGGAGGGAGAGCGGGTGGTTAAACGTCGAGGTTGCTCAACTCTCCATAACGCCCAAGCGTCACGGAAATTACATTACCTCGGAGTCGAAACGCCGCGACGACGGTGGTGCCCCGATTGAGAATGGCCGAGGGGGGGCTGCTGTTGCTTTTGCTGCTTAGCTGCTGTTTTCTGTATTCTCTCAGATTGTAGAGGGGTACAAACACACACAACACCAACGGGGGGCCTGGCCAAAAACGTTGCAGGGTTTATGGCTCGATCCGGTAAAAATACTTTGCAGGGGGCCCCCTCTGAGATTTCCGATTCGACGTTATTTTTCTTGGTGTACAAACTTTTGTATATATATGAGGGTAGTATTATTATCCCTCGTTGATTTTTCTTTCACTCAAAAAAGTCCTTTACCTCTTGTCGCAACGTTCCGTCGGCAAAGTTTCGAGGTTCTATCGCTTTCTTTATTTCCCTCGTCACTCTCTTGCTGCTATTATTTACGTTCTATCTCACACCGCACTTATAATTTCAGCCTTCGCACTGTTTACTTATTTTCCCCGCTAGGTGGCCGCACGTTTTTCTTTGTTCTGTAACTGTTCACTCTTGACTGTTAATTTTATTTATAATATAGATAAATATAAATATATATATATGTATGTATGTATATATATATATATATATGCGCGGTGATAGAGTTTGTTAATTAATTAATTAATCGATTATTGCACCAACAAGAGTCGCGCCTGATTAATTTTATTTCCGTTCCGGCTACGGTTAATGTAGAGTGCCGACGGAAAACGGGTGCAAAGATTGCAACGTGACGACGATCGGAAGAGAACTTACGCACGGGAGAGGTCGACTCCTCAACGTACGTACACGTCCGTTCTGACTCTCGCGTTACTCTGGTTATCGGGGAACGGGCGGGATAACGGAACGTTTGTTATATACTTCGCTAACTGCCCTGTGTTAGGTATATAATAATCGGCGACGAAGTAGGCACGGAGAGTTAGTGCGAGAGGGAGGAGGAGTGGGGGAAGGCCGGTGGAGCGTGGGACGGGAGGAGAGGGGGGACAGCGAGCACGGAGGGCACAATGGGGGGGAGGAGCGAGGGTACGTCAATGGCGTCGATGTCCACTCCACTGGTGTCCGATTGCCCGTAAAGAGAGCTTCTGCTCTCTTTCTCTCTCACTTCACCCAACGATTCTTCTATATTATATTATTTCTCTCTATATCCGTTTCACCCAAAACCGTTAACGAATACGTTGATTTATATCGTTCCGGTCACACTTTCACCGATACAAACAAGATCTTCGATACTCGCTCCCGACGGAACTTGTTCCTTTCACGATTTTTGTTTTTATTTGTTTTGTTCTTTCTCTCGTTTTATTAAACGACTATTTAAGCAACAGTCACAGTTCTCCTCCTTGTTTATCGTTCGACGAAGACTTTCCGTCGGCCACGAGATTAATCAGCTCACCCACTGTCTTATGCGTAACGAGAAGAGTCTTTCTTATCTCCACTCGTCTCGCGACTTCTTCGATTATTATACTTTTTGTTTTTTTTTCGTATATCACTCGAGTTTAAACACTCTCTCGATCCACTTTCGATAGTTCACTACGTCTTTACGAATAAAACCGCGGTATACGCACATACGATTTATATTTGACGTATTTATAACGAAGTATTGTCACGTATAGACCGATCGGATTAAACGATCGGGTTAAAGTGTTATTCGCGCGCGCCTAAGACACGTAAACATATAGCTCGTATGTATTCGACGTATATACGTGTATACAAATACAGATATACGAAGGTTAGCGAGAAAGTAGAGTGGGGGAAGGAGGTTTGGCGGGGGTACCACGGTGTATGAGCGTAACGGTTTATCAACGGGAGGAGATCCGTACGCCACCGAGGACCGAGCGCGACTGACTAGTGACTGGCCGCGCACAACTGCTACCGACTCTCTCTCGACGACGACGACGACGACGATGGAGACGACGACGATGTCCGACGACGATGGCGCTAGTTGTAGTAGTGATGGCGGAGGTAGTGGTGGTAGGCCCGAGTGTACTATAGAGTAGTAGGTAGTTGCGCGTCTCTCTCGTTGTGGAGGACACGGTAGGAAAACCAGTGGATAGCTGGCCTAACACACACCGGCTGTGAGAGGGAACGAGTGCGAGTGAGAGAGTAGGACAACCTCGTACGTGCTTATACACAGTGTATATATATAGATAGAGAGATAAGAGTGTATAGGTTTTGGCTGTTTCACTCGGGCGGATCGTATTTTGTGTTTCTCCGTCGGGTGGCTCGCGCTAGTAGCAGGGAACGACCCGAAGCCAGTGCACGATGCCACACGATGCGGAGATGCGGCCCCGCCGGTGCTGCTCTCCTCTTGGTGGTGTTGTATATATGTACCACGGACACGAGTAGTCCAAGTCGTTCGTTCTCGTTCTTTCTCTCTCGGTTTCAAGCGAGTTTGGGTTAGAGTATGCTTGCTCTTGCAGTTTTGTATATATATGTATAGCGTTCACTTCCACCAGTGGATTTTGCCTCTCTACGTTGTCGTTGCCCCTTCCAGGGGAGTTACTCACCCCCGCACTTTTCGCATGGCGTATCCCACCATTCTACTTTGCTACTTCGACTGCTTGATGCCTGCCTGTGGCTCGTAGCTAGTTCTTTCTCTGTCTTGTACGTTGGTTGATTTTGTACGTTCGACTCGCTCGCTCTCGTGGCTCTCGTGCACTTCTTGGTCGTCATCGCGCGGGCACGCGCGGCTCTTATACGACCGTGAAGGAATAGTGCTGGGGAGGGGGACACGGGCGAACGGTGGAGGGACTATACGCGGGGGAAATCCGGGTCACACTGCTTATATTACTTATTACAAAGGATCTGCGGAAGCGAGACATCGAGGATGGGTCTTTTGTTTCGTTTAAGGGTGGGAAAAGGTACCGACGGAATGAAAATTTAATCACCAAAAGTGTTATTCGTAACGCGGATGAATTAAGAAATCTTCGATTAACGTTTGATTATCTTTTTGTTTTTTTTTTTTCATCGGCTTTTCAAGGACGCGACGAGCGCCCATAATATAAAAATAATAATACATACATACATAATATAATATATGATATAATATGATATATAATATAATATATAATGTAATATAATATAAATATAATATAATATAATATAATGTAAATATAATATAAAATAATATATAATATAAATATAATGTAATATAGTATAATATATGATATAATATAATATAATATAATATAATATAATATAATATAATATAATATATGATATAATATAAATATAATATAATATAATATATGATATAATATAATATATGATATAATATAAATATAATATAATATATGATATAATATAATATATAATATAATATAATATAATATATGATATAATATAATATAATATATGATATAATATAATATATGATATAATATAATATAATATATGATATAATATAATATAATATAAGAGAAATATAACATAATCTAATATAATATAATATATGATATAATATAAATATAATATAATATAATATAATATATGATATAATATAATATAATATAAGAGAAATATAATATAATAATAATATAAAAATATAAAATGTAATATATGTAATATAATATAATAATAATATACAAATATAAAATGTAATCTATGTGATATAAAAGTAATAATAAAAAAAAATCTGTTTACATTTAAATAACGATTTTTGGGTGAGAAGAAACTCACTCGCGATGAAGCTCTCTGTCTCTCTTTAGAGACAATTACCGAAAGTTGAAGAACATTAGCCCCGAAAGGTCGACGTGAAAGGGCCGAACGACAAAATAAAAAACCAGAATCTACCCAACCGTGACTTTTTTTTTTATTTTTCGCGAGTCCGCCATGACCTTTTAAGCTTTTTTTAACGATCGATGCATCGAACTTTCGTTGTTTGTTTTTCCATTAGGACGCGACTGGAGGAAGGGACGTTTTTATTTTATTTTACCAAAAAATATATAACAATTTTTGTAATATTTTTTGATCGAATAAATGAATTTCTGGTTTTATTTACACCCCGACGAAATTACTTCCGGCTTGACAACCCAGTCTCGACTCTGTTTAATTGATGAATGTTGCAAAAAAAAAAAAGAATAATTGAAGCGTGACATTTATGGACGATTTTTCGAGCCGATCCGCGTTACCCCAGTTCTCGCGAGTCTTCGCTCGTCCGGACACCGTTACCGATACGCGTACGTTCCCCGTCGTCCTTCCATCGCGATTTTTTGTTTCCTCCTTTAGCCATTGCATCGTCCTTTTGCCACTGTTGTCTCGTCGAATTCTTTTTCCCTTTGCCATTGGCACTCGCTTCTCGTTGTGTTCCAGTGTTTAAAAAAAATATCAATATCGATAACGATATATCGAACAAAAATCGATGTCGGTATATCGAAAAAATCGATACATCGATATATCGAAAATATCGATACATCGATATATCGATCGAAAAATATCGATGTCGATATATCGAAAATATCGATATATCGATCGAAAAATATCGATATATCGATATAACGAATGAAAAATAGCGATATATCAAACGAAAAATATCGATATATCGATATATCGAACGAAAAATATCCATATATCGATATATCGAAATTTTTGTTGCCATCTCTATTTCAGAGCCTCGCGTAGGGGAGACTGGGTACGGTTGTAACAATTTTGCGTTGATCGTCCATAACCTGGCAATTATGGTATAAATGTGCAAATAAAATTTTTTATATTAAAGGCTGAATATCTGCCTTCAAATAGAGACCACGATTAGGTGCCCATCCCTTTAAGAATATGAAATAAAAATTGTTTTATAAAACATGTGCCACTGTTACAACCGTACCCATACCAGGGGCGGTTGTAACAGCGACGGGGGTCAGTTGTAACACATTAAAATCTCACACAATGCATCCCTTTTTATCACTTTTTTTAAATGAAAAACCCGTATTAATGTATTTTCCAATTTGTTTACTCTTGTATGGGACCTTTTATTATTATTTAAGTTATATTCTTATGGTCACATAATCAGTCAACAACTTTAATGAAATAAACATTGAAATAAACGTCTTTAAACAATTAAAAGTAAAAACAAATTAAGGTAACTTAACATAAAGACATCACGCTTGATAAAAAAATAATAAAAAATTTAAATTAGAATTTTCAAGACAATTTAATCATATTCGTCGCAATTATTGCATATGTAATAGCGACTACCATCGGTGCGGCCTACGTGAGACCACAGTCGACAATCTCCTTGACATTGCACTCATTTTTCTCCAGGTCGACTCCGCTTGTACGCTTCTAAACAAAAGTTTTGATCAAAAATAGTTACTTTTAATCGAATAAATGAAATAGATCTCTCTGCGTGCGTTAGTTCTGCGGAAAGTCTAGTCTTATATGCGTGTCGAGACTTGAAAGACGTGTGTCTTTTGTCTTTCGTGAATATTTGTAGTGTTTCAACCGTACCCATGAAAATTGTTACAACCGTACCCACCTCACTTTTTGCAATAAAACGATACACAGTGATGAGACAAAATAACTTACAAAAATGGCAGCTAGTGTTTTATAATCTCTATAATACAAGATTTATGTATGCAAATATTGAATATGATAAATGATATCAATTAGAAGATATATCGAAATGAAATGTTTGAAAATTGGTTACTTTTGCTCGAAGATACACAATAGACCTATATGGAAGCGTATTCCGGGCTCGAAGCATGCCGTAACACTGGGAATCATGTCCGGAATTAGAATCCGCGTATTTTTGCTCTTTGCATCTTTAATCTATCGTGCATACTTTCGAAGATATTTGAGTTGTTACAACCGTACCCTGTTACAACCGTACCCAGTCTCCCCTACGTTTCGAGAACTTTCCTCCGCGTGTCGCCCTTCGCTACAACAGCACAGGACCCTTCGACACACGTTCCCACTTCCGTTTCTCTTCCTCGAGGACGAACCATCGTCAACCAAGAACGAAGCTCGAGGGAGAAAGAGAGAAACAGAAGGACGTTTTCACCCCGAGCTACTCGAGTTCACATTCGACCATTTTACAAACGAGATGTTATAATTCCCGTATATGCGTAAGTAGCGTGAAGATACAACTCGATTTTTCCCTACCAAACGAAACAAGGAGAGAAAGATAGAAAGTCCTCTCTCGTTCCCTTTTTGCCTCGAGTTTCCTTTCCTCTCGCGTTTCTCCTCCCTCGTACTCGTCGCACCCTCCTCGCTCTTTCACCCCCTCCCTAAAATATTTCTCCCTCCCTCACTCTCTCTCTCTCTCTCTCTCTTTCTGTTTCTCTGTTTCGCCCTCCCGCACGCCTCAGGGCGAACGACCATGCTTTGCAGGCCACGAGTGGAACGACCGAATTTTAAGTGGAGGAGAACATCTGTGTGTGTGTGTTTCTCTTCTTTTTCCCTTTTCGTTTCTTTCTCTTCTTCGACTATCGCATCTTTCTCTCCTTCTTCGAGTGTCTCACTGCTCTTGTTTCAATGTTTTGCTCGTGAATTCTTTGTATTCGATGCCCTCGAAGATTCACCCCCCCCCCTCCCCTCTTCTCCCTCTTTCTTCTTCGATACCTGCTCGACTATCTTACCTCGGAAGTCCCGGATCGTGTGGTCGATTAAACCGATTTTGCTTCAACGAATCGACGCGACAAATTTGAAAGGTAACGTTTGCAAATAAAAAAAATAAATATCTCAACCAAAAAAAACAAATAAACGTGTCTTGTAAATATCGTGAGATCGATAATAATTTATCGATCCCCCCTTAGAATTATCGATAATTCTTAATTCTGTATTACGATAAGAAACAAAAATAATCGAATGGAAGAATAATCGATTGAATAAAATAAAAATAATGAAATTTGTGTTATTTACCAGTGTCGAGGAGGAATCTAACGCCATTGACTATTCAGGGGAGAGTCGACCGGCCATTTGTACCACCCGCGACAGAACGAGACAAGAGAAGGAGGGGGAAAAAAACATACGCAAAGAAGAAAAAAAAAATCGAGAATAAAAGAGAGAAAGTAGAAAAAAAAGGAAGAGGCAGAAGTTCCCCAACGTCGTCCTCGTCTTCGTCGTCATCGTCCCTTCGCTCGCACTCGGTTCATCGCGCTCTTGGTCTCTATATACGTATATATATATATATATAGGCGACTCCTT
>OX328011.1:59601484-59676597 GCA_946811545.1 Netelia fuscicornis | reverse complement strand
GTTGATTAATTAAACGAACTTATAAAATTTATGAAAGGTTTATAGTTGGATTGGATTAATCTTGTTTTTAGTTGGGATCAAAATTGTTCATGATTAAAAAAATAGTGATTCGGTCTGTCGTTGATGAAAATGAATTTTTGAAAATTATTTTGGCGCTATAAATATTAATTATTGTTCGATTAAGGACGTTCGAGATATTCGGAAGCGTTGATCCGATTTTCTTTGCTTAAATTGAAATTTCTTCAAAACTATTCAACATTTTTCGATAATTTTTGTTTAGTTTTGTTCGGAAAGACTTTATTGATAATTCTGTGTAGGGGTTTTGAGGATATTCGGAATAGAAAAATTTTGGGAGAAGTTGAAAGTTGAAAACAATGGTTTGAAAAAATGTCTATTTTCAATGTATCTTTTCTCAGGAACCGTACGTCCGATTTTGACAATTATTGTTGTGCGTGTATATCAAAGTGTTATAAACAATGTGTCCAACCATTTTTTCGATATTTTGTTTCAGAATTTTTTGACATCGTTTTTGAAATTTTGTTAAAATTTTTCACCACGTTTTTTTACCTTCAAATATATTTTTCTCGAGTCTGAATGGTTTTTTCAAAAAAAAAAATGGCTCGACACGTCCTTCGTTTGGATGTACTGGTCACGTCAAAAAAATGCCGATACGATGAGTAGATTTCGAGAAAAGGTACATTGCAGGTAAAAAACATAATTTTTCAGGAAACACGATTTTCTGAAAAAGTTTGAATCTCTAATGAATTGAAACGCTAACTTCCAAAAATTATTTAACAAACTTCCACTGCTCGGAATTTCATGAAATTTGAATCACGTATCAAGAAAGACATGTACATTCAGAAAAAAATGGTAAAAACATGGTTTTTCTCACGCCACAATATGTCGAACCTCCTTAAATTTATTCTTCGCTAGCTCAATTGTTCTTTTCTCCCTTGTTCTTTTTTTGACCCCCCTCTCCCTCCCCCTTCCCCCTCTCTCATTCTCTCATGCCATTGCTCGTTCTTTTCTCGGCAGTGCAGCTCACTCTCTTAATCCGATTATTTTCGTGCGGCGCGTAAAACACGCTTGTTATCGGTCGTTCGAGAGCGTTCTTTTCCCTCCTTCTTTCTTTTCTTCACGAGTCCATGGCAAGATAGTTCGCGAGAGAGAGGGAGAGAAACTCTCGTGTGGTGGATTCGACGGCGTCGACTCCACGATGTCGACGTCGTGCAGAGGGATACTCGACGACGCGTAGAGTAGGCCAGCCACACGGGTGTATGATGCCAGAGGGCCGCACACGTTTTCATGGTTAGACGCCTAACCGGAAGATCGATGAGTGCGAACGGCCCTCGTTCTCTCTCTCTCGCTCTCTCTTTCACTCTCTCACTCTCGGAAATGAATATATATGTAGATACGTTTGCCTACACGTACGTGTGGTAGGCAAACCGGGGCGTTCTCTAGCAGCCCTTGTGCTCTACCAGAAACTCTGCAACCACAATCTATCGTATCCTCATACGTATATATGTATATACAGGGTGAATTTCATAAGGTCTCGCAGGCTTTATTTTAAGGTAGATGGGATCATTACAAACAAAAGTTGTAAATATACATTGGGGATATTTTTAATAGTTTACGAGATATCAATGTTTAAAGTTGGTCCAATCAGAGTGCGCCGGGAAGAGTTGGAACCGCCCACTCCCCGCACTAGCCGGAGAGATAGCACAATGTAGGGCATTACATTTTGGGTGGTAGAAAATTTAGAACAGTCAATTTTGTTTATTATATTATTACGTAGGCAATTGTATTTCTCGGGCGTTGGCTGCTAGGGCGGGAATGGGCGGTTCCCACTCTTCTCGGCGCGCTCTGATTGGACCAACTTTAAACATTTATATCTCGTAAACTATTAAAAATATCCCTAATGTATATTTGCAATTTTTGTCTGTAATGATTTCATCTACCTTAGAATAAAGCCTGTGACACATTATAAAATTCACTCTGTATATATGTATGTTGTATGTGCAATTGAAATTTGACAAGCTTTGGTTCATTTCGTTGGATATAAAAATTATTATTTAATTATATTTTTATTTTGTGAATTTGTATAAAATTTGATAGGGGACATAGATATATTTTGATTGTGATATAGAAATATTACGATTGATATTTCAAGGGTAGTGAATGTTTTTGGATGAAAAGAAGTTTTGAACCCCTTGGACCCCGAAAGAGAGGAACGTAAAATGAGAATGACGACCGATCGACTCCTGCTATGGGTCAAATTTTTTTTTCTTTGAAACGAATTTGTAGGATGCTTACGGAATCGGAAATTTGTCGCTGATGAAGATTATCATGTCGTTTTATACGATATCTCAAAAAATCTAGGAGATAAATGCAAAAAACGTAAAATAAGGATTTACCCATTTAAGGTCGATAAAATCTAGAAAATGTAAAATATAACTATGATTTTCTTATTGTACAGGAAATTTGCGACTGAAATAGACTCTTAGAACTGGAGAAAGGATTGAAATTCACCGGAATGCAATATTGCCAATTTCGATGAATTTCGCGAAACCTCGAAAAATCGACTTTTCCCGATGCTATAGCTCCGTTCTCCTTCGTCCCACAGGAAATTGCACGAATAACTTTTTGAAGAGCTCGCTGAGCACTCGATAACTGACCAAGAATCATTCGGATTCCTCAATTATTGTACCCGTAGCGAAATTTCGAGAATTGCGATTTTTGGGGACCTGCAAAAAAACGCCTAAGTAATGGCAATAATTTTTTTGCTCCAAAACCTCTTTATTCCATCATATTCGTGTTACGCGGGAAATTTCCGATTCAAAAATGACCCAACAAACACTTTTCGGACGAAAACAAATTTCGACCCTCCCAAACTCCCCAAAGTCCCGAAAATAAAATCCAAATCGTCACGTGCCGGGGGTAAATTTTTTTTTTCATCCAACAAGACTTCAATGGGAAGTTACGAAATCGGAAATCTCCCTCGCAACACGAATATCACAATTATAATCTCGAAAATTTCCAGAAATGTTCAATTTTTCGATCTTAACAAAAACAGTGGAGAGAAGGGGTGGGGGGAGTGATAGGGCTTGACTTTTTTTATAAATTCGATAGTCAAAGAACACATTGTTCTATCGAAACAAAAAAAGTTGGAATTCAAACTATTAAAAAAAAGTTATTTACAAAAATCTTCCAAAATTTGTTTAAACTTCGACCCCTTTGACATTAATAAATTTTTTTTCCAAATTTGAATAAAATTCAACAAAACGCTATATCTATACCCTCCACATAAAATTCATCCACCCTCGAAAGAACCAAATATTACTGTATTTATATCATCGTCGAAGAGATTGCGTCACATTTATTTCGAGCTTGCGTAAACACAAAATTTCCTTACGTTCACTCCCCGATTTTAAAACTGACCGAACCAAAATCCTCTGCGTCATACCGATCGTGTATAAAGAAGATTTATTTTCTCGTCTTTGTTAAACCTCGATTCTCCACGTCAATAAAGTGATAACATTTCCGTGCCAGTGGTCTTTATGCGTCGACCAAGAAAGTGCGAGTGATAGAAATATCCAAATTTAACCGATGTTCGTTTGGGGTCGGGGGCAAAAATTTATACGTAAGTTTGTGTAATTATGGAGATCGGTCGGTAACGCTTTGATTCGAGCTTATCGAGCAAATTTAACCGGATGCTTCTGGCGTTCGGTCGCCAGACAGAAAGAGAAAGAGAGAGAGAGAGAGAGAAGGAGGAGGAGGAGGAGGAGGAGGAGGAGGAAGGGAGGGTGTGTGTGTATGAGAGAGAGAGAGAGAGGTGCGCGGTTACGCGAGTATCGATTCCACCCTAGTAATTACGTGAAGAGCCTCGCTTCCGTTCTCGCGGTACGAGAACCACCTCCCTCTCTCCCTCCCCTTCGCCACCTCACCTCCATTCTCTCTCTCTCTCTCACTCTCTCTTCGCCTGACGAGTCCAAAACTGTACCGTCCGCAACACATTATGTAACCATATTCTCGCATTATCGTGTATTTTCTGATCACTTCCCCCTCCTCCTGGAAGAATTAACAATAATAATAACAACAATGCTCGATAAGCGATATTTGAGGAATTGCGCATTTCCTAAAACTATATTTGTCCCTCGCATAATCGGCTATAAATCTTTCGTAGAAATTTCTCGTTTGGTTCGTTACGTTTTTGGATCTTTTGTGGACGAGTCGATGAGTCAAGGGGAGGAGAAGGAGAGAGGGAGAGGGAGAGGATGGATTTTCGACGAGATTAGAGATTTGTTTTTTTTCGGGTACTTTGGGCAAGAGGTAGTGGGGCAGAGAAGAAAAATAAAATTATGGAACGAGGTTTCTGTAAGCTTGTGTGTGTGTGTTTGTTCCTGTGTGTGTGTGTGTGTGTGTGTGTGTGTGTGTGTGTGTGCGTGGCTCGAGGTTCGAACGTCGTGTGCATCGGAACACTATCGCTTGTCGACTGGAATTCGTCTTTATTTTCAGTGAGTAGAGAGAGGGAGAGAGAAAAAGAGTGAGAGAGAGGGAGGAGGGAGGGAGGGGGGAGGGAGGAGAGCACTATTTATACTTAGGACGCTTCGGTCACCCTCGCATGTGCTGGTCCCTCTCGGTCGCCCATCTCGCTCGACTGGTGTACGACACAAGAAGAACCGAGATTATAACGAGAGACGAACCGAGCAAGAGAGAGAGAGAGAGAGAGGGAGAGTGATAAAAAAGGAAAAGTAGTGCGGGAGCGAACGAGGCGAGAGTACACAAACTGTATACGTGTGTGACGAGAAGATATCGAAGCGACGAGGAGCAACTCCATATGGTCGAACGAAAGTGTCGCATTTTTAAATCACTCGACGATCCTTCGAACACCCCGCATTCCCCTCGTGTTCATATGTATATATATGTATATGTGTATGTGTGTATGTGTGTGTATGTAAACTTGAAGAACTCCGGAGTCACTGATCTTTCAAACGGTCGTCGAGACGGGATAAAATACGTCGAACGAAACAAAAAATTATCAAATATTTCTGACAAAATGAAAAATAATCGTTATGGAATAATTTTGTGTTGAAGAGATTTTTTTTTTTGTTTTTTTTTTTGTTATTTTTTTTATGTTTGGTCATTCGTTGTCGGGTAATTGTCGAATGTTATAGGCGTAAATATATTATAATATTAATTAGGTTAATATTTGTAATATTTATCGTTAATATAATAATACTAATAATTATAATATTGATCGTTAACAGAATAATATTAATAATTATAATATTGATCGTTAACATAATAATATTAATAATTATAATACCTATTGATCGTTAATATAATAATATTAATAATTATAATATTGATCGTTAACATAATAATATTAATAATGTTAATAATTATAATATTGATCATTAATATAATAATATTGATAATATTAATCTTCGTTAAAAAAACAAAAACAATACCCGATAATACTAAAAATACCTAATTAGCTAAGAGACAATGAGCTCATGACAAAAAAAAATACGAGTTATTGAACGTACGAAATGCGAAAGAAAACAAAGAAAAAAAAAATAATAATAATATGTTAGCAAGAACGACGATACGTAAAGTTCTTCCTTTTGAAATGAAATTAAATCTAATTAAAAATTAAAAATAATCATTGTGCAATATTTTCGGATTCAACGAAATTTTTTAAAAAAATATTTATTCATTCATTATCTTAAAATTATTGAATAATTATACGCATAAGTATAATAATCTTTATTTAAAAAAAAAAAAACAAAAATAATATGAAATTCGCGATAATACTAAAAAGTCCCTAATTGGCTAATTGGCTAAGAAACGACGAGCATATCACAAAAATGTACGAGTTATAGAACTTGAAATTGAAACGATGTGAAATAATGCGAAAAAAAGGAAGGAAAACAAAGAAAAACAATAATAATAATAATAATAATAACAAGAACGATGGAACGTAAAGTTCTCAACGTAGTTCTCCCGTTTGATTCGCTGAGTGAACCAGATTGAGCTATCGATCAGAAACTCCTCCCCGTCTCCCCTTTGCCTAGCCCTCACTGTCTGTCTCTCTGTCTCTCTCTCTCTCTCTCTCTCTCTCTCTCTCTCTCTCTCTCTCTCTCTCTCTCTCACTCACTCGCTCTCCCGTTCATCGAGGAATACCGCTAATATATTACTATGCCACTGAGTTATACGCTCCCTCGAGGCGCCTAGTGTATATACTCGAGCTCTACATACCGATCCAATAATTCCATACAGTCTGAGTACTACGAGCACCTGAATTGCCGGGGCGAGGAGAGGTGAGAGAGAAGGAGAGGTGTGTGAGAGAGAGAGAGAGAGAGAGAGAGAGAGAGAGAGAGAAAAGAAATCATGAAAAGTAGTTGAAAAAGGTTGAATCGCGCGAGCAGTGAGCGAAAGAGTGAGAGAGGGAGGGGGGGGGGGGGGGGGAGAAAAGCAGTGATCTCTCTTTGCTGTATCGAAATAGCGAAAAACGCAGGCTTTTAATTATAGTTCGGACTTGGGTCGGTGAATCTCGTCAGACACGCGAACGAAGAAGGGAAAGAGATTTTCGAGTGTGGAGGATATAAAGAGAGTACAGATTGAGTGAGATAAATAAAGAAGATGAAGATGAAGAAGAAGGAGAAGAAGAACAAGAGAAAGAAGAAAAAATCATGGAGTAAGAACTCGAGAGTGTGAAAGACAGTGAGAGAGAGAGAGAGAGAGAGAGAGAGAGAGAGAGAAAGATGGTGGGTTGCGCAGCTGTTTAAATAGCGCGTACTACGTCGACGCTCGACGACACGACTCAAGACCACGGATTGTAAGCGACGACTATATAATCCAAGTACGAAAGCTACACTGTCTTATACATACACTTACATATATATATTATATAGTAAATAGCATATAATATAATAATATATAATAATAATATAATATATAAATTTATAATATAATAATATATAATAATAATAACAGTAATATAATATATTAATTTATAATATAATAATATAATAATAATAATAACAATAATGTAATATATAAATCTATAATATAATAATAATTATTATTATTATTATATTATATATTATTATTATTATTATATAATAATAATAATAATTATTATTATAAGATAATATATAAATCTATGAAATAATAATAATATAATATATTAATATATAATATAACGATAATATAATATATAAATATATAATATAATAATATATACTGGATGATATATAAATATAATTATATTATTATCTATATTATATTTATATAATAATTAAATTGTATTTATAATATATATTATATTATATTATTATTATTTTATCTTATATATATATATATATATATATATATATATATATGTATGTATGTATGTATGTATATGGATATGTCACGTGATCGAGTCACATACTCGTTCACGAGTTTAGACCGTGAGTCGTAAGTACGTGAAGCGCGTTATAATCCCAATCGCACGGAGTTACGAAGTGAACAACGTGAGGAGAAAGAGAGAGAGAGAGAGAGGGGGCGCTATATATACATATATATGTATAACGTAAACGCAGCAAAAAGTATTTTGTTGGTGCATAACGAAGCCTACAGGGTTACCGTCGGGGCTCGTGACTCGTGTTTATTTATCCACGTACTATATGGTATATTAGCCTACCCCCCACTACTGCGCTACTGGGCTACGGCGCATCGACTCGGCGCCGATGATGGTAGGGAGTAGCGGAGGATGAGGACTAGGAGGGGGAGGGGGGAGGCTGTTGAAGCACCGGCGAGGAAGTAAGGGGGGGGGGGGGAGAGGCGATGATGGTCGCATCACGGCCACAGCGTCGCGGTGTGTCTACGAGTAGCTAATATCTCGTTCTCTCGTTCAAGAGGACAATGCGAAAACAATGTTCTACACGCGAATGAGCAATCCCTTCCTTTCACTCGGCCCTTCTCTCTCTCTCTCTCTCTCTCTCTCTCTCTCACCCCCGCGTTTCGTCGTCTCGTTCGTCACAAGAGCTGAGACTAGGGATTAAAACAGAGAACATTGAGAATAACAAAAAAAAAAGATTGTACAAGAGAGAAAGAAAAATCGCCTGGATGTCCGGAGGCATCTACGATACGTATAGGCATTCTCTTAGTCACACGCATAATGTTCAGGACGTTGAGATAGGCGCGCGCGGACAGCCTACACGCGGGACGCCCCGACGGGGGAATTCAAAACCAAGTATGGCGAGAGAGCCGAGGGAGAGAGAGAGAGAGAGAGAGAGAGAGAGAGCGAGACCTTGCGTTATCGGAACCGAATAACGTCAGAACTCGGATTTATACATACATACATACATACTTATATATGATATAATATAATATTATATATAATAATTATATTCTATATATAATAATATAGTATGCAATATTATATTAAATAATATTATATTATATTATGATATATTACATTATATTATATTATGTTATGTTATATCATATTATATTATATTATATTATATTATATTATATTATATTATATTATGTTATATTATATTGTATTATATTGTATTATATTATGTTATATTATAGTATATTATATTATACTATATTATATTATATTATGTTATATTATATTATATTAGATTATGTTATATTATATTATATTATATTATATTATATTATGTTATACTATAGTATATTATGTTATATTATAGTATATTATATTATATTATGTTATATTATATTATATTTAATTATATTATATTATATTATATTAATAGAATATATAATATGATATAATATATATGGAGAGAGAGAGAGAGAGGAATCATGTGTATATAAATCTATAAACATGATTTCTGACGCTACGTTGTATATATGGTACTAGATATACAGCGTTAAATAGATGTGCCACATATATATATTTTATAGGTTATATATATATATATGCATGTGTATGTATGTCTGTCTGTGTGTGTGTGTGTGTTTGTGGGTACATAAATACTTACACATATGCGCAAATGCATAAATATATAGTAGGCAAAAAAGGAGGGAGAGGCCAACTCCTCGATAGCCTCGAAGCCTCAGCAATGTATCATACGTTTATATCGTACGAGTACCTACATATTTCTGTGATTATATCGGTGTATACTGTATATACCCTAGGTACACACACGAGCAACGGTTGGCTAAATTGGAAATGTGTGAGCACGTTATGTGTAACATATCGCGAATGAAGCCCCGGGACATGGTTCGCGAAAGAACAACAATAAAAAAAAAATTTTATTCTCATTATACATATATATATATATATATATACGTATATACATGGCTTAGAATATCGAGAAGTCGAGTTAATACCGGACTTGGAATTCTCAGTGTACAAAAGCCGTGAGTGCACACGTACAGTGGGAAGTTCCGACATCTCATCGCTCGCTAGTTATTGTATAGGTAGAGGTACCAACCGCGCATCCCCCGACACACCACCTGGCCCGTGCGGTGTTTCTCTGCGATAATGTGTCGGTGCGCCTATATCTACAACGGGCCCGCGCGCTCCGTTGTACGTGAAAGGAAACCACCTTGACGAAATTTCTTAACGAGAAAGTTTTCTCGAGTATAATATATACATCTAGTATATTATATATATATGTATGTATGTATGTGTGTGTGTATATAAAGTTATATAGCGATGTTATGAGCCTCTCTATAAAACGTTTCCCAGTGCTATTCTTTCCTCGATTTCTTTCGATCAACAATCGCTGGTATTAATCGACATCGCTGGACTTTTTTTCCCTGGGAACGCGGTAGAGATCGAACGCACGAGTGATTGCGAATTAAAAAATAACACGGGAATAGTAAATAATTATAATTGTTTATTATTTCTGTGTGTTTCGATAAATATACAGAACAGAAATATTTCTGTTGATATTTCTATTTTTTATTAATTTATTTATATTTCTGTTAAAAAAAGGAACAGAAATAATTAAACAATTATAATTATTTATTATTTCTGTTTTTTCGATAAATATAAAAAAACAGAAATATTTCTGTTGATATTTCTATTTTTTATTAATTTATTTATATTTCTGTTAAAAAAAGAAACAGAAATAATTAAATAATTATAATTATTTAATAGTTCTTGTTTGTTGTTTATTATTAAACAATTATAATTGTTTATTATTTCTGTTTTTTTTTTTATTAAATATAAACAGAAATATTTCTGTTAATATTTCAATTTAAACAAATTTTTATTTACATTTCCATTTTTTTTCAATATCTCTAAAATATAAAAAATAAGTGTAAACAAAATCCAAACAATCCTTAAAACAAAATAATTTTTATTAACTATTAAAAATAATACGAAAATATTAATTGATCGGTCGAAGTACGATTTCGCACGATCCCTTCGTCATTATAATACTTGTGTTACAGCGTAGGTTCGCGACGACCGAACGAAACGGACGAGGAGGTGAAAACGTGATGAATATAGAGAAACGCGGTAGGTCGTAGCGACGAAACTGTACCGCACTACAGTTTGCGAGCGAGCCAGTGACCACAGTTACGGCAGATAGAAACAGAGCGAGTGAGCGAGAAAACAACCCAAAGTGAGAGAGAGAGAGAGAGAGAGAGAGAGAGACCATAGTCGACCTGCGATCTACACCTTGTACATATATACATATATATACATTAAAATATATACATATATATATATATGTAATACAAGAGTACAGGAGTCTCGTTTCAGAGTGCACGTGCTCCCTTCCCCCTCCCCCCGCTCCTCTCTCTCCAAAGCAGCTCCCCAGCTCTCCCCACCATTGGCACAACACAGTATGGCCCGCGTCCATTTCTACACACTATATCGTGTACTGGCAAAGCAACATAGGTAAAGGGGAGAAATATACATACGCGCGTATACAGGAATTGCATATAGTGTACCGGTGAAGCGTGGAACGTTGAGCGGATAGTACGGAGAGGGGAGGGTGGGTGGAGGGGATATAAAGAGAAGCAGGTAGACCTCCGTGTAGAGTGCGGTAGCCATGAGAAGTACGAACGTACGTGTTTCCGTTCTAGGTATGTGTGTTGTGTGTGTGTGTGTGTGTGTGTGTGAGAGTAACTCGAACACAAGCAGAGGACACAGTGGGTCGTCGGGCGAAGCGGCATAGAGAGAGGGCTATATAGTCGACGCTCGGGTCGATCCTCTCCCTCTTTCTCTAGCTATTCGTATAACTATGTTTATATATATGTATATATTTCGCTCACTCCACCTTCGACGAAATATGTGGCGGCGGACGTTTGCGCATCGGTGTCGAAGCGGTTACCCGCACAGACGCTGGCCCAACACAACGAGGCGAGGAGAAGGTCTTTTAGTGCGAAACTTACGTATATGCATAAACGTATACACGTAAAGAGAGAAAGATGGTGAGTTAGATGGAGTGAGTACGACTCCTTCTCTTTCTCTCTCTCTCTTTCTCTCTATATATATGTACAGGTCGAATTTCATGAGATGTCTCAAACTTTATTTTGAGGTAGATGAGATCATTACAAACAAAAATTGTAAATATACATTGGGGATATTTTTAATAGTTTACGAGATATAAATGTTTAAAGTTTGTCCAATCAGAGTGCGCGGACAAGGGTTGGAACCGCTCACTCCCCGCCCTAGCAGTCAATAACCGAGCAATGAAAATGACTGCGTAATAATATAATAAATAAAATTGACTGCTCTGAATTTTGCAACCCCAAATGTAACACCCTACACTGTGCTATCTCTACGCCTAGGGCGGGAGTGGGCGGACCCAACGCTCCTCGGCGCGCTTTGATTGGATCAACTTTAAACATTGATATCTCGTAAACTATTAAAAATATCCCCAATGTATATTTGCAACTTTTGTTTGTAATGATCCCATCTACCTTAAAATAAAGTTTGAGACACCTTAAGATACTCACCCTGTATATATATATATATATAGGGAGAGTGAGAGATATATGTATAGGAGGAACACGATTGCGTTCTTGGTCGTAGACGGTTCGAAGCTTTTCTCCCTCCCTCCTCCACCTTCCTTCTTCATCACCGATGCGCTCTCTCCCTGTATATATCTACGTCGACTGGGTATTGGTAATTCGCGAACACACACACACACACAGCTTCGAGGAAGGGTAGTTGGTGTCTCTGTCGATCGCAGGCTCCTCTTGCTGGCTCGCGCTCGCACACCGTGTATTAACACGAAGCTCTCGCTCGCTTCTCCACTCACTAGGGATATCGTGTGGCTCCCCGCTCCTCCCTCCTCCCGCTTGCGACTCACCGCCATACCCATCTCACCGCGAGCGTCTCCTCTTCACTCTTGCCACCATTGCCACCCCGAGAGAGTTCCTTCGGCCCGAAGCTCCGAGGAATTCTCACACCGGGTTATGTGCTCCGCCTCGAAATCTATCTATCTCTATATATATATACACGTGTATGTATAAAGCCCTCTATACGTGTATGTGTGTACGTGTGATTTACCCGAGAGTCGACTACAGGGCAATCCCCGCGAATATTCTTACATCTCTCTCTCTCCCTCCCTCCCCCACCCCTCTCACTCTCACTCTGCACCCCCTCCCCTCCCTATCCTCTCCCTCTCTCTTAAATATAAAAAATACTCTATACACCTATAAATGCAAAGAGGGATGCAGAGAGTTTTTAGTTTAGTCCGGTAGTGCATTACACGTTCACGAAACACGTGTGTATGGAGGAGGGGAGGGAGGGGGGGGGTCATGGCGAGTGTGCGCGCGCATAGCGAGCCTGTAGTTCGTACGTCTACCGAGTCCTCGGTAAATTGGTGTGCGTGTAGGCTCACTGGCTTCCGTCCCTTCGTCCTACATACATGTATATATATATATTTGTAGGACGAAGATATATATGTGTGTATGCATGAAAAGGTATATAATAACACGATACAACAGACTGCTGTGGCGTTCGCCAGGACCAAGAATTACCCGCACTTATTCATCGGTCCGACTAACGCGACCCCGCCTATCATACCCTCGCCCGTACCCGTGACGTTACATTATCATTATTATTACCGTAATCGAAATTATTATTACGCGAAATATTATTAATCAAGCTTCATTAACTCGCGCGTCCTGAATTCCGTTGTACGATAAATAATAATTTGCTATCGTGCGCACTCGTCCCATTCGGCCATAAAATTGATAAATACGCGATCGAAACTTACAATTTGTAATACGAGCTAGAAAAAAAAATCAATCGTTACGTCCTCTGATTGGTCGAGCTGAGGTAAAACGATACGTAAGAATTTTTATCAAATTATCAAAATGGCGACGATCAATTGTTTATCAATACTGTTTTTTTTGTTTTGTTATTATTATTATTTAATTTGTCGTACGCGTCAATCGACGTACGCCAATTGGAGTATCGAGTCGTTAAACGAAGATGATTTATCGTATGACTCGTGTCTCGACGTGCCGAAGAAAATAATTTATTGTACAGTGGGAGGATGCGCGAGGATAAGAAAGAAACGACGAACACGATGTATGCAAAAAGTGCATAAACCTCGTCGCGCGCGAGCGAGGGCGAGAGAGAGAGAGAGAGAGAAAGACAGAAGTGGGAGAGAGCATTGTCCACCTGCTCTTGCCCCTTCCCCTTACTCCGTTCCGTTCCCCCACTCGCTCGCTCTTCGAACTCCCCCCCACCTCTGGCTCTCCCAGTTGGCACCTGCGTGACGTCACGCGAGGAAACAGCTGGTCGTTCCTTTCTTATACCTGTGCTCGTTTATTGCCCGTGGGCTTCGCACTGTCCTCTCTCGCCGCTCACGCTCGCGTTATGCCGCGAGGAATGACGAATGAGGGAGAGGGGGAAGGGAGGGAGGGAGGGGAGTGATATCTCCACCTCGTACCGTCTTTCTCGTACTCGAGCTTGCCTCAACAATCCTGCACACTGTACAGTGTACGCCACCGCGAAGCGCTTACGTACTTCTATAAGCGTCGTGTTTCGTGGCCACGCATTCGCTCGTTTCGCGTATTTATATTTATATCTGTATATAAAACGACGTGTGTAAAACCATCGCGCGGCGTCCTTCGACCGTGTACGAGTATTCCTAAATCTCATCCCCCACCACTATCGCCGCGATTCCGTCCGTTGCGCGCGCATTCGTGTGTCCACCTGAGTCTGCCAAACACGCCGCACCGTGGCGCTGCACAAGTTGTTGTCTCTGTCGCACGCGCGACGTACAGTGGGGGAACTGGGACTACGTTCCAAAAGTATGAGTAGAGCCTTTTAACCTGGCCGGTCAGGGACGACCGAATACACAAAAAAACCGTTCCGAACGCCTCGTGCTTAAGCGACCTTTAAATTCTCGTGATCTTTCGTGGGAAATTATAAATCCGTACGAATATTGCGAACATCTCGGGATTTGATATTTGCTCCATTATCGTTATCGGCGCTTTGAGCACACCAGCGTCGATGAATTAATTAATTCTCGGGGAATTTAAGATTCGTATTTATTTTGTTATTATAATATTAAAAATATAAAAATTATATTATTGCGATATTATAAATTGTAATTTATATTATCATATATAACATATAATATTATATGTAATATTAATATATAATAATATTATAACCTATTTTATATTATAATATCATAATATTATTATAATATAATATAATATAACAATATTATAATATTATTATAATATAAAATAACATAATAATATTATAATATAAAATAATATAATAATATTATAATATTATATAATAATATTATATAATGATATAATAATATTATATTATTATATAATAAAATATAGTAATATAATGATATTATATATTATAACACATAATATTATAATATTATAAAAATTATGTATTATATATATTATAAAATTATAAAATAATAATTATATCATATAATAATATGAAAATATTATAATATTATAAAAATTATATATCAAATATATTTAAAAATTATAAAATAAAACATAATTCTAAATTTATATAAATTTATTATAAATATCGATCAAGTCGACGATGAATTATAATTTTATTAATTATATCCTTCGAATAACTTTATCGATTATCAAACTAATTCGGAGATTATTTGTAAATAAAAATTATCAACAATAATCAAAATCGACCAAATAGTTCGACCGTACGAAAATATAAATAAATAAATAAAAATTAACAAAAAATATGCACCGCTCTCGAAGGTGCGTTATTTTATAATCGGAGGAAATATTGTGTCGAACGAGCGAGAAAAGCGTGACTTACATTTCAACCTCGTCAGCGTAAATAGTACGACTGTTGCACGATTCGAGATTTAAAAAAAGAATTAAAAGAGAGAGAGAGAGAGAGAGAAAACAGCAGTGGCAGCAACAGCAGGAGAGTCAGGCATGTAAAAGTGATCACGGACGTGTGCACGAGCTCGCGGCAATGTTATTGGAGAGTGAGAGAGAGAGAAAGAGAAAGAGCGAGAGGAGGGGGGGGCGAGCTTGACTCACGCGCGTCGGTGTGCGAGCGATGATTCAAGCTCGCCGCATCGCGACGAGTCCAAGACACATAGGGGCATAATATGAAAACGGTAATTCGTCCGTTAGAAATCGAGCACGAAACAAAATAGTCTCATAGAAATTTCCTTTCCTCTTAAACAATTTTAACCTCGCTCCCTTCTTCGTTTAACAAGAAAATTTCTTTTATTTTTTGCTATCTAAATAATAGTTTTAATCCGGTTTGAAAAATTATTTATTCGATGAGAAATATTTTACGAAATTTCGTTAAATAAATAATAAACGATCGAGTTAATTGTCGATCACAGGTTTCGGTGTTTATAACGAGAGTTGTGTGTTTTGTTTATACAGTTGAACTCGGATGAGCGAGAGATCGAGGGACCTGGGAGCTTTTTCTCGTTTATGAAGGTTTTTCATTATAAAACTTTAAAGCTTTTTTAAAGTTATCGTATGATCGTGAAAATTGTCATTCGGGAATTTTCAAGGTCATTGATTAAGAAAGGAATGTTAGATTGATGTAATTGCAAATGGTGAGTTCAATATGGCTAGGGTGACCAGACGTCAGGATTTGAGATGACGTGTTAGGCTTTTTAGACATTTGTCAAGCTTTTGCAAATGTTGAGTACAGGAACTTGTTTGTTCCTGTACTTTGCAAATAATTGCCACTCGCATTTCTTAAAAAATAGTCGATTTCCTGAACGATGGTGGAAAAGGCAGATGAGAATTTCAGAAAATGTCATCAAATAACAGGAATTTCGGTTTACGGAATAGTATTTAAAAAAGAAAATAAATTTGTATACGTATACGAAATCCTGAAGCGAACTAGTCAAAGTGACCGCGACGAGTCTGCGAGCAACAGTTCCGGCGAGTCAAAGAAGGGAAAGACCAAGGGAAAATATAGCGAGAGAGAGGGAAAGAGAGAGAGAAAGACAGAACAAAAGTGTCGTATATTATCGTATATTCTCTCCCGTTCGCTACGAGTCCGCCTTCGAAGTTACGAGCTCTCTTCTTCGGGTTTGTCTTTTCGCCGATTGCTTCTTCCCTCGTCCTGCTCGCGGTGCGAGTCTCTCTCCTCTCCCTCCTTGGCGCGACTGCCACGCCGCTCGCGCCACACAAATCGGTGGACACACGCGCATCCGTGGAGACCCAAGAACGATTTCTATTAGGGATGTCGGAAGGAACAAAAACTATCGATATTTTATTCTCGATTTCTTTCGATATATCGAAACAAACGATATCGATATATCGAAAAAAATCGATGTTGATAGCGATATATCGAAAAAAATCGATGTTGATAGCGATATATCGAAAAAATCGATGTCGATAGCGATATATCGAAAAAAATCGATGTCGATAGCGATATATCGAAAAAAATCGATGTCGATAGCGATATATCGAAAAAAATCGAAATCGATAGCAATATATCGAAAAAAGATCGATATCGATAGCGATATAGTGAAAAAAAATCGATAGCGATATATCGACATATAGAAAAAAATCGATATCGATAGCGATATATCGATATATAGAAAAAATCGATATCGATAGCGATATATCGAACGAAAACATCGATATATCGATATTTTTTTGCCATTTATAATTTTTATTACGCGTCCTCACCCTTGTCGTACGAGCTAGCTCGAACAACACAAATCCTAACAAGCCCTTAGGGACTCACTCGTCAAGTACGTGTCTTTCTCGTACGAATTTCGTAAAGCAAGACGAGCTTGATTCCTGAACGATAACTGTTATTGCTCGATTGTGCGTAAACTCGCACGAGCGACGACCGGAAAAGGCGACGGTGAGCGAGGGAGGGGGGGAGGAGGAGGAGGAAGGAACGAGAGTCGTTAATAAAACATGACGACTGACGTCTACGCGCGTATCGACCACGTCGATCGTAACGAAATAAAAACTTTGTTTTTCGTCATTATTTGAGGAGTAAATTGGAAATACGTATAAATCATTGTAACACTCGCGGTTCGACGACCGAGCATAAGTCGAACGATGATGTATTTATGACTCGAGAAAGGAAGAGGAATACAAAAAAAAAAGAAAGGAAGAAAGAAAGAAAAAGTAAAACGTTGTAAAACGAAACGATAAAATTGTCGTTTTCTTCGAAATTCTTGAAAATTTTACCCTCCCTCCCTCCCTCCCTCTCTCTCTCACTCTCCGTTGAGTGGATTTCGAAAGTATTTCGGAGTGAATGTTATTTTATTGTCCGTCCGTAAGGGATTAAAGGTTTGTCTCAACGACAACGAAACGTTCGGAGCTGCAACAAAAATCCGAGCTCGCTCGAGAGTAATAAAACCATCGTCGAAAAATGTGCGAAGTGTGTAAACCTCTGGGCCGAGGTCCGAAAAGCAGTTTAAAGGGCGGCCCCCGAATGTGTTTCGCCACTCGGAAACGCACCGTGACGAGCGAGAGGCGACGAAGGATTCTCGAAAGAGCCACTTCGTCACGTGCGGCGCGAATGTCTCTCCCCCCACCCAATTGCTTCTTCCCCCACCAGCGTCCGCTACCGACCTCCTCCCCCTCCTCTCTCCACCTCACACACACGCATACACACATACCACTGGCCATACTGCGCATCGCTAGCTAGGCTTTTTTTTCGCCGTTGCTCCTTCCGAACGGTTACTCAGGGCAAAACTCTCCTCTCTCGGTCGCAACAACAGCCGGATGAGTTTGGCGAGGTGCTCGCCTTGGTCTCCTCGCTGCTGCTCTTCGTTTTACCTATACATGTATACAATGTGTACATACACATATATATGTATGGATGTATGTGTGTATGTATATTGACTGGCTCGACGACGTTTATGGCTTTTCTGAACGTGAGAAGCCCACGTAGTTTACATGCATATATATGTATGTGTGTGTGTATGTATATATATATATATATATGTAAATATGTGCAGAAAAAAGATAGTGGAAGTGGAGAGAGAAGTGACGAGGAGCTAAAAGCGAAGAGACGATCGAGCATCGGCAGAGGATAGCTTCAAAACGTGGCAAAAGCATTTTGGACGAGGTGAACGTGGTACCGAGAGAGTGAGAGAGAGAAAGAGAGAGAAGGGGGAGAGAGAGAGAGAGAGAGAGGCAGACAGATAGACAGACAGACAGACAGACAGAGAAGGGGGGAGGAGAAGGGGGAGAGGGGGCGATGAAGAAGGAAGGGGGGAGTAAGAGAGAGAGAGAGAGAGAGGGAGGTTGATGGGTAACATAAGCATAGCAGACGACAGACAGGCCAGACACAATGGGGTGATGTCCTCCAATGGGTATATCGGTTCTCTCTTGGCCGAACCGCGATCACGTCGTCGTCGTCGTCGTCGTCGTCGTCGTCGTCATCGTTTCGTCTCGTCTTTCTCTCTTACCTCTCTCCCACTCGCTCGTCCCTTTGCCTCGATACCAACTATACACCATGGATTGTAGTAGCAGTCAGGATTGCACCCGATGCAAGGGCGAGCACAGGGATGAGAATGGAATTCAGGTTGGTCACAGTCCCGAAGCCGTATCGTCTCGTTTCGGAGACAACACCACCGACGCACCGTCATATCGACCAAAAATGTTTCCCTCGTACGTGCGAGTCAACGTCGATAGTCACGGAATGTATTTTGCATACGTATCGCGACTCAATTTCTCTTTATACGTGTATATATATATATACACATGTATATATATATGTATGTATGTATGTATGTATGTATGTATGTATTTGTCGATGGGGAAATGGCTTGGTTGAATCAAGTATACGCGATGGTCGAGAGGCGCTGGGCAACGCATATTGACCAAACATTTACCTTTTCTGTCTCTGTTTCTCTCTCTCTCTCTCTCTGTCTTTCCCGCTTTGTACATATACAATATTTCACCCTACGTGTTTCGTACACATCCGTATATGATATATTTGTCGCGTGAGATATCAATGGCAAATATAACGAAATATTATTTTTCTGTACGATACTAAATCTGTTCCTCGATAATAATGATAATAATAATAATAATAATAATTTTATAATTATCGTTATCAGAATATTTATTGATAAGCATGAATTTTCGTTCGTTATGAAAAAAATTATTCAATTTTTTATAGTTATAGTAAATATAACGAAATATTATTTTTCTGGACGATACTAAATTTGTTTGTTGATAATAATAATAATAATAATAATAATTTTATAATTATCGGTATCAGAATATTCATTGATAGGGATGAATTTTCGTTTGTTATAAAAAAAAATAATTCATTTTGTTATCGCATAAAAAAGTTGTGTGCTTGGATTTATTAAATATAAGGAAATATTATTTTTCTGGACGATACTAAATCTAATTTTCGATAATAATAATAATAATAATAATAATAATTTTATAATTATCGTTACCAGAATATTTATTGATAAGCATGAATTTTCGTTCGTTATGAAAAAAAATTATTCATTTTTTTATCTTATAGAAAAGTTATGTGCTTGGATTTAGTAAATATAAGGAAATATTATTTTTCTGGACGATACTAAATCTAATTTTCGATAATAATAATAATAATAATAATAATTTTATAATTATCGTTATCAGAATATTTATTGATAAGAATGAATTTTCGTTCGTTATGAAAAAAATTATTAATTTTTTTATCTCATAGAAAAGTTATGTGCTTGGATTTAGTAAATATAAGGAAATATTATTTTTGTGGACGATACTAAATCTAATTTACGATAATAATAATAATAATTTTATAATTATCGTTATCAGAATATTTACTGATAAGCATGAATTTTCGTTCGTTATGAAAAAAATTATTCATTTTGTTATCGCATAGAAAAATTGTTTGCTTGAATTTATTAAATATAGCGAAATATTATTTTCCTGTACGATAATAAATTTATTTCTGAATTTGAATAATAATGATAACAATTTTATTATTATTATTATAACATTTAACGATAACCATGGATTTTCGTTCGTTACGAGAAAATTATTTATTTTGTTTTCCCACGCAAACTTCAATCTTGTGGAAATTTGACATTTTCGTTGTTTCCCGAAGAATGTCACGACAATATGACAGAAGAAGTGACCGTCCATATCGTTTCTCGCTATATTTCCCTGAATCGCGAATTCGCTCCGGGAAATGCATGAAAATTACGAGGAAACGAGCTAGATATTTTTTTTTTTTATGAAGAAAACAAATCGATGATAATTCGTTGTAACAGCGGCAGGTAGCGTGACGCTGGAATTTCCGACGTTATAACGCCGAGTGTTTAAAGCATGTGACGCGATATAGAAAAGAAAGGATAAGAGGCGTGACCGAGAATGAGAGAGAGAGAGAGAGAGAAAAATATTCTCGAGGTTGCGATCGGTCTCGGGAACACGCTTTTAGGCGCTGTTCGCGGAGCCTTTAAACGTCAGAAAGAGAAAGAGAAAAAGAGAGACAGAATGTGTGTGTGTGAGAGAGAGAGAGAGAGAGAGAAACGAACGAACGAGAGAAATCGTACTAGCAAAGCGTAGAGTGTCTCCCAGAGAACTTCGCTTATCTCAAAAATGTGCCACGTGTCTCGTATCCCACACAACGGCATGCTTTTCCTCTCCTTATCTTACCTCCCTCGCTCCTTCGCCCCCTTCCCGCCCTCCCGCTCTTCATCCCTCGCCACGAGCCTCCTACTCAATGTTATTATTATCTCTCCTTCGCCATACTGGATTATCCGTCATACTCGTGTCATTGCCTCAATATTTCAATTCCATTCCCGATACTGGCGCTTCTGTTTAAAATTCATCAAAAATGAAAAAAGAAAATAGGAATTCGTGTTTTTCCATTTCTGTGAAAATAATTATTTTTTGAAAATCGATTATCGATTGTGGAAATTATTTGTAAGATTTGTAAAAAAAAATCCATCTTGTCAGTCACCCACGAGTCTGTCGAACGCAGCCGGTGTCGTCGTTTTCACTACGCACGCTCGCCTGAAGCAGAGTCGGTGGAAAGAAGAGCGAGTGAGTGTGTGTGTGAGAGAGAGACAAAGAGAGAGGGGGAGAGAAAGAGAAAATAATAAGAAGAAGAAGAAGAGAGGAGAAGGATCGCAGAGGCAGCAGCACGAAAGAAACGACGAGGATGCAGAGGCAAGTCGCCTTCTCCAAGGCAACGACACACGCAACAAAGTGTTTAAAGTCTGCCTATATATACCTACATATATATATATATACAGGGTAAATTTCATAAGGTGTAACAGGCTTTATTCTAAGATAGATGAGATCATTACAAACAATATTTGCAAATATACATTCGGGATATTTTTAATAGTTTACGAGATATAAACTTTTAAAGTTTGTCCAATCAGAGCGCGCCGAGAAATTTTGGTGCCGCCCACTGCCGTTCTAGCCGTAGAGATGGCACAGTGTAGGGCGTTACATTTGGGATTACACAATTCAGAGCAGTCCATTTTATTTATTATATTATTACGCGGTCATTTTTATTTCTCGAGCATTGGCTGCTAAGGCAGGGAGTGGGCGGCTCCAACGCTCCTCGGCGCATTCTGATTGGACCAACTTTCAAAATGTATATCTCGTAAATTATTAAAAATATCCCTAATGTATATTTGCAACTTGTGTTTGCAATGATCTCATCTATCTCAGAACGAAGTCTGTTACACCTTATGAAATTCACCCTGTATACAGGGTAAAATTCATAAGGTGTAACATAAGGGCTTTATTCTAAGGTAGATGGGATCGTTACAAACAAAATTTGCAAATATACATTGGGGATATTTTCAATAGTTTGCGAGATATGAATGTTTAGAATTGGTTCAATCAGAGCACACCGAGAAGAGTTGGACCCGCCCACTCTTCGCCCTAGCAGCCAATGCCCGAGAACTAAAAATGACTGCGTGATAATATAATAAATAAAATTGACTGCTCTGAATTCTTCAACCCTAAATGTAACGCCCTACACTGTGCTATCTCTACGGCTAGGGCGGGCGTGAGCGTACCCAACGCTTCTCCGCGCGCTCTGATTGGTCCAACTTTAAACATTGATATCTCGTAAACTATTAAAAATATCCCAAATGTATATTTGGAACTTTTGTTTGTAATGATCCCATCTACCTTAAAATAAAGTCTGTTACACCTTATGAAATTCACCCTGTATAAATATACATACACAATACTAACTAGTCACGAGCTCACTCCCGAGTTTCGAATAATCGTTCCAGAGCTCATCATCTTTCTCTCTCTCTCTCTCTCCAGCTCTTTTTTTTCTCTCAATCTGTCTCCTTCTCTGTCTCTCTGTCTGTCTATCTCTCTCTCTCTCTCTTTGCCTCGCACACGCGACCGAACAGGCCAAGAAGAAGTCTTCCTCTCCGCTCTTGGTTCGCGGCCTGTTCGTTGGCGAGAACGATGCAACGCTAAAACTACAGTTAATTCACTGTGTATATGCCTATCTGTGTGTGTGTGTGTGTGTTTGTAAGAGAGCGAACTCAGCGTCTTGGACTCGTCGCTTGGGTTACGCCTCTATAGTTATAATCCCTCGCCACTCTCTCTCTCCCTCTCTCTCTCTCTCTTTCTCGCATACAGATTGTTTCTCTCTCTGTACGTTGTCCCGCGGTGGATACAAACGTACGCGGCGCGTTCCTTCTCATCGCATTGCCGACCGACAGAGAGAAACGGCAAGCCCGGTAAGCTCTTTGCTTCCCGAGTACGTTACATCCACTGTACAGTTCGCTCGTGGTATTCGTCGTCGCACGCACCGACTCTCTCTCACCCCCTTCCCACCTTTCCCGGACTACGCGTCACCCCCCTCCCCGCTCCTCTTTCTCTCAATCTTGCCCCCTTCCCAACGAACCGCGCAACTCTCTCCCTCGCCTCTTCCAAGTTCGAGTCTGAACTCGGTAATCTAGAGAAAAACCGGTAATGATACACCGTACAACGTGCAATAAGCATACACACGTATAACGCAAGGAGCGCGATGCCTCAAAGGGCGAGGGGAGAGGGAAAAATTGAAAATTATAATTTTTAAATAATTTCATGCAGTATTTTCTTTCCTCTTTTTTTTTTTAAATAATTATTTTAATGCTCGATCATCTTGATGTAACGTAATCACAGTCTTGGAGTAGGATGCAAAGATGACGATACCGATTACCGATTTGCCGACTCGCAGGGTGAACGGCGAAGTTGTGAAGCGCGAGAGATGAGAAATTTGTGTAATTTGTTTTATTTGTTTATTCGTATTTTGTTGAATTTGTAAAAGAAAATTTTGTTTTCGTGTAATTTGTGGCAATTGAATGTTAATCTAGTTTTACTTTAATCAAATCGATTAATTAAAAACAAGATACGAAAAATTTGTATAATTTGTTGGAATTTGTTTTATTTAATTATTCATATCTTGTTGAATTTTTTATTAAAAATTTTTTTTTTTCGAGTAATTTGTGGCAATTGAATGTTAATCCAGTTTTGCTTTAATCAAATCGATTGATTAGTAATAAGAAATAAGAAATTTATATAATATTGCTGGAATTTGTTTTATTCATTTATTCCTATTTTGTTGAATTTTTTATTTTAAAAAAAATTTGTTTTCGTGTAATTTTCAATAACTGAATCTTAATCCAGTTTTACTTCAATCAAATCGCTTAATAAAGACCAAGAAATGAGAAATTCGTATAACTTGCTAAAAATTGTTTAACTCATTTCATCCTATTTTGTCGAATCTCTTTGTTATTCGTCTAATTTGCATTAATTCTATATCAATCCAATTTCCATATAATCAAATCGATTAATCAAGATCAAGAAATAAATGATTTTCTTTGAAATTAATCGCCCTACGTGTTCGTCACAATTTCGGCCTCCCATCGTTGCAAGGTTTCCATGTCCGTCGTATAGAGTCGCCGGATTAATTAAAAGAAGCGAACTTACAGTTAGGCAGTCTAGCTAGAGAGAGAAAGAGAGAGAGAGAGAGAGAGACACCTAACGGACGATTTCCACGCTCCCCGAGCATTTCGTTTATTAGCGCGTGCCCATGGCCCGACGCTTACCGGGCGATTCGTACAATCGTTGGCCGCTAGAGCGCTAGTGTCGCGCGTCAGTAGGGTCGCGCGTGCCTACCACTGTACTCCCTCGGCGCTCCGCTCTCGAGTGGCCAATGACCGTACCAACTCCCACCCTCGGTCCGTCCTCCAGTTCTCTTCCGCCGTGTCTCTCTCCACGTACTACCATCGGCATTGCGGTACACACGGCTATATATACTCGGCGCGCATACGTCAAAGAACCGGCGTGGCGCGCACGCACACTCGCGCCTCCCGTCGCGCACACATGACCGCGCATGCGCACTACTCCCCGGACTCTCCCGCGAGGTAGAGAGACACCGTAAAACTCCTCCCGTGTATAAGCTCTCCTGTTTCACGCACACACTAACAGACGACGTTGGCGGTGTTGCTGCACTTTGCTGCCTGCACTTTGGTTGCCGCAGCTGCTACGATAATTGCTCCCTCTCTCTCTCTCTCTCTTTTGTGCAAGATCGATATTGTTACATCCTCGATATTGTTATTATTTTTATTTCTTCCTCGACTACTTAATTATTATTCTTACTCTCGTCGTGGCAAAGAAAATCTTCTCTAAGGACATTTGATAAAAATAAGCTCTGCTAGAGGAAAAGGGAAAGAGGGATTTTTCTTTCGATAAGACAGAGAGTCGGCTCTTATTAATTCAATACAAAAAGCTGTATCACCGATTACATAATTCCATTCCTTACCGCCCGATCAAATTTTCCACGAAGAAACAGACTCGTAATTTCGTGCAAATAAGAAACAATTTTTGCCAGACGCGATACGAATTCTCACAATTTTTTCTCGATCGTTCTCCAAATCGTTTCTTCATATTTTCCTTCGTATTATCTTAACATTAACGTTTATCTCGAATAAATTATCGTTCATTCTGACAAAACAAAAGTAAAAAAAAAACATTCACAGTCTGGAATTATCGACGGTGTAATTAGTTTTATTTTTCAAGAAGATTGCGAATCGTAACGTGTGGCATTGCGGGCTTGCAACTCCCCGTCTCGCACGCACGAAGACGATGATGATGGATCAAAATAGAAATTTCGTTCGATGCGTAAATGTTACGTGGGTCGAACAAACGAACGAACGAACGAACGCGGTGAGTATAATTCGTTTACGTCACCGTGCTCGATGTGTTGGTTAACAAAGAGACGTGGTGTGTGTGTGTGTGTGTGTGCATGTGTGTGTGTGCGCGCGTGTGTGTGTGTGTGTGTGTGTGCGTGTGTGTGTGTGTGTGTGTGTGTTGGTGACTATAGGAAGGTCGTGTCTCGTTCTCTCGGCGGAGAAAACGTACGCAACGTGTAGAGAGAGAGAGAGAGAGAGAGAGAGAACGAGGGAGGTAGAGCGTGAGAGAGAAGGAGTGGGGGGGAGAGATGGCGAGCTTATGAGATCGTGTATATGTATATTACGTTTCACGCGCGGTCTAACTCCTCGGTGTGGTAAACTGTACAGTCGACCGAGTCGCCATTGTCAGACCCTTCGACCTGACGCACCGATGAACGTGTGTATACATCCTTCAACCTCTACGCTATAAACAGTGTTGATATATGTATATTTTGTGTGTGTGTGTGTGCGTGCGTGCGTGTGTGTGTGTGTGTGTGTGTGTGTGTGTGTGTGTGTGTGTGTGTGTGTGTGTGTGTGTGTGTGTGTGTGTGTGTGTGTGTGTGTGTGTGTGTGTGTGTGTGTGTAGAGAGAAAACGCTGTCCCACGATTCCTCATCGATCGAGAATACGGGTGCTGTTATACACACGTACTGCTCGGCAGGAAACCCTGAGAACCATTTAGAGGATATTTTTTTTGTCGGATCAATCGCTAGTTGGGGAGAAAAGTTTGAGTTGGGATAAAAATTGAGACGAAGAATTTTGTTTTTATTTATTCGTAATTAATTTTTTAAGCTTGAGAAACATTTAGAGGATTTTTTTTTGTTGGATCAATCGCTAGTTGGGGAGAAAAGCTTTGGTTGGAATAAAAATTGAGACGAAGAATTTTGTTTTTATTTAGGCGTAATTAATTTTTTAATTGTGGATTTTGGGAGGAAAGATTGAGAAATATTTAGAGGTTTTTTTTTGTCGGATCAATCGCTGGTCGGGGAGAAAAGTTTGAGTTGGGATAAAAATTGAGACAAAAAATTCTGTTTTTATTTATGCGTAATTAATTTTTTAATTCTGGCTTTTGGGAGGAAAGCTTGAGAAACGTTTAGAGGATATTTTTTTTTGTCGAATCAATGGCTAGTCGGGGAGAAAAGTTTTCGTTGGGATAAAAATTGGGACGAAGAGTTACTTAGAGAGAAGAATTTTGTTTTTATGTAGTCATAATTAATTTTTTAATTGTCGATTTTCTTGTAATAAAAGGATAATCTTATTATGCGATTATGAATAATTTGATATGTAGGAATTTATTAACTGTAATAAATTATATAACGGGGATGTTTTACAGGCAATTAATTAAATTACCGTTAAATTGTAATAAAATTAAATGGTTGACAATTAAAACGATATGATTATCTAAGGATCAATGATTATATAATCGATATGATTTATGTTTTAGGAACAAATTATATTAATTAAATAACGTAGCGTGTAATTAACTGAATGTTGAAGACGATACGATGTAAAAATTTGTTACAACGTATAATAAATTTTGTATTATTATTATTATTATTATTATTATTATTGAATATTCGCTATCTTCCTTCGACCGAATCTTGACTTGCACTCGACCTCATGATGCTAGGGATGGCGAAAAAAGATCGATATATCCATATATCGATATTTCCTATTCGATATATCAATACCTTCGTTCGATATATCGATATATCGATGTTTTTCGTTCGATATATCGATATTTTTCGTTCGATATATCGATATTTTTCGTTCGATATATGAACATATCGATACTTTTCGTTCGATATATCAACATATCGATACTTTTCGTTCGATATATCAATATATCGATATTTCCTATTCGATATATCGATGTCTTCGTTCGATATATCGATATATCGATGTTTTTCGTTCGATATATCGATATTTTTCGTTCGATATATTATGAACATATCGATACTTTTCGTTCGATATATCAATATATCGATATTTCCTATTCGATATATCGATGCCTTCGTTCGATATATCGATATATCGATGTTTTTCGTTCGATATATCGATATTTTTCGTTCGATATATCGATATCGACCTCGATATTTTTTTTCGATATAAAAAAATTCGATGTCGATGATATTTTTTTTAAATGTCGATACGATATACATCGATAGTTTTTGACCCTTCCGACATCCCAACCTACGACTCGAACTAACTCTCTTGCAAGGCGATGTACTCTCTCGCTGTACAGTTAGATCCCTGCAGGTTGCGCTACTCTCTTTCCATCTCCCTCTTTCTCTCTCTCGCGCGCGCTCTTTAGGTATACTCCATAAAAGAGTGAGTACTCTCCGTGAGAAGGGAAAATGCAAGTGCGCGCGAGAGAGACAAAGAGAGAAAGAGAGAGAGAGAGAGAGAGAGCAGCGCGCGCATACACACACGGAGATTCGAGCGCCTCGAGGATATCCGTGCGGTGAGTCGAGCTCTCTCGAGCTGTTGCTCGGTGGAAACGAGAGGAGGATAGGTAAAGAGAGAGAGTGAGTGAGACAGAGAGAGTAGAAGAACGCAAACGGCTACCAGCGGTTTAGTGCCGCCGCCGGCGCTGCTGGTCCTGCTGCCGCGACCGCTGCTCCGCGACTACTGCCATTTTACTAAATACCCCCACCACTACCTGCATCACCGTCGACGCCTGCGCGAGCCGAGAGACCCGACGACAGCCCTCGCTTCGAGCGGGACGGACCGACAGAGACGGAGAGAAAATATCTCGCGCCAGCCTTTGTTCGGCTCGTGTACCCTCGTCTCCCCACTCTCTCGCACTCGCGCGCTCGCTCTCTCTCTCTCTCTCTCTTTCGCTACGTTCTCACCTGCGCAGGCATCTCTCTACTTCCAAGATAATCTCAAAAGTGATGGGAAAAGAATCCGGACGCATCGATCAGATTTGTCTCAACGAGGCGACGCATCAGGGTGGGGGATTAACTTTTAATGATACGTGCTCCTCGAGACGATTTCAATTATATTGTTATCGTAGACATATTTTCATTGCTTCACAATTTTGTTTAGCTTGAATCGAGACAGATTAAAACATTATCGGGAGGAATCTTTTTTTTTTCATAAAATTATTTTTATAAAATATTCATTTTTATAATCATTTAAAATGTAACGATTGATTAATTTCTCGATAATAAATGTACAATTTTTTCAAATTTATATTTAATTTATTATTTCCATTTATTAAAAATTTAGTGTTGATAACAAAAACGTTGTTTATAAAAAAATTAAACAATTATTTTTTTTTTGTATACAATTTTCTTTTATAATCATTCATAATTTAATAATCGTTTATAACATTTCTAATTATAAAAAAACAATTTTATTCCAAGAGAAAATAATTTTTTTATTAAAAAAAAAAGTTTAATTTTTATGATTAAATTTTTTATGAAATCGTTAATTTCTTGTTTTTTAAGATTCTATACATTAATGAATTATCCTTCGTACGATTTTAACAGTATTAAAAGTCGAAGGAAACTTCGAGTCGGTATTCTCGTTTCTACGGAACGATCCCTACTCGTGTATTCTCGAGTGAAGCGGATGCAAACATTTTTATATATAGCGTTACATATCGCGATAGGCTAGATTCTCCTTCGACGCTGGTTGGCGAACGAATAATTAGCCTTTCTTTTCATTTCTGGCTTCGACTCTTTATTTATTCATAGCGGTTTTTTTTTAATTAAAAAAAATTCAATCAATTTCCATTATTTCTCTCTCTCTCTCTCTCTCCCTCTCTCGGCTTCCTTTCCGTTATAATGTTTCAGAAACTGAACTATCCGGATCGTCCACGTCTCATTACAGCTGCAACTACTACCGTTCTAAACGATTCGACTCGGTCGCGACGCCACGTAGCGAGACACGGTCGACGCTCGATCCGAGTTCCTCGTTTTTGTCGTCGACGACGTCGTCAACGTCGTCGTCGTCGTCGTCGTCGTCGTCGTCGTCGTCGTCGTCGTAGTTCGACCCTACTTTTCGCCTCGCGCTGACTGACCCAGAAACCCACTTTCGTCCGAATTAAAAGCGAAATCAACGAGTTACCTCATTCGCTCCCGATTTCCCGAAGGAGAGAGAGAGAGAAAGATAGAGAGGCAGAGAGAGAGAGAAAGAGGAGGAGGGGGGGGGGGTAGATAGAGAATAAAAGAGAGAGAGACAGTGAGAAAATAAAGGAGAGAGAGAGTGAGAGAGAGAGAGAGAGAGAGAGAGAGAGAGAGAGAGAGAGAGAGAGAGAGAGAGAGAGAGGAAACAAGAGAGAGGGCGAGAGAGAAAGAGGAGGAGGGGGGGGGGGTTAGAGAATAAAAGAGAGAGAGAGAGAGTGAGAAAATAAAGGAGAGAGAAAGAGAGAGAGAGAGAGAGTGAGAAAATAAAGGAGAGAGAGAGAGAGAGAGAACAATGTTGGTGGGGGAAACTGGCGTCCGGTCAGCTGACGCGCAATACCTCGAGGTTCTTAGATCCGCCAAAGTTCTGTATAATTAACGCGATAATCGAATCGAGAGGTCATTAGAAAGAAAAAGAAAAAGCAAGAAAAGCAGAAAAACAATTTTCTTCAACGATCAAGAAAACGTGAACGCGTTCAAAAACCCAACTCGGTCAAACAGACATATTCGTCCTTCAAACTTCTTTCTCGGTCGAGAACAAACTTAAAGAATTCGCACTATCAATTTCCCGTTGATCGAGTATCGATAAGGGGCTCTCCCTTCCCTTTATTTATTTAATTTTTTTTTTCCTCGTATCGCTCATTGATAAGGAAAGACGTTTGATGATTGAGAGAAGAATGAGGAACGAGGAGGAAGAGGAGGAGGGGGAAGGAGACTTCCCCCCCGCTCCTCCGATACGCAGCGCCGTCGACAGTGCGCAAGCGCGCGTGCGAGCTTCCCCCACTCCGTCTCATTCTATCTCTCGCCCTCTCTCTCTCTCTCCCAGGGCTTTTACTAACGTCAAACACGCCTCGAGCCTCTGTGATCGTTTCCGGTACACGTTCAATTGAGTCCGAGGCCACTTCCCAATTATATAGCCCCCGGTATAACGGAGAGCCGTGTTTCTCGCGGCGAGCTCTCTCGGGCCACCACCATCGTGCGTCGTACAAAACTGGAGTAATTACTCAAAGTTTTCAGTGAATGCGTTAGCCTTGATGATTTCACCGAGTTCGTTGCGCGCGCGCGCGCGTGCGCGGTTGTGTGCGTGTGTCCGTGCAACATCGAGCTTATATCGTATATACATACATATATTGATATATAGATAATATAATATACACAAATATATATAATATATAATAATAATAAATAATGTAATATATAATATAATTTAATATTATTATTATTATTAAATAATAATAATAATAATAATGATTATTATTATTATTATTATTTAATAATAATAATGATCATAATATTATTATGATATTATTATAAATATATATAATAAATAAATAATATATAATATATAATATAATATATATAATATAATAAATAATACAATATATAATATGATATATTATTATTATATTATCATAATAAGAATAATATTATTATATTATTATTATTATTATTATTATTATTCGTATTATGATAATATAATAACAATAATAATATAATTATTCCAACATTATCGTTATAATAATATTATTATAACATAATAATAATAATAAGAATTATACTATTATATTATTATTATTATTTCTATTATACTATTATTATTATTATCATATTATTATAGTACTATGTGTTATCATATTACTATAATTATAATATTATTATAATAAATAATATAATATAATATATTATATGTATATTATGATATATGATATATTTATATATTAAAAAAATAAACATACGAAGATTTGTTTATTTGTTCGTTCTTCTTCTTGTCGAAACGTGTGTTTGTGTGTGTGTATTTCTAAGCGCGTGACTCCTGGTGAAAGTATAACGCTGATTCGAGGAAAACAGTAGTGGGGATAAGAGCGTGCAGTCGAGGGGGAGGGGAGAATTCGATCGATGGATCTGGGAAAGAAAATAATAGAATTGCGATCTCGCCATCTGGTGAGAAAAGTGAGAAACGAGCGCGAATCGATCGGGAAAAATATTAGGGGGGGGGGGAGGTAGGAAAAGAAAAGTTAATGAAAAGATTAATATTCAACGAGAAATTATCTTTTAGATTTTAAGGTCGACTTAGGTTGTAAATTTAACGAACCAAGTGTCGATAAATATCGATCTGTCCGGGAGGGATTTAAATTAACATGAAAGCTCGATATAAAACGCTGCGTCGTAAATAAGCTACGTTCAACAGATATTCCCCCCCCCCCCCCCTCCCTGTCCCTTTCGCTACTGCCCTTTGAACGAAGAGAGAGGGTGAAAACGATCGTTGTTGACATATCGTCGTGATTTAATTTAATCACCGCGCCGTACGCATACATATCGTCTCGTTCGTCGACTCGATACGAAGGGCCCGATCTCTATTTATACATAGGGTTTAGTTTCGAGGGACGTAAGAAGGGAGAACGTTCGTAGAGAGGAGGAGTGTTCGAAGAAGAGGAGGAAAAAAAATGAAAAAAATATGTTACCAAGTGAATCTCGAGACGCCCGAGAACAGACGAGTGAGTTTCTCAAAGCATCCCCCTCTCTCCCTCCCGCCCTCCTGTCCCACTCCTCCTCTACCTACCCTCGCTTTGGCCTCGAAGGGCGAACCGAGTCGATGATTAAATGGCTCGAAGGCGTCGTCAATCGGCCATCGTTGCTCATGGTTTCACTCCCTTTACTTTCTGTTTTATTATTACTATTATTATTATTGTATTATTAATATAATATATTATTATATATTATTATAATTATATAATAATAGTCATAATAATATTATATAATACTTTATGTTATAAGATAATATAATATTATTATAATATTATATAATAATATTTTATTATCTATAGATTATATATCTGATATTTTTATATAATTATAATAATATATTATAATATTATAAGATATAATATATTATATGATATATAATATAATATATAGTATAATATATAATATAATATATAATATAATATACCTATAATATAACATATAATATAATATAATATATAATATAATAGATAATATAATATATAATATAATATAATAGTATAAGATAATAATATATTATATAATATAGAATATAATAATATATTATATATTTATATGCATATATATATGTGTGGGTGTGTGTATGAATAGAGGGCCATGAGGAACGCCCTGACGGACGAGTTGGGCACTAAATCGGCTTTACGCGCAAGGGCCATAATATCGAGGGACACACTCGGTCTAATTGTAAGTGGAACGAGAAGGAGGGTGGACGACTTAGGAGGAGAAGTGGGGGAGGGGGCGGGGCGATAAGGAGAAAAGTATGGATGAGAGCATAGCGAAGTTTCTTTCGTGTCATCGTTCGTACGCGCGAGGTCGTGGCCTCGATTTTCATTCTCACCCTCTCACCCCATAAGGGAGCGAACTATTTTTACCTCCTAGGGTCGTTCCTTTCTTTTCTTCCTTTTTCTCACATTTCTCTAATATCTTTGGCTCGATAAAAGCAACAATTGTCGAGTGAAATTAATCGATCGATAATTCTTGAGATTTGTGGGGAAATAATTTTGCTAGTAACGATTATGGAAGTAATTTGAAAAAATTCAAATTTGGAAAGAAAATTGTTTTTTTCTTTTTCTTTTGAAATTGAAAAGAGCAACGATGGATAGAGCGAGTCAACGAGTCGGATCGACGTTAAACGATTGTAATTTCGAAAAGAGGATCGACGAGATAACGAAGATGACGATAGGAAGGGTCATGGTCGATATCCATGTAAAATCGGAGGGAGAGAAAGAGCGAGGGAGGGGGCAGGTTATCACGGTGGAACGATCTTGAACGAGCTGGGTCAAAATGTGGGAACCGTGCAGAACGAAAGAGGGAGGGAGAGAGAGAGAGAGAGAGAGAGAAAGAGAAAGACAGCGAAAAGCACAACGCACTAGAAATAATAAACAAAATTTCACAATTTAAATAAACAAATAAAATAATTATATTAAATAAAAATAATAATACAATTTCTAATATTCTTTTTTCTATTAAATTTAATTCAATAATAATAATAATAATTTAATCCATTAAATAATAATAATAATAATTTAATCCATTAAATAATAATAATAATAATTTAATCCATTAAATTATAATTATTATTATTTAATGGATTATTATTGGATTATTTAATGGATTATTATTTAATATTATAATTAAATAATTATAAATATTAAATATACAATTCCTACAAATCTTTTTTCTATTAAATTAAATTTAATAATAATAATATTTTTATCCATAAAATTATAATAATAATAATTTAATATTATAATTACATTATAATTTATTTATTATAATTATTTCATAATTAAATTATAATATTAAATATTAAATATGATAATATTATAACTAAATTATGTTACAATTATAATTTGATTATTAATTATTAAATAATAATAATAATTTACATCATAAAATCAAAACTCTATTAACCTCCCTCTCTTCGATCTCATTAAAACAATTTCGCTCGTGGTCAACGAAATATTTGACGAAAGGGAACAAGCTCGACGAAATTTTCTCGAGTTCCACCAATCTCGTGGAAAAATCCATGCATTTATATGTTCAGTAACGAAATATTTTTACCACCTTTACTTAGACGCGCCAATTTTTCTTACGAGTCACGAGAGATACGAGGTCTCGTTGGATGAAGAAAAAAAAAGGAAAAGCGTCGAGTAAAAAGGAGAAAACGAAAAAAAAAAAAAAACAGAAAAACACGAACGGGTCGAGCATGGACAGCGGTAGACGAGTTTTTTGGGCACTTCCATAGGGTTGAAATATACGGGGGCTGCTCTCGGTTTTCGTGGAACTCCTCGTCGTCGATTCTCGAAGATCGATACGCCACGCTCTCTCGCTCACTGCCACGGTGTGTGTAACGGTCTAACTACGTATATACGTCTCTCTCTCTCTCTCTCTCTCTCTCTTTATATCTATAGTTATTATACACCGAGCGCGAGACGTAGGCGCCCTCGCGCTGTCTCGCGACCAACCCGTACACACGATCAGTGCGATAGTTCTTGTCTCGAAAAATTTTTCCTCGAGTAAAAAAAAAATTCATTTTTTTTTATAAATTTTGAAGAAGGTTGGAAAATGAATTAAAAACAAATTAGTTATCGTATAATAATAATAATACAATAACACATATAGTATTATAATAATAATAATATAATAACATATAGTATTATAATAATATGATAATAATAACAATAGTATAATAGAAATAAGAATAATATTATTATTATTATTATTATATCATAAGAATAATAATAATAATAATAATATATTATTATTCTTATAATATTATTATTATTATTACGATATTATAATAATAATATTATTATGATAATAATATAATAATAATAATAATAATAATATATTATATATATTTATAATAATATCATAATTATATAATAATAATAATATATTATTATTATTATATTGTTATTATCATTATTATGATATTATAATAATAATATTATTATGATAATATAATAAAAATAATATTATATTATATTATATTATTTATATATTATATTATATTTATAATAATATTATAATTATATTGTCATAATAATAATAATAATAATATTTATATTATATTTTTAAAAATTAGTTATCGTAGTGTTCTCCAACCTTGAGAAAAACAAAATTGACGAATTTGTTTATAAGTAAAAATTATTGTTATTGTTATAGGAGACATAGTAAAAATATTCAGAAAGACTAAATAACACGTCTCCATCAGTCTGTCACGTAGCGTCCCTCGTTCCTCCACGCGCTCGCTCGCTCGCCGGTCTATCTACTACGCCATGCGCTATATATCTCGCTTTAGCACACTTCGCGCCAAGCCTGGCTTGAATTCTCCTACTCTGGCCCTAGCGCGGAGCTCGACACACAGGCACGGTGTCGTTGCAGCGGTGTACGCTCTCCGCTACTGTTTATATAGCTATAGCGCTCTTCCCCCACTCCGCGCTCCGTCCCCCCACCACTTCGCGGTTGTCGCCCCGCTACTCCGCGCTCCAGCGGCCGCTCTCTTGCTTTAGCATCGTGTGTACACCACACCGGCTCGAGAATCGGTCTACCTGTGACGCTCTATGTTCTATACCGTTCTCGAGCGACTGTACTCGATTTCTCGTCGTCGTTGTCGTCGTCACTCTCGGAACTCTAGCGCGACCGGGTTAAAATGCCACGGGCTCGCTCCCACCGCAAAGATCTCGCCATTGTTCGATATTACGATCTTTCTCCTCGGCTTATTTACACTCCCACTACTTCCGATCACTACAATTAATAATAACAATGATAAAGTTTCTTTTTTTTATCGTATATAATTTATTCCGTTTTAATTAATTAATTGTATAATTCATTTAATAATTATTTCTATCGCAATGATAGATAAACAGATAGTAAACTTGGTGCATAGCTCTCAGACGGGGGGGGGGGGGGGGGGGGGGGGGGGGGGGGGGCCCAGATTCCAATGTACGGCGTGTTTTTCGCCTTTTTACATTTCTTCTCCTCATACACATTTCTGCCTCAATTCCACCGTGCGCCACTTCGGTAAACCTGCGGTTTTTCTTAGCTGGGTTCCGAAAAACTGAGGACACAGAAAAATAACAGAAAAAAATTTCATTCATATCGGCGGGAATCGAACCCTGGTCCACCGGGTGTGAGTCGAGAACCTTACCCCCTACACCACTACGACTCTTTTTTTTATAAAACATAATTATTCTATTTTTATTCATTGTACAATCATCCAATAATTATCTTTATCGCAATAATAATTATAGTTATTATATATTTATAATTACAACAAAATAATAATAACAATAAATATTATTACGATTATTAAATTTATTATTACTCGTAAACCCACATAAATTCTAATTTGTCGAAACGTCCTTTCTATCCGAGTTCAGAAATCGAGTACGCAGATTGTGTATGTGTGTGTGTGCTTTTTTTTCTGTACCGGTACGATTTCGCAAATGAAAAGTCGCGACCGCAAGGATTTGACGTAACCATGGCTTCGAGTTTCTCGATGTATAATCGATTTGTCCGCGTGCCCGAATGCCTTTGACCACGAGTCATCGCGAATCGATTCACGAGAGAGTTCCTCGACGTAGTGTCTCGGAACCAGGTGCGTTACGAGAGAGAGAGAGAGAGAGAGAGAGAGAGCGAGGGAGAGCGAGGGAGAGAGAGTGAGAGATGGCGAGTGAGAGGGGGGGGGGGGGGGGTCGCAGCAAGTACATCGAGGCGTACGCCCCCCCCCCCCCCCCCCGCGTCTAGCTTTTCTTAACACGTAACGCGTGCACGGTGGGCGCCACGAGCGCTCTCTCGCGGTCCTCTATTGAACGAATCGAGAACTCGGGCGGGCCGCGCGCGCTCTTGATTTACGACGTTGAACGAAGACCGACGCGAGAGTGAGTAGCTTACCTAGAGTCTTGAACAAAGACAGAGTGTAATGGCGCGCAGGGAGGGAGGGAGGGGGGAGGGGAGGGATAAACAGACATAAGAAGAAGAAAAAAAAAGAGTTCGTCGTCATCGTCGTCAGTTCGACCTTGACGTACACTCGCGTGCTCTCTCGGACGCGTCGCCAAGTTCCGGTATCGGCCTTGCAAATAATAATCGTTTCGGACTCTTTCGATTTTGTTATTTATTTTTCACACACTTTCGATACAATTTTCACTCGTTTTTTTTTCGACTATGGGACGATTTATAGTTTTTTTTTATTATTGATTTAAAAAATTACTTCGCATCGATTCGGGCAATATTTTCAATATTTATTTCGATATTAATAAGGAAAAGTTGATTCGAAGAGCGGATGGATTTTGTGATTGAAATTCCGAGGCGAAAGTTTGTCAATCAATTATTTTTCAAAATTTGTTTATTGTGAGATAAATTTTGTTGTTAAGAAGTAGATTTAACATTGGGGATTTCTTTAATGCGTGTTTACTGTAGGATTTTAATAAGTACAGCTCGAGAAACGAAAACAGAAGAAAAACAACGGCAAATATCGACACGCGACTATCGAGCATGCATTTATGACGGCGAAATAATCGGTACGATATAGAGAAGTGGCAACAGCCTTGCGGGCTCCACTTTCTATTACGTCAGTCCGCCACAGGGGAGGATGACAGAGGCCTTCGTGTATATTTGCACATATATACGTGCAATTACAAATATTCGTATAATATAAATAATATATAGTATAAATATTATATCATATAATACAATATAATATAATATAATATAATACAATGCAATATAATATAAATATAGTATAATATTAATATAATATAATATTAATATAGTAAAATATTAATATAATATAATATTAATATAGTAAAATATTAATTTAATATTAATATAGTAAAATATTAATAAGGGAGGCAGTGGTCTAGGGGTTAGCGTTCGCGATTCATACGTCGGTGGACCCGGGTTCGAATCCTGTCCCGACGAAAATTTTCTAGTAAAATATTAATACAATATAAATATAATATAATGTAAATATAAATATAGTATAATATTAGTAAAATATAATATAGATATATTATATTATTTATATATAATACTGTACAGAGAAGTGGTATAACTCTACGATTGTGGAGAACATAAGGAAGCAAAAGCGAGTGGCTCCCAACAGTCACAAAGCATTGGCCTGCTTCGCTGTTGCTCCTACGTCTATAAAGTCAACTTATAGTATCTCCCTTGTAGCAGACACATTTTCATTACGAAAATACAACGGAAAGAGAGAAAGGGTCCAGAGTTTCATACCTTTCGAAAGTCGACCAAGCCAACACTCTCTCTCTAACTCTTCTCTCTCCCTCTCTCGCTCTCTCTCTCTCTCTTCCCTAGAACAACGAGAGCAACCTTACGACACACACATACACAATATTATATTTAAATTGCTCATGAATATTTAATTCCTTTTTTCTTTCTTATAAACGTTCAATTATTTTTTTTTTCTTAAAAAGTGTATTTTTTTTCCTACATTTCCTTCCCGGATCGTGGCGCGTATCCGCGACGATCTCTTTCGCGAACCTCTCGCGGAGTCTCGATGGAATATAGACGAGGAGAAGATGTTTTTTTTTTCTTTTCCGTTTGAGTGACCGAGTCTAGGCAACGATATCACTTTCTCCTACAGCAAGTCGCCGTTAAACCGCCGTCCTCGAGGAGACTCGCGCGCGCTCTGGCGGTCGCGCTTTGTACTTACGTCTCCTCTAGTCGATCGCACGATCGCTCTCGCTCCTCGTAATCGACGCAATTTCAAGGGTTGCCACCAAACGATCCAGACCGTACTATTTGTTCGCTGGATTTTTTTTTGAGAACAAAAAATCGTGTCTCACGTAACAGCGAGAATAATGTTTTTTTTTTCTTATCGAACGTACAAATTCGTCATTTTGTTGTTTTTCTTTGCTCTTGTCGCGTCTAGAATTTTCGTCGCGACGCGAAGCTCGCAGTGTTTTTTTATTTTTTATTTTCTCTTCCTCGTCTAATGACGCAACGACCTCCAACGACTATCCGGGGGATCCCCCGTTAGGAACGGCCTCGACGCACCTATTTTTTTCTCCCTCCTATCTCTCTCTCTCTCTCTCTCTCTGGCTCTCTTCTTCGTTACTCTCGTTACGCTCGGTAATTCTTTTCCTCTCCTCTCCTACCTCCCTCTATCCTCGTCGATATATCAACACCTTTCGAAATATCACGAGGAATAATGAAAAAAAAAAAAAAAAAAATACGAGGAAAAGAATAACACGTTCACCGTACGACCTTTTTAACCTTGACCCGATGAAGCCACGAAGGGCAATTTCGTTTCGCGTCAACGCCAGGATATTTGAACTTTACAAATTTTCGATAAAACGATAAAAAAAAAACAAATAAATAAAGAATGAACAAAAGAAAAACGAAATGTATAAATAATATTTTCGACCTTAGGACAAAATATCGTCGAAGGGAAAAAGTTCCAAGTAAAACAGCCTATACTCCTCGTTTTGGCTTCGTAAATCTCCCCCCCCCCCCGGGTCTTCTACTCCCTAGCCAGACGTACGACAAACCAGAGTCCCAGCGTGACAAGAGACTACTTTTCTCCACGATACTTTCACGACGAAGGCTTTACCGTATACGTTTCTATCCAGCTCCTATATATATATATATACACATCGTATATAAATGAAAATTATAATAATAAATAATAATATATTACATTAATAATAATATTATATATAATATATTATATCAACAATAATAATAATATATTATATATAATATTATTATGATATTATTATTATTATTATTATTCATATAATATATTATTATATATTATTATAATTTTAATTATTATCTATACATTATATATTATAAATATTATCTAACTATAATAATAATTAAAATTTAATAATATATTATATTATATGGTAATATATAATATAATATATTATATTATATTATATATTATATATATTATATTATATAGTAATATATAATATAATATATATTTTGTATATTATGTATATTATATACATGTAAAGCAATACTATAGTATCACTTCGCTAATAAGATAATTCGCCTTTGATGCGCCACTTAAATATGTAAACAAACAAGGACACTGGGAACACCGAAACGCTGTCCTATGTTCCTAACCGACGAATTGTCGTCAGTTTAATAAGAGATACCGAACGGTAAACAAGATTAATTACTGTAAGGTGAAGACGATTGGAAGATAATAACTGTTAATGTCGTTTCTGATATCCTTACAGGTAAGAATAGTCATATAATATTAAGTTAGTCTATAAGGTTGTTATAACTGTTAAAATCGTTATAGTTATTAATAAAAAAATTCTGATATCCTTACAGAAACCCAATATCGTTATTTGACCCAATCGGAGCAAGGGAAAAGAATTACGGCACATTATATATATATATATATATATATATATATATATATATATTTAATAATAATAATTTTTAATCGATATATTAATTTATATATAAATAATATTAGATATATATATATCCGTCGCATTCTTCGACAGATACGCAATGCCAGTCGGCTCTATTGGCGTAGACAAAAAAAATCCATGTATACGCCCTCTTGGCATCGATTAATTTATAAGAATCGCGAGATAGGTGCGCGAGATCGAATTTATTTTATCGTTGATTGATTCGACTCGATCGAAGAATCAAGTTGAAATTCGAAGATTTATATTTTTTTTTATCGATCATCGATTATCGGTTATGTTTGAGATTAATGATAATTAATTAATGCTATTATTTTTATTTGTTTTTTTCTTCGAGGGTTGAGAACCCTTGAACTTCGAAGGCTTTTCGGGACTGCATCTGGCAATCGTTGCACACTAGTGTCTTTAGGTGGGAGAGGGGAGGGGGACGAGTATATATACATGTATTAACTCGTGTGTAAATCGAGACGAGAATGCGAGTAATACTTTCACGAGGAGACGCGTACTCTTGGTGTACTACGGACTATTATACACAAGGGGAATTCCAGACCAAATCGCTCGGTCCTCGACCCTCGCAACGTCCGATTTCGTCCCAAACTTTCTCCCTCCATCCTGATAAATCGCGTCTTAAAAAAAAATTGTAATCATCTTTTTTCTCTCCCGTTTCTCGTATCGTGAAGATCGAGAATAAATAAGAAATTTTTAACTTTTGAAAAAATTGTTAAAAAAATATAACAATAATAATAAAATTATTGAATACACGAGATAATTTTAACAATTCTTATGAATTAAAATTAGGTCGCTAATTTCGATGACAATTTTGGTGAATTTTTCGATTTGACGTAGAACGCCCCATATATGCCTATATATGCATATACGCCGTTGGTGGATGCGCAGGCCGACTCGTACCCTATATATATATCTATATATACGTAGATACAACCGCGCGGTTTATCAATGCGGGGCGCGTATAGAGCGGTGAGGCCGCTCTAGGAGAGTCGAACGTGAGTTTACCAGCGGTGCCGATTAGCCGATGCATGTGATTATAATTAAGCGGCTCTACTCTCGGTCGCCGATGCTACTGTGCGTACGCTCCGCCACATTGCTGAACGTATGCCTGCCTCTCCCGCACTCTCTGTCTCCTATTTACTACACACATATATATATATATATATATATATATATCCACATACATCCATACTCACACATATATATATATCGTAGTGCTCGATCGACGCTCTCTCGAGCGATCGACAATATATACAGAGTGAATTTTATAAGATGTCTCAAACTTTATTTTAAGATAGATGAGATCATTACAAACAAAAGTTGCGAATATACATTGGCGATATTTTTAATAGTTTACGAGATATAAATCTTTAAAGTTGGTCCAATCAGAGCGCACCGAGAAGCTTTGGAACCGCCCACTTCCCGCCCTAGCCATAGAGATAGCGCAGTGTAGGACGTTACATTTGAGGTTGCAAAATTCACAGGAGTCAATTTTATTTATTATTTTATCACGCAGTCATTTTTATTTCTCGGGCATTGACTGCTCTGCTGGAAGTGGGCGGCTCTAACGCTTCCCGGCGCGTTCTGATTGGACCAACTTAAAAAATTTATATCTCGTAAACTATTAAAAATATCCCGAAAGTATATTTGCAATTTTTGTTTGTAATGATCCCATCTACCTTAAAATAAAGTTTGAGACACTTTATGAAACTCACCCTGTATACACATATATATCCATATCTCCCCCCCCCCTTCTTTCTATATATAAGTGCATGTAGTGAATATATGTATAGAATAGTATTCGATCGACGCTCTCTCACACCCCGGATAACGCTCAGCTTCCCAACGAGAACACGATATAGCCATTTTAACGAAAAGCGAATGTACGATTCCCAATGGACTCCACACGATATACATATATACTGGTGACTTATATACGTGTATATAACGTTTGGTTTTTGTACAAATACCAAATTCCACGGGATCAGCTATTTTCCACCTGCAGGTATCCCCTCCCCTCATACGTATACGTTGTAGGTGCGTACAGCATGTTTGCTTTGGGCCGGAGTGCATAACAATTAATAACGCAATCACCAATGCATTTGCCAAAGCGCGCTGCTACGTGTATTTCGTAACGCGCCGAGCTTATTTTATCGAGGGCGATAAGATTTGTTATGATTTCTTTTTTCTTTTATTCGTTTGGTTTTTCTTTTGTGTTTAAACGAACGGTGTCGAATTAATTTATGAACAATTGTTTATTTATTCAATTTGACAATATGATTAATGTCCTATATTTTTTGTTTATTCGATTAATAAACGTGTATGTTAAAGATGTTTTTTTGTTTGTTTGTTATTGTTAATTTAAAAATCGTCGTTCGTACGAGACGAATATTAAATATGATATTTCAAGTAGGAATGTATCGAGCGGGAGGTATTTATTAAAAGAGAAATAATAAAACAAAAATGGTGCAAGGTACGACATTTGGTGCAAGTGATAAGTGCGTATGGAGGGGAGTGGGAAGAATGCAGCCAAGGGGCGGCGAGAGGAGCGAAAGCGCCAGGTGATACAGGTCTCGCGTACACGCCTGCCTTCGTGCCTCTGCCTCTCCGTTGCCGCCGTCTATCCCCACTCTTGCTCTCTCTCGGACGGTCGGATGGGGGGGGGGGGGGCAAAGTGCGTACGTACAGCACGCGCCCATAGCTAATATGCTCTCTCGTATGTACGCTTACAGTACGCGAGGGGAGGGGAGCGCGCCGAGTTGCCGATCACCGTGTGACAGGTGTGACTTGTCGGGGCTTCCCCCCTCCACACCGTACTCTTTCTCTTTTTAGTGTTACTGTAGGTGCTGCTGTTGTTATTGTTGCTGTTCTGACGTTGTTTCTGCTCATGTTAATTTGTCTGGAGCTACGGAATGCTACTGAATATTTTTTTGCTGGCGTTGTTGATGCTAATGTCCTTGCTGTTACTGTTGCTGGTGCTGCTGTTGTTGTTGTTTTTGCTGTTCTGATGTTGTTTCTGCTGATGCTAATTCTGTAGATGTTAATTTGTCTGCAGCCACGCCGAGCTACTGAATATGTTTTTGCTGGCGTTGTTGATGCTGATGTCGTTGCTGTTACTGTTGCTGCTGCTGCTATTGTTGTTGTTGTTGCTGTTCTGATGTTGTTTCTGCTGATGCTGATGCTAAATCTGTTGACATTAGTTGTCTGCAACTACGCCAAGCTACCGAAAATGTTCTCGCTGATGTTGTTGCTGTTACTGTTGGTGCTGTTGTTGTTGTTGTTGTTGTTTTGACGTTGTTTCTGCTAATGGCGATTCTGTCAACGTCAATTTATCTGCAGCTACGCCAAGCTACTTAAAATATTTTTTACTGTTGTTGTTGATGTTGATGTTCATGTTGTTGCTGTTGATGCTGATCTTGTTGCTGTTACTGTTCCTACTGCTGTTGTTCTTGTTACTGTTCTTTTTAATGTTGCTATTGCTGATTCTAATGCGACAACTGTTTCTACTGTTGGTGCTGATTGTCTTACGCGACTTTCTGTTGCTACTGTTGCTTCCGATGTTGTTGTTCTTGCAAATTTTCCTGAAGGTACACTAGTTGTTGCTGACGTTGTTGTTGTTGTTGTTGCTCTTTTTAATGTTGTTGTAGCTACTACTGACGTTGATTTCATCGCTGCTAATTCTTCTGAAGCATCGCCAGTTTCTGCTGATGTTGTTGTTGTTGCTATTGCTACTGATGTTGATTCTGCCACTGCTCATCCTTATGTATTTACGCCATTTGTTACCAACGTTGCTGTTGTTGTTGCTCTTTCTAACGTTACTGTTGCTGACGTGGCTCCGACTGCTACCTGGTGCTGATTCCACAGCAACAACTACTTCTGTTACTTATGTTGTTGTGGTTTCTGCCGTTGTTCCTAATACTAATTTGGATTTAGCTACGGCTTTGACCTTGATGTACCTTTCTCCCGCTCACTCAGGCCAAAATGGCGAGAAGCCTCGATAAATAAACAAAAAGTCTTAGAAAAATATGCAAAAAAAAAGGAATTTCGAAAATTTCTGTTACATTACATCAAAAACCACTTACTTAAAACAAAGAAAAACAATTTTCAGATCAACATTCTTTCTTTAAACCGACAAAATCGTTCGTTCTCCGGGTTCTACGTACGAACCAAGAAATAAAAAGATACGTCGATACGAAGTCTCCGCGAACGAGGTCATTCGCTGTTTCGCCAATATTTATAAAACATCATGCGATATGTAGAACGCGATCGTCTATCATCGCGCGATATTAACTCTCGAGAGTTGTGTGTGCGCTCGTGACTTCGCGTCTCCGTTTGTTTCTTCGCCACGAGTACGTTCCACGATTTAATAATTCAAGCGTTAATCAAATTTATCGATTCGGCCCCAAGTCGTGAAGAAACAACTAACCTAATCCTATTATTATAAATAAAATCAATAACAATATCGCTTAAATATTAATGTTAAATAATAAAAATTCGTTTTATTTCATTTTTTTTCATTTACCTACTCGCGTTTAAAAGGAGGGAGAAGGAGGAACGAGTAAGGATCTCGAGTAAACGGTCCGCAATGATCGGGCGCGTCGAAACAAAACTGGCCTGCTGCGCGTGCGCGCGTGTGTATGTGGGGAGGGGGGAGGGTAACGCGGTGCGCGGCGCGTACGTGTACACGCAACACCGAGGGACATTCCCGACTTGGCCGACCTTCGCGCTCGATACTGACGCCGAGTCGCAGCCGCCGACTCGGCGCGCGAGTCGCGAGTCTCTCTCTCTTTGTCGCGCGCGTGCGCGCTCTCTCTCCCTCTGGCTGACGCGCTACGTGCCACGGCTCTTTGTCCTACTGGTAGGATTCTCTCTCTCTCTCTCTCGCTCTCCGCGGTAAACCAGCACGGCGCGCTTGTATCGAGCTCGAATTTCTCTCTCTCTCTCTCCCTCTTATACTTTTAGACACGAAAGACGCATGGACAATGTTGCGATTCGATCGTGCTAACGAAATAATTAGCCGTGTCTCTAACCGGCCGTCGCTACGTTTTACGCAAAATCGATAATCGAGTATTATGAAAATTTTCGGTTACAAAAATGATAATTATTATTATATAAATAAATGAATATAATCGTAATATCATAATAAATAATATCATAACAAATAATATAACAATATAATATTCTTACATGATTATATTATTTATTATTATAATATTTATTTATTTATATAATGATGATAATAATAATAATAATTATTATTGTATTATTATTATTATTATATTATATTATATTATTATTATTACAATCATTATATAAAAATATTAATATTGTAATAATAAATAATATAAGAATATAATAATTATTATTATCGTTATATAAATGAATAAATATTACAATAATAAATAAATATAAACAATTAAATTAATAATATTATGAAAATGGAAATAATAATTTAATATTATGGTTATTATTATTTTCTAATTTTGTACTATCACATAGTTGAGCCAATTAATCATAATTAAATTACTCCAATTTGAGAAATAATAATAATAACAATAATACAAGAGAAAAATCGTTGTTTCAATTTGAAACAATTTTCTGGGACAATTAACAAAAAAATGTGTATTTCGTCAAGGTCGTGTCGGCGACAATTGAGAGATAAATATTGATAAGTTTTTTTTTGATTCCTTTCTTACTCTCATTTCGTGAAAATGTTTTCGCGTTTGATATTTTTTTTTTTGGCTTCTTTTTTTTCGTGCGTGAGCAAAGGCTCCACCGAGCAACAAAAAATTCAACAGGTTGTTCCAGTGGCCTCGAGAGACAGAGATATTAGTTTCTTCTCTCTCCCTCTCTGTCTCTGTCTCTGTCTCTCTCTCTCTTTCTCTCGCTCGTCCTCACTCCTTGCGTATCTCTCGGGATTATGTGCATCATTTCGTTCTGTTTATCGTCCAGGCTGTCGTTGTCATCAGTTATATGATTGTCAATTATGTATGCGAAACACGTTTGACGAAATACGTCCAGGGCCACGAATGAAAGATTGAGATAGATTTGTAAATATTCGAGCACAAATATTATTATGTTATTATTGTTTTCGTCCTGTTTATCTATATATATATATATATATATATATATATATATATGAATATAATAATAATATAATAATAAATAATATCGTAACAAACAATCTAATAATATAATAATAATAATTATTATTATTATATAAATAAATATTATAATAATCAATAATCATAATAATAATTACTATTATATAAATAAATAAATATTATAATAATAAATAGTAATAATAATAATGATTATTATTATATAAATAAATAAATATTATAATAATAAATGATATAACAATATAATAATTATTATTATCATTATATAAAAAAATTAATATTATAATAATAATTAATATAATAATATAATTATATATAATAATAACAATAATCAGGGCGAAAACAATAATAATATAATAATGTTTACGCTCGGTGCACGTACGACTCATAATGTGATGACGAACGAACGTTTCGTAGAACCTGCGAAAGACAATGTTGTCATTGATACGATTTTGCGTCGTATCGATTTGTGCCAAGAAATCCTGAAATTTGTAATCTCGATCGATTGATCGATCGGACGCGATAAATGAAAATTTACAGAAGCGTTCTTTCATGTCATATTTTTATATACGACATCGAAGAAGCTTCGATCAGTTTTTATAAAAAATCTTATAGAAAATAAAATTCATGGTTTTGTTTATTATATAACAAATAAAGTTTACGTAGGATCAATTTGAATTTTGAGTATGTTGTTCTTCAGTTGATTTGCAACAACTTTTCTTAATGAACTTAGACGCTTGGTCCACTTGGAATGTGAGAAAAAACGGGAATACAATTTTAACCCCCCACCCAATATTAGGATGCATTAAGGGGCCTTAATGCATGGTAACATTGGGTGGGGGATACAGTCGAAAGCCCCGATTTGATCGTCTTTGTTTCAAATTGAGATTTCTTCAAAACTATTCAACATTTTTCGATGATTTTTTTTAAGTTTTGTTCAGAAAGACTTTATTAATAATTCTGTCTAGGGTTTTTGAAGATATTTGAAATAGAAATATTTTGGGACCAGTTGAAAGTCGAAAAACATTGGTTCGAAAAAATGCCTATCTTCAATGTACCTTTTCTCAGGAACCGTACGTCCGATTTTGACAATTTTTGTTGTGCGTGTATATCAAAGTGTTATATCATTTTTTCGATATTTTGTTTCAAAATTTTGTGACATCGTTTTGAAATTTTGTTAAAATTTTTTACCACATTTTTTTACCTTCAAATATATTTTTCTCGGGTCTGAATCGTTTTTTCGAAAAAAAAAAAAAAAAAAAAAAATGGGTCGACACGTCCTTCGTTTGGATGTACTGGTTACGTTAAAAAAAAATGCCGATACGATGAGTACGGCATACGTGAGACACGATTTTCTGAAAAAGTTTGAATCACTAATGAATTGAAACGCTAACTTCAAAAAATTATTTAACATACTTCCACTGCTCAGAATTTCATGAAATTTGAACCACATATAAATAAAGACATGTACTTTCAGAAAAAAAATTTTAAATGCATTTTTTTACGGTGCGATATGTCGACCCTCCTTAAGAATTCAGAAAAAAAGAAGATACAATTTTCATATTTCGTTTTGCGATTTATATTGTTTTGTTCTTTTTTTTTTATTTTTAAATTCTTATTAATCACGATGCGTCGATCGATGAGAGCTTATCTTATCGGCAGAAGTCCACAGACTCCCCCCCCCCCCCTTCGCGCGTTCGCTCGGTCGCGTTCTATCTCTCTCCCTCTCATTCTCCCTCGCTCACGATTTCACCTGTTTTCACTTTCTCCACCTCTCCGTCTCTATCTGCTGTTGAGCTACAGCCCGAGCACGCTTCGAGTTTTCTCGCTCGAGAAAGAGAGAGAGAGAGAGAAGAAAGAACTGAGAAACCTGTGGGCGAGGTCAGTGAGCCTCCCCCAACGACGATAGCAACAGAAGCGGAAAGATCTCGAGTCGCTAGCACCTTCGAAACCGACGGGGAAATTATCTAATCGAGATCCAACGACGTTTTATCCCTATTTTTTTTTATTCGAACCCTTTTTTGCTATGTAAACATCACAATCATCGATTTATCGAAGTTTCTATCGAGGTTAAAATCCGAGTGGTCGCATGCACAGCGAGAACCTCGTTTGAAATAAATTCCAGCTAAAAAGAATTATTTTCTCATTTAATTTTCACAAATTTTATTTAATTTTAAATATTTACATAAAAATATCAGCTAAGTAAATTTTATTTAATTTTAAATATTTATGTAAATATTTAAACTAAACTAAACTAAGCTAACTAAATTTTATTTAATTTTAAATATTTACATAAATATTTAAAATTAAATAAAATTTAGTTAGCTTAGTTTAGTTTAGTTAATATTAGCTAACTAAATTTTATTTAATTTTAAATATTTACTAAATAGCTAACTAAATTTTATTTAATTTTAAATATTTACATAAATATTTAAAATTAAATAAAATTTAGTTAGCTGATATTTTTGTTTGTAATTAAAAAATGGGAAACTGTTCGTAAGTTCGAGAAAAAATTTAGTTCGAGAATTGGCCGACAGGGGGCGAGAGTCGCGCGAGGCGACGCATGCAAGGTACCCCCACTCCTCCACACAGAATTATTTTTTCACTTAATTATTACAAGTTTCATCTAATTTTAAACATTTACATAAATATTTTAAATATATGAAAAATTTAATTACGTGATATTTTTGTTTCTAATAAAAAAATAAGAAACTGTTCGTAAGATCGAGAAAAAATATAGTTCGCAAATTAGCCGACAGGGGGCGAGAGTCGCGCAAGGCGACGCACGCGACGTACCCCCCTCCTCCACCCAGAATTATTTTTTCATTTAATTATTACAATATTCATCTAATTTTAAATATTTACATAAATATTTTAAATATATGAAAAATTTAATTACCTGATATTTTTGTTTTTAATAAAAAAATATGAAACTGTTCCTAAGTTCGAGAAAAAATCTAGTTCGCGAATTAGCCGACAGGGGGCGAGAGTCGCGCGAAGCGACGCACGCGAGCTTCCCCCACTCCTCCACGACAAAAGAGACGTAGCGAAACAGTTATATACACATATCCCACGTATGGCAACAATACAACAAAAAAGAATTGTGAAGGTCGTGCACTCACCCTCAAGCAAGTGCCAGTCCTCGTCGAGCGAGGCGAAAGCTTGCGCCTGATTCGCCTGTTGTTCAAAGTCGAGCATCCTCCGTCGCGCCTTATTTTCCTCTTTTTTCCCGTGCAAAAGAAAAAAACGTCCCAGACAATGACAAGCTCTTTCAACTTCCCGCCGCGTTGATCCGTTTTTAATTCTCCTCTCCACTCGCAGTGCCACCGTCGCTAAACACCAGAAACTGTCGATCGCAACGCACTCTATCCGTCCGTCACTATAACCTCAACGACAACACTCGACGCGACACTCTCGCGCGGGAATCAACAAGTTCCTTCGTGCCGCTTACTGTTATGTCTAACACGCTGGGCGCACGTAAACGTACCCACGCACTCATACACTGCGCATGCGCAGAGATCTCATTAGACAAACGAACGTTCCCTCTTTATTTCCCTCTCTCTCTCTCTCTCTTTCACTCTTGAGAATTATTGTCCAACGTTTACTGTACCTTCTATCGTTTTATTACGAAGAAGACAGTCGATGACGTCAAACCGTTTATCTCAATAGCCGAAAAATGTCAACACGATATTTTTGTCGATGCGCGAAAGACTAATGCGCACGTCCGTGACACAACCTCACTTTTTTTCTTTTCCCTCGCTCTTCTTTCTTTATATTCTCAATTACGAGACGATTGCTCGTTGAACGAGGACGAATCGATGTTTCTTTCACGCCTAACACTCCGCTCGTATTTGTATACGTATGTTTATTTACGCGAGCGAGAAGCGACGAGTGCAAAATGGTAGACGAATGCTCCCACTATCTTATGTATAATATCGAAGATAATTATATGTATCCGGCGAATTCGTCGCTGGGTTCGAGAGCCAATAACAAAATAATCGAAGCGCTTGGTGTCGTTTGTGTCTGTCTTCACACCTGTGCACATTCAGGCGACGGGAGCGCCTCTGGTGGCGAGAATACGAAGAACAAACCGAATCGGTAGAATCACTCGTCACAACAGGAAACTCTTCTCGTACATCGTTTACGTCAGTTTATTAGTTCACTCTTATCTCACAACTCGAGATATTTGATTTCCATTCGTGGTTATATTTATCACGTAGATTACGTTCGGGATTAAAACATCGTTCCGTTGAAAATTCAAGCTAGAATCCGTACGATATTGAACAGACGAGGAAAATTCTCGATAATGAAAACAAAAGTTTATCTCGTAAAAGCTTGTACGAAAACGAGGAATAATAAAGAAGAGCGAAGAGGTTGAGTCCGCGCGAGCAGTCGGAGTCGATTACTTCGAGTATTCGCGGGACTCGTTCGAGCGAGATCGTATGCGCGCGCAACATACACACTCGCCTCCTCCTACTCTTGCTTAACCTCTCTTACTTCGTCGCTAATCCTCTCTCTCTCTCTCTCGCGACGTTACGATTCTTCGCGCCCGAGCTATAGTTTACTTCGTTTACAGTACGGTATCCATCGAGTGGACTCTCCTGGTTTGTCGGTACGACATCGTTCTCCTCCTTCTCCTCCACCTACATCCCTTTCTTCGCAGCGCGTCTTTCGATCCCGTTTTCTTCGTCGCTCCTGCTTCTTTGTTAATCTCTCGTTCCTTCGAGCTTGTACACACAGGCGTCGCTGCCTGTCGCAACAAAGTATCGCTGTCTCTCTCTCTCTCTCTCCTTCCACCGACCGACGTCATAAACTTGTCCGTAGCGCCACCACGATCGCTACGGATCTTCTTTGTACTAACCCACACGAACGCTTTTATATATGTATCGCATGCTCATCTTATCTTCCACCGATCATCCCGCGCTTTTTAATCTCCCATCGACCAGAGATTTTACTATATGCAACGCGCGTGCTACTGACAGCTCGTGCCCAGACTGACGTCACCGTTTCGCCTTCAGTTTTCCCCGCCCCGATGACGTTAAGTTTCTGACGGGGCTGACGCGCGTGTTCAGCCCCACGCGACGTAGCGCACTCGTGACGAGGTAAAACATCGACTGTTGCTACTGGATATGTTGGAGACGACCACGAGGGATTCTCGTTCGCGGTCAAACTCTCCCACGTGTTTTTCACCCCTCTCTCACCTCGATGCTATGTCGCGAAAAATCCGCTAGATGACCTCCCGATCTTTGCACTTAAGGCGATCTTTATATAACTGTAGTTTTTATAATTATTTAGCGTTTCGTGCATCGTGGCTTCTCACTAAAGAAAATTAATTTGTTTATATGTATGATAGTACGAGAGCCCATGACCAAAACCATGCATGATGGTTTTGTGGCCAAAACTGTATAAAATCGTAGATTAGATGATTCTGAACCCAACTAGTCGGGTATTAACGGTCAAAAGTTTTTTCTAACAAAAGAAAAATGAGGGTTTAAGTTAGCCGCAAATTTTTTCAATTTTGTCCAATTTGCTTTTTTGGTTTTGTGGCCAAAACTGTATAAAATCGTTAGATTAGATGATTCTGAATCCAACTAGTCGGGTATTAACGGTCAAAAGTTTTTTCTAACAAAAGAAAAATGAGGGTTTAAGTTAGCCGCAAATTTTTTCAATTTTGTCCAATTTCTTTTTTTCAAACGCCAATCGATTCGGAATGGTTTGTTGGAAACAAATAATATAATTCGGACGTTTGTTTGGTCGTAGTTTTTGCAAAAAATCAATAAATAAAATTGAATAAATTTGCGGCTAACTTAACGCTCATTTTTGTTTTGTTCGTTTGATAAAAAATATGATCAAACAAACGTTTTAATTAATCAAACAATCACAAACAAACGACAAATCATCGTTGTAAATTAAAAAAAGATGCAACAGTGGAAATCGAGGGGATAACTTTACATAGCTAGATGGGAGGCCGATTCTGCTATGTCAAAAAAAAAATGCAGTCGGTATTATCACAGTACGTCTGATATTGAAAATGTACATAGATTTTGTCATTTTATTACAAAAACAAATTGTTTTCAGACGTTTTGCGCGTAGCATCTGGCTAACTCATCTGGATAACTCATTTCATCATGTCGAATAATTTCCCAGACAGATTGCTATGTTACCGATCGGTAAAATTTTGTTAATATTTTCAAAACGTTCTCAAAACATAAGTTGCTCACATTTTCTTCTGGAAACTGATTTGTTTCGCATCGACTAATCCAAATTAACTTGCAAAAAAGATTTTCAGACAGGCTGCTATAAGTTTCTTTTTTTTGTCTCATTTTTAATTTTTGAAAATGGTCTCCTTGCTAGGCGCTACACTACTGGCGTCTGAAAAAAGTTTCTTCGGTATTTTAGATCTATTATTCAACTATATTTAAAAAATCAGACGTATTACTATGATTCAGTTTGGCAAAATTTTTTGACATTTTCGAAAATGCAGTCAGGTCAGACGCTACGCAGAAAATTTCTGATATTATTATTTTTTGGGTTCGGGCTAATCCCAGCTATCGACTTTATATGGTTTTGGCCGTAATGCTATGATGTCAAAATTTTGGTCGCGGACTCGTGCTATAACGAAAGGAGATAAATAAAACAAATAGGATTATTATTGTATTATTTTTTTGTTGACAATATGTAGTAATAATAATAATAATAATAATAATAATAATGAGCTTTGGTAGATAGAATCAAGTTTTTACCAGCTTGGCTTTTGTTCCGAGGAGCGAATTTGTAATCTTCTTGTTACACGAATAAACGTCCATATCTGTCGTTCTTGGTAAGCACGTATGGTACGTATATATATATATATATACACGTACACATAGCTCCAGGAATCGTGTGAGAATCATGGACGCGGTGATTCTCGAACCGCGACTGTGATTTTCCCCTATCGTACTTGGCGCAGAGCGCGAGAGGTCTTTTCTGCCCACCCACTCTCGCACGCTCTCCCTCGCTCTTTCTACAAAACCGAATAGTTCTCCGTTCCTCGATTCCCACCATTTGCTCCGTTGCTCGCTGGGTATATATACATGACTCTTCGTTCCGTCCGCCACCCTCGGTTCACTGGCTCTGTTTCTCTCGCTCTCTCCCGCTCGCGGCCTAGTCGCGCTACTCTTGGCGTCGTTACCGTTAATGTAGCTCTGGTAGAGCAGCGCTTTACACATTGATGTACTCCTCTCTCTCTCTCTCTCTTTGACTCTCTCGCACTCTCGATTCCGAACGAGACATTCATGGACTCTTCTAAATACTGCGTATCTTTTGTGAGAAGTAGATAAAGATATTTCCGTCGAAAATTTACGCTCGATTGACCAAAATATCATTCGACGGCATTTCGACATCGGATAACGAGTCTTTTGAGCAAGAACGAGACAATTTTTTTCATACTCACGACGACAATTTGTATTTTTTAAGCATAGTCGAGGTGTTCTTATTCCGGTTTTAGCCACAGTTGTCTCCTTATTGAAAATTACCAACCGCGACGCCATCTGGCGGGGAATGTTTGGACCTGTGAAAACTTATCGTTGAACACAAATATCGCAATTTTCCGGCCATTTTGTTATACTTACCGTTTTCCGATTTGTTCGAAGCGAGGTTATGTTTTTTTTGCCTATCGGTTTGCCTTATCTCTCTCTCTTGCTCGGTACTTCAATATCCCGTCGTTTATAATGAGCATCTTGAATCTCGTAGAAACAGTCGGTTGCAACCCTTTGCGGCCTCTTCGCATCCATACGGAGTCTCATTCCTCACGTTGTCGTCATTCCACGGACTAACCGGCTATATGTTGGAAGAGAGGGAGATAGAGAGAGTCACGAACCACCGAGAGCCATGAGGGAGTCGAGGGAGTCGTGGAATTCGTCGAAGAACGGTGTTTCTCTCCCGGTCGGCGGGCACGAGCCCTCTCGCGTACAACGACCGCGTACAAGCATCGCAGCCAACGGCAGCAGGCTAAAGAACATTTTTCGTCCTCTCATCCTCGCCGACGTTCTCTCACTCGCATGAAACCGAGAGATATGCACTCGTTCCGAGCGCTTCTGTATTCTCCGTGGTACGAAATTGAACCAAGAGCGAAACGAGAGGGATTACAGCACGCACGCAAGTTAGTTTCTTTGCCGCGCGGATTCCTCTAATAAAGCAACAGTTTCTATTTTTGTCCATTGGCGCAACGGAGAGGCTCGGCACCCCGCTGACCCACGGCAATTCAGAGCTCGTTCATGCATGCGTGAAACACCAACTTACGCATTTGTCCCTTACTGCCTTACCCCTGTGTGTATATAAACGCATTCGCTTGCATGTTAGTGCCACCGCTCGAGTGGCGCTGCTCTGGTGGCAGAAATTCTTTCTACTCTATAAGTATTTTCGACATAAATAGAGTGGTCGTGTTAGTAACTAATTATCCCATGATGTTGACGTCTAGCACCGCCATGATAGCGCTGATTGTTATCCATATGGATTTTGTATAAGTAAACCGAACATAATACGTTGCCGCTAAAAAAGATGGTCATGCTTTTCCTTTCTCAACTACTTTAACTTCTGACCACTCGAAGCGCTGTCAGCAGACATACGCTTTTGTGTGCATGTGTTGGTTGTGTTTACACGAACCAGAGCTCACAATTTTTGTCTGTGTTGATTGGCTGTTGTCTGACGACAGCGCCACCATCGGCGCCATCCGAGTTACTAGATGGCACAAAAGTGAGACCACCTAAGCATTACAGTCTTCTTATAGAATCTCCATAAATTATCCCATAATGTTGTCGTCTAGCGCCGCCATGATAGCGCTGATTGTCATCCATATGGATTCTGTATAAGTAAACCGAACATAATACGTTGCCGCCAAAAAAGATGCTCACACTTTTCCTTTCTCAACTAGTTTAACTTCTGACCACTCGAAGTGCTGTCAGTAGACATACGCTTTTTTGTGCATGTGTTGGTTGTGTTTACACGAACCAGAGCTCACAATTTTTGTCTGTGTTGATTGGCTGTTGTCTGACGACAGCGCCACCATCGGCGCCATCCGAATTACTAGACAGCACAAAAGTAAGACCACCTAAGCATTACAGTCTCCTTATTGGGATCTGACATGGAGGCGTGGTCAAATTCAATATGGCGCAGACCGGGGTGCAGTCGCCTGTCAAAACCGCGCAATAGTAGACTTACCGTAAAAACCAATATGCCGTAGAAGAGGTTGCAGCCAACTAGTCTTAACATAGCGTAATAGCTTTATTTTTTAATAACATGCTAGTCATTTCCATTAGTGATATTTTTAAATGGTCTGATTCCAATCCCGGCAATCGAAATTTCCGAGAAGGCGAAAAAATGTTTTGGTATACGCACCGGGCATTTTTTTTAGGGAAACTATGGAACGTCAGTTCACGGTTTTTTTTTTAAAGAACTCTCGCATCCATATACGGAACATGCAATTCTTTTTTTCGATGGGTTGCGAGATGTAAAGACACCTACTTCTGCCATTTTTTGTTCAATTTCTCAAAATTACTGATATTAATGATTACGTTGTAACTTGAGCAATGCACCCCGGTTTTAGTTTCAACGTGTACCACCAGATGTCTCACGAATTTTGTCAGATCCCAATAGAACCTCCATAAATTATCCCATAATGTTGTCGTATAGCGCCGTTGCGATGGCGCTGCTTGTCATCCGTTAATACCTGTTACTCCAACCTATAAAAAAAACATTATTTATCACACGAAGTAACGCGTGTGTGACAAACACTATTTACAAAAATCAACTATGCGCATATTTCGATTACGCGAGATCGTTTAAGATATAGTAAATCAGATTCTTATACTCCTTTAGTGTCGCTATGCTATTTTCAGAGTCAACACAAAACTCTTTCGAAGATCTGTATAAATGCAAAAGATTAATCCTTCGATAGTTCCTTATCCATGATTCCCTGAAAAGCGAAAAGCTTGATAAGTTTTGGTTGTTTGTCACTTGGTAAAGTCATCAGATTTACAAATATAACCTTACATACAAACCTTCCAAAGCGAAGTATGCGAATGCTCGATATCTTTCGTTATATCGAACCACGCGATCGAAATAATCGAACCCAACATAGAAACAAAATGAGTTAACATTTGAATGATCAAGTGACAGTTCCCTGCGAAAGTATACCAAACTTCCTTGATAATTTTCACATCCATACATATGTGTATTTACGTTTGTGCAAGTGTGTATACGCCTAACCTAACAGCCGTTAAGAAACAAGTATAAGAAACCGATGGGTCGCGTGCTGGTACGGCCCTGATGCCCGATCGTGCGCGCCCTCTCTCTCTCTCTTGCTCGTCATTTGTCCTCGCGCTCTCTTCTTCTTCCTCTGCCCCACCGCCAGCGTTACACGTTTGCCCGCGGCGTGATCCACTCCACTCTACACTTTGTGCATTCACTTCTCTCCATCTCTCCATCTCCCTTACACACCAAACAATCCACACAGAGAGCCGTCCCCGCTTCACGTCCGCTCCTGCCACTGCTGCGTCGACGCCATGCGGTGTCACGATGTTTCCATCTCTATCCGTATCCGTCGCTGCATCCCTTTCTCGCTTCTACAGTGGCGCGTGCTGCTGCTCGGTGCTGCCCCCTCTCTATCACGCGCGGATCCGTTGTTCTCACTCTCTGCTCTCTTCCCCCACCCTCGCTCCACCGCGAGAAGGTTTGTCGCTCGGTACGCTCCTCTCCCGCTCCTCTCTCTCCCGGTGGGCACTAGCCACTCGCCCGTCGCACCGGATGGTCGAGCGAACGAGGGTTCATGCACGCACGCCATCACAGATGCTTCGTCGTAAATTCCTCCCCGCTCCTTAGTCCCGCGTCGGTTTCTACATACTGGCTACTATGTGTACGTACTTACCGGGCCACTCGAAGCAATCCGGCGTTGTACCAAAGCCGAGAGGGTCAATGCTGGATACAATCCTTGGAAATGTATTTTTTTCACTTCAACGAACGACTATGTGTCTTCTCTGTTCGTTAATGAAAAAAGTATTCAAACTCGATACTTACCCAAATACTCGTGTATCGATATGGATAACAGTGATACGTTGGAATTTACAGTGTGTGATCGTTATGTCCCTTGTCCCTTGATCGATAACCTTCGAGAATGAGCACACTGTGCAATATGGCCTTCTTACTTATTATTAGGCACAGGACAGTAAACGTGACCTTCTTTTTCTTGTTCTACGGAGATCTCTCCTTAGTACGAAACAAAACAAAAAGAACGTCGCGATCACGATGGTACAACGTCGCGTTTGTTCGAGCGTCGCCTTATTAAAAAAATCCTGGCGCCATTTTCATCTTTTGTTTCAGTCTTTTAGAACGAAAAACTGCGCAACATAAAGAGTCGTGTGGGTCCGTCGTATATACGTATGTATAAACGTATATGGCTCGTATAGCGGCGAGCATAACGTGTATATGTACTACAATATGCCACTCTTGGTGAAAGTCTGTCGGTGAGAGATTCTCCGGCCATCACATTTGCCTCGTGTGCATTCAGGCACGTGTAATATATCGCGTTATGACGTTACGCGTTACGGGCTCTCTCGCTGGGTATAGCAGACTTCTCTATACATATATCGTATGTCGTGCCTCGGCTATTATACGTCGAGCTGTAAGCGTTGAGAGTTTTAGAATCGTAGCATTGGGAGAATATCCGTGAACAAGTGCTCGAAGTCTTTCTGCGCATGCGTAAGAGTAAATCGAGTAGTCTCGTACATAACCTTAAAGAGGATGATGGGAACGAATTTGAATTTTCAGGGTTTTCAATGACATCCGATAGATGGACTCCGTGACTCTTGGAGTAATGTTTTAGACAGTCGCATTGTCTACGAAGAGAATAATATTGTTTCCAAACACTCGCTGAGGTTTTAGGTCTTGATAATAAACCTGAAATTGAGGACAGTTTACATTCTCCGCTATGGTCGTACGTATTCTCGAGAATTTCACGAAGATCAATATAATCTGGGACACCTTACAGTACCGGAGAAATGATTGGCGGAGTACTCGATCCAAGTTTTGCATTATTTTTGTGGGGAAAATATCTGCACCTGCGCAAGTTCTCTTTCCGTCGTGTTCTTTCTCGATCTCGCGGAGAAGTTCTTTGTAGTACAGGTGACACGATCCGCGTCGTCCGTGACGAGTGTGTCGATTGTATGCTGCGTCGCAGAGGCGGCCGATGACAAGGACGGTAATCGATTCTATTCCGAGGCGTTCCGCGATTCGCGCATATCGGGGAGTTGAAAAAATGTTCGAGGACGCCATCTTGTGGTGACTCGATCGTTACACCGTGTTCTGTTTTATCCTGGTATCGAATTGCTTTCGATACGATTGAAAAATATTTTTATCGACCGTCGGTAAGTGCAACTGCTATTCATCAGCTGATCAGTCATTACGCATGGGATATACGCAATCCACGTCGTTCAGAGCTCGTCGCGTTTACCATTCCATTCCATGGTTCGAGAACGCCATCTTGTGGTGGCTCGATCGTTACACCGTATTCTGTTTTATCCTGGTACCGACTTGCTTTCGATACGATTGAAAAACATTTTTATCGACCGTCGGTAAGAGCAACTGCTATTCATCAGCTGATCAGTTATTACGCACGGGATATACGCAATCCACGTCTTTCAGAGCTCGTCGCGTTTACCATTCCATTCCACTATTCGTTTGCTTACGTCGCTGTACAGCAGCTGATAAAATCACGGGACCACGAGGGTATTTATATCGAACAGCTGATCGTGAGGACTGCGCGTACATCGTGCGCCATACGAGCGTGAACAGAACTTTCTAACCTCCAAAACGTCTCCAGCCAAATTTCTTTTTTGCCAAAAGTAATTAAAAACAAAGTGCAATGTTCGCCGTTAGAAGTGTGACGAGATTCACGTGGATGGCAAGAAATTTTGCCACCACTAGTGAGACTATTGGCAATTTAATTAAAGTAAGTCTTTTTTGGTTTTGTACTTTCGATTTTTGTCTTCACACCGGCGCGTTAATCGATGAAGGAATTGATGGGATATTATCATGCTTAATTTGCATTATTTTTTTTGATATTTCAGAATGAAAAGGTGGTTGTATTTATGAAAGGTGTGCCCGATGAACCAAAATGTGGGTTTAGCAATGCAGTTGTGCAAATCTTGCGCATGCACGGGGTCAAGTATAATGCTCACGACGTACTGGCGGACGAGAGCCTTCGACAAGGTACAATAATTTCTGGGATTAATGAAATTATAACGGCCACGAAATTTCATATTAATACCACAATCCACGTGAATCACAGATTCATATATTTCATACGTTTAAAACTTTTATAAAAAATATATTTATGATAGGTAATATGAGAAGACACTTATTTTATATACATGTACATAGGTGTCAAAGACTTCTCGAATTGGCCGACGATACCACAGGTTTTCATAAACGGAGATTTCGTCGGTGGCTGCGACATTCTCCTACAGATGCATCAAAATGGTGAACTTGTGGAAGAACTCAAGAAGGCGGGTATAACAAGTGCGCTTCTAACAGCTGAGCAAGATGCATCTAAAAAACCAAAAGAATAGTCATTATAGGACATTGGATTGTACATAAATGCTACAGATTTAAATCCCATCGATTAGATGATTTTTTTGTTATAATAAAAAGAAGAAAATCTTTCGTCAAAAAGTATTTTAGTCGTTTTCGCGGTTCAATGAAAATTGAATGCTAGATTAAAGAACTTTTTAGTCGCGTACCTTCACATTTTTTTAAGCTCTTTTCTGAGTATCTTTCCCGCTGCGCTTTTCGGTATTTTCTCGACGAATTCTACATGACCCAGTCTTTTGTATTTGGCAAGGCGTTCAGCGACCCATTCCTTTATCTCGTTGGCCTCGAGTTTAACACCACTTTTCGGTACGACAAAAGCCTTCGGTATTTCACCATACTTCTCATGCGCTACCCCGATAACCGCTGCATCTGCGACGTTTTGATGACCTTGAATGATATCCTCGATTTCAGCAGGTGCTACCTGATAGCCCTGAACCTTTATCAACTCTTTGAGTCGTCCTGTTATGTAGAAGAGTCCTGAATCATCACAAGAAAAATTACGTTATATTTTTTATAAAACAATCTAAATTGTTATTTTTAATGCTTTTACCTTTCTCGTCGTAACGACCCAAATCTCCAGTTTTGAACCATTCGCCCTTCATACATTCTGCCGTCGCCTCAGGATTTTTGTAATATCCCTTCATCACTTGTGGTCCTTTGACCCAAATTTCGCCAACTTCGTTAAAGCCCAAATTCTTTCCGTTGTTCTCGGTCTTGTAACCGACGACTCGTACTTGGGTGTTCGGCACGATGTGCCCGCAAGATGTGTGTGGAGAATTGTGGCCCATTGTAATTACCGGGGAACATTCGGTCATTCCGTAGCCCTGAACGATCTGTACAGACGACGGTAGGCGAGAACAAAATTTCGTCAATACTTCCTCGCCTATAGGCGCCGCGCCCGACACAACTGTTCTAATCGTCTCCATGTGTTGTTTTTTCAGTCTCTTGTCGTTGGCCATTAACTGAATGAGCGGAGGAGCTACGTAGAGCAGTGTCGTACGATTCTCCTCGAGGACTTTGAACAAATTTTCGGGACTGAACTGCGGTACACATACCACCTTTCCTCCGAGGCTAGATTTGCCAATAATATAAAACGCTGTATCAGATAGGATTTAACTAAGAAGAAAGATAAAGAAAGAAAAGTGATGAGGACGAAGAAAGAGAGACAGAAAGAGGAGAGGTTGAGAGCATGGGCAGCACGTTCAGTGCCATTTTCTAAACGAGTAATCGACGATAGAAATAAGAAACGTATTGTTAGAGTTTATGGCGTTGATCGACATAAACAGAAGCGTAAACTAAATGGTTTTGGCACTTAACACGACAATCACTTAAATCCCAGTTACATTCCAAATAATGACTAAGGGTTCATACAGATTTCAATTTAGACCTTAAAATGTTGCAACACTTTGCTACTTGTAAAGTAACTGAAAACTCAGAGATTTCTGCCCATGCTCGGTAGAAAATTTCTTAGGTATGGAATCAACCAAATAAATCCAATAGTACCAGAGATAAAGACCAAGACCGACGATCGCACCGTAGATGTGATACATAGGAAGTATGAGAGGCAAAATTTCTTGATGTGTCGCAGTTGTATCCATCGCTACCGCTACACCCTCGGTACGAAGTTGCATGAGACACGAGACAAGATTCCTGGATGAAACAAAAAACGAATAATCATACAAACTGGTAAAACAAAAATCATGGATGGTGTTAAAACGGACAAAACAAAGGAACGAGGTACAGTCGTACCTGTGAGATAACTCGACGCCCTTCGGCAGTCCACTAGTACCGCTCGAATAAGGCACCATCAGGGTGTCCTCCGGATCGACACCGGTCTTTTCACCAGTTTTCTCAAACTCTTCGATCCCGTCATTGATCCAATCACGAAATCTAATAGTTCCTTGCGGCGCCTCGCCATTTCCATCCTCGATAATGACAATTGGCAATCTCACGTGAGAATTATCGGTCATACTCGCAGTAACGAGGGAATACTTCGATGGTATGGTAAATACCATCACAGCGTTCGAATCCTCCAGTTGATTGCGAATCTCGTTGGCGGTGTAGGCTGGATTTATCAGAGTTATCTGATAAATTATAAGACTTTCCTTTATCCGAATTTCTCATCTTTCTCTTATCAAGGAACGAAGACTAAAAATATCTTCCTTGCTTACAATCACAAATGCTCATTCATACCCTGAGACCAGCTTCGCTCGCAGCCAACATTACAATGGCGTATTCAGGTATGTTTGGCAATATAACAGCGATAGTCTCCCCAGGACGAACATTGTTTTTTCTAAAAGAATTCGCCAGCCTTCCAGACAATCTTCGCAAGGTGGCATACGTGTAGGATCGACCGGTTGCTGAACATACCTGTGCAAAAAGATGTTCAAATGTACTATGAAACATTTTCCCTAGATTCAAAATAAATAAAATAATATTTCCCAAGTTTGAAGAAAGGAAGATTTGTCAATCGTGTAATTACACAAATTCTCACCAAAGCTGTTTTGTCCGGCCATCTGTCAAGTTTGTTCCATACAAACTCGTGTAAATAAATACCCTTGTACTTGTCAAGATCCTTAAAGGGACTGCGTAGAACATTGTTGGCATCGATGTAAGCCTTGACAGATGAATGTCTCGGTAATGAGACACCAAATTGTCTGATCGAATAATATGTCAAATCTCTAGAAATCCAATTAGCCTGTGAAAAATTAGATTTTATCGCTCTATCGTTGTCCCCATCTTGAACGATACACGATGCTCCTATAACGATCCTTGGCGTCGATCGAAGTTTCGACGTAATGCGAAACAAGTGCAACATGACGTGTTATCAACTTGGCTTTATTTTTAATTCGCACTCTCGAGTCTCTTTGTCTTGGTCGACGAAGCCTCACTGAACAAGATGTAATACAGTTCCAAGCGTCATGCAGGAAAATCATAATGGTTCATGACTGTTCAATCTGCTGGTCGACTATTAAAAAAAAAGAAAATATTTTTGCGTCGTAGATCGTTCTTGCGACCTTTATAACTATACGTTGCAGGGAGCAACATATATAGATAGAACGTGCGATAATTTATCAGGTGTCTGATATCAACTGATATACAGAACTAAATATTCCAACTTCAACAATAAATACTTGAGCATGCTTATATCACTTGCTTGTCAATGACAATGTCGCCTTATCAGTTCACGTGTCACTTCTCAGAGTCTGAATTGTCAGTATATCAATATGTCAATAAATTATATCGTTATCGACGGAATTTGATTAGCTGTGTCATTGTTCGATGTTCGACGTTGTTACCGACCGAGTCGACTAGCGTTCTTGAAACTTCAGCTCGGTCGGTAAATTCATCTTGCACCGTCGACTGGCGCCATCTCTCATCTTTCTACGAACTAGGTACGTTGAATAACAAAACTAACAATGCTCATGTTCGACGTTGTTACCGACCGAGTCGATCAGCGTTGTTAAAACCTCAGCTCGGTCGGTAAATTCATCTTGCACCGTCGACTGGCGCCATCTCTCATATTTCTACGAACTACGTAGGTTGAATAACAAAACTAACAACCCTCATGTTCGACGTTGTTACCGACCGAGTCGATCAGCGTTGTTAAAACCTCAGCTCGGTCGGTAAATTCATCTCGCACCGTCGACTGGCGACATCTCTCATCCTTCCACGAACTACTTACTGCATATACTACAAATACACAACTTAGGTACATTTATCTGTAGTAAAGTAGGCGTACAACGATAAACTAGATAAATATATGTTTATGTTTCAAAGCTTTCTGAATCATCTTCAAAGTTATCTCCAGGATTATTAATGAAATTAGAATCCACGTAAGTTACTTATTGTTCCTTCTTGTTCTTCTTTTTTATCAAAAGACACAGGAATTGACATTCTAATGTTTTATAACTCTTTGTTTTCTGCATACTACTGTGCTCGATTCGTACTTCTCTCTCTCTCTCTCTCTCTCTCATCCTCCCTCATCGTCTCGATAACTCTTTCATCTCGTTCTCGACAGGGTTATACGTACAAATGGTAGTACGATATGGAGATCGAATCGCCCACACGCCTTGGGACTCATCAGTCACATTGAGAGCGCTCACGATTAATTAATATAGATCTCCCCGAAGCAGGAGAACCAGAGACCGTTTCACAATTAGCCCGTATCTCTCATTGTCCTACATATTATATAGGTATATATGTATATACAGGGTGAATTTCATAAGGTGTAACAGGCTTTATTCTAAGGCAGATGAGATCATTACAAACAAAAGTTGCAAATATACAGTCGGGATATTTTTAATAGTTTACGAGATATCAATGTTTAAAGTTGGTCCAATCAGACCTCGCCGAGAAGCATTGGTGCCGCCCACTTCCGCCCTAGCCGCAGAGATAGCACAGTGTAGGGCGTTACATTTAAGGTTGCAAAATTCCGAGCAGTCAATTTTATTTATTATATTATTACGCAGTCATCTTTATTTCGCGGATATTGGCTGCTAGGGCGGGGAGTGGGCGGCTCCAATGCTTCCCGGCACGCTCGGTAAAATTCAGAGCAGTCAATGCCGGAGAAATAAAAATGACTGCGTAATAATACAATAAGCAAAATTGACTACTCTGAATTTTGCAACACCAAATGTAACGCCCTACACTGTGCTATCTCTAGGGCTAGGATGGGAGTGGGCGGCTCCAATACTTCTCGGCGCGCTCTGATTGGACCAACTTTAAACATTGATATCTCGTAAACTATTTAAAATATCCCTAATGTATATTTGCAACTTTTGTTTGTAATGATCTCATCTACCTTGGCATAAAGCCTGTTACACCTTATGAAGTTCACCCTGTATATATGCATAAAGTTCAATCTCTCTATCATTTTATAGATATCTATAGATGGAACTTTGGTACAATTTCACGATCCATCTATACGCACATCTATCGACTACAAACCATTCCATGTTACTGTCGGAGTGATCATCAGCTACCAATTTCTCCAACATGGACGCTTCTCCAACTTCTCAATAATGTAAATTCACTTATCCCATTTGATATGAAACATTTCAACCTTCATTGAGTTGTCCAATTTTCTAAAAACAAGATTTTTATTCTTTATTCTTTACTCTAGGTGCGATAACGACACACTCGAGTTGGATGATAAATGGGAAAACTTCACGTACCAATTTTCAGTACATCGTGGAATTATACGTAATAACGATAGCGCATACGTGTATATAGGACCTGAGGGGTATAAAAGCCGGATGGATGAGAGATTCGCGTCGTATACATATGTAAATTAGGCGGGGAGGATGTAATTTCGTTGATTTCAAGGAAGGAAGTTACTCTCACGCTCGCAACGGGAATCGCGTAGTGCGAAGAAGGAGGAGGAGGAGGGTGGGTTTCATCGTCGATAAACCCTTTTACGGAGCCAAAGGGGAAATAGCGCCGTGTCGTCTGGTCTTTCTCCACGAAGACGCGTAGAGACGATCATTAATTTTGATTTACAAGAGGGAAGAACGATTCCCGGATTATACTCTTCCAACGTGATCATTATGAATATTCTGATTAAAAAATGATAAATTATCATCGTGGAAGGACATTGCAAGAGAGGTTGTAATTAATAAGGAGTGGAGAATTTCTTCTCGGTTGGGTAACAAATTTTTTTTTAGTGGGGTGTTGTTACTAACTCACGAGGAAAGATAATTATTTTAGAAAATAGGAATTTATCTCAACTTCCGGTTTCTTGAGCTCCGGATTTTGATTATGTGGTTTTACAAAGTTAATTTGAATGGAAAATAAAATTGATCGCTTCCCATCGTTTCCTAAAGTCGTCCAAGATCGATTTCAAAGTCCTTGGGAGATTCGAAATTCGCTTTTCTGCAAATTAACTTCGTACAAACGTCTTGTAAAATCTGAAATTTCCTCCTCGAATACGAATATGGCAATCTCGTTTCTACTTTTCAATGTTTCGTCGTTCAAAAATTCAAAATTAAAGCAAATTCTCACGGTTTTTTCAATCTCGAATGAAACTCCCCGTGCAGAAATATTGACAGCGATACAGCTGGATTCTGAGGTATCCCGGGCTCCTAATCGGGATCTAGTCCGGTATCGGATCAGATTCGAGGGCTAAATGCAAGATCCGTAAACTGGATTCCATTAGGAATCCCGATCCGAATCCGTTAATGACTCTAACTGGATTCGAGCAGGGTTTCCGATCAAATCACGTAAGAATAATGAATTTCTGAAAGCATTATATTAAATACTAGCTTCTACTCCCGACTTCAAGAAAACAAATTAAAAGCAGCAGGATAGGCTGAGAAAATAATAAGTATGTATATGAAAAAAGTGTATGTAATTGTACGATCTAAGAATTGTATAGCACACTTATTGGAGTGTGAGCTAATTCTTTGCAGCACGTTCCAGAGGAAACTTAATACTTTTCTGCACAGTTTACGCATTTATAATGCCAGCGGACGCATGGTTCGTTTGTGAGAAGCGGGATGGCCATGCGCCACCTGTCGGTCGTGACCGGTACTACCACAACTATATCTATATATATTCGTATTGGTCATAAAATCTACGCTCACCACAGGGTTCGTATTAGGATTGAGTCGGTATAACCCGAAAGTACAGTGGTGCCATGGTTTCGAAATATCGTCACCCACCCAAATTTCTTCCGATGTGGAAAACATCTGGTTCCTGTAGGTATACCCATTTTGGGGCATCCCTGCCATATCCTGATCAGGATATGATTCCCATGTCTCGAAAGTACAGTGGTGCCATCGTTTCGAAATCTCGTCACCGACGTAAATTTCTTCCCATGCGGAAACCATCTGGATTCCTGTAGGGACATCTGTTTTGACGCATTCTTGCCATATCCTGATGAGGATATGATCAGTAGTTGGGTATCCCTGTCAACATTTCTGCACGGGGATCGTTTCAAAATCTTGTCACCGACGTAAATTTCTTCCGATGCGGAAACCATCTGGATTCCTGTAGGGACATCTGTTTTGACGCATTCCTGCCATATCCTGATGAGGATATGATCAGTAGTTGGGTATCCCTGTCAACATTTCTGCACGGGGATCGTTTCAAAATCTCGTCACCGACGTAAATTTCTTCCGATGCGGAAACCGTCTGGATTCCTGTAGGGACACGTGTTTTGGCGCATCCCTGCCATATCCTGATCAGGATATGATCAGTAGTTGGGTATCCCTGTTAATATTTCTGCACGGGTCATTTCGAAATCTCGTTACCGACGTAAATTTCTTCCGATGCGGAAACCATCTGGATTCCTGTAGGGACACCTGTTTTGGCGCATCCCTGCCATATCCTGATCAGGGTATGATCAGTAGTTGGGTATCCCTGTCAACATTTCTACACGGGTCAGCATAAGAAACATTCTTCAAAAATGCTTCGTGCCAGTTCTTTCGCAAAGAGTCGCGAAACCGTTAATGCAGAAAATCGTCCATTAAGTGGGTCGCGTTACTAGAAAAGAAAGAGAAGCCGAAAGAAAGAAAGGGAGGGAAGCAAAATGGAATAATATGTAATAAAGAGCATTATTCCTTCGCCACACACACACACACACACACACACATCAAGGTCGAGGTTAACAACGTAACATTAACCGCGAGAGCGTAGTGAAAAGACCGGGAGAAATAGAGCTTTTCCCATATTTGTGTGTCAGGGAAGAAAGAGAACCGAGGGAGAGAAAGACAGAGGGAGCAACGGTCACGCGATTTCGCGATTTGCCTCGTACGAATTGCAGCAAAGGCAGCGTGACGAGAAGGGAGAGAGCAAACTCCGTCGAATCTCGTCGTGTTTTATTTAATTCTTTTTTTCCCTGCTGTACCCACTCTACTTTTTTTTGCTCGCCCATCCCGGCTTAATCGGCATTAAATTCCTGTTCTCTTGCCCAGCGTGCTTCCTCGAACTTCCATTCGCTCGTTAGCATTTTTTTTTCCACCGCTTGTAGAATAACGAAGAAAAAGAATAAGAGGAAGGAAGAAATTAGAAGAGCACAGTGTCTAATAAATTAACGCGGCAACCCCCCGTCTAATTAATCGCCCGCATTCCAGCGATTTATTTGCCTCAGTCGTGAGCGTAAAAAAAATATTTCTTCTTTCGTTCACCGTTCGAACAATTTTTGTCGACGAAGAAAAAAAAGAAGGATGGAGAGGTAAGGAGAGGGTGACCTTGGGAAAGAATTATCGAATTTTTTTTTCCTCCGATGAGACATGCCGCCCGTTACTTTTCCTCCCCTTGCCCGGCTCCTCATCGTCGCAATTTTCTCCCGTTGCAAGTTCGCTTCGAAGTGCACTCCGGAGTGGTCTCCCTGCGTCGCAGTATCGTGCACTCCCTTGCTTTTCTTGTATAATACGATGCGATACATTTTTTTTTCGTGCCCCTGCGAATTATAGTGTAGTACTTTTATATACGTATGTACATATATGTGAAGTAAGGGCACCGCGTCTCGGAGTTAATATGCATTTTTACGGGAGTATATCGCGAGAGGGGTGTATGCGGTTAAAGGACACTCCTCTCTCCCTATTTCTCTCTCTCTCTCTTTTGTACTTATTATATTTTATATTTATATTAATCTTGTTGTTAGATTTATGTTATTACTTTATTATTATTATTATTGTATTTTGTAAAATTTTGTAAATTTTGTCAACACTCTGATACTTATTATATTTTATATTTATATATATCTTGTTATTATATTTGTGTTATTAAGTTATTAGTATTATTATTATTGTATTTTGTAAAATTTTGTAAATTTGCTCAACTGGCAAAAATTGTAAATTTGCAAAATTGTGATATTTGTATGGTTTGTGAATTTATGAGATTTCTGGGTTTGTCCCATACCTAGATAGGGCATGATTAAAAATATATCAATCAATCTTTCTCCCTCTCTCTCTCTCTCTTATACTTATTATATTTTATATTTATGTTAATCTTGTTATTATATTTATGTTATTACGATATTATTATTATTGTTATTATTATAGTATTTTGTAAATTTTGGAAATTTGTTAAACTCTCTGATACTTATTATATTTTATATTTATATATCTCTTGTTATTATATTTATGTCATTAAGTTATTATTATTATTATTATTATTATTATTATTATTATTATTATTATTATTATTATTATTATTATTATTATTGTAACTTGTAAAATTTTGTAAATTTGCTCAACTGGCAACAATTGTAAATTTGCAAATTTATGCTATTTGTATGGTTTCTGAATTTATGAGATTTCTGGGTTTATCCCATAGCTAACTAGGGCATAATTCAATCAATCAATCAATCAATCTCTCCCTCTCTCTCTATCTGTCTCTCTTGTACGAATTATATTTTAGATTTATATATATCTTGTTACATTGTATATTATCATTATATTTATGTTATTACGTTATTATTATTATTGTATCTTGCAAAAATTTATAAATTTGTTCAACTGGCACAGATTGTAAATTTGCAACCTTACCTATTTGTATGGTTTGTGAATTTATGAGATCTCTGGGTTTGTCCCATAGCAAACTAGGGCATAATTAAATATATCAATCAATCAATCAATCATTCTCTCTCTCTCTCTTTTTTTCTTTCTCTCTCCCTCTTTCTTTTTGTCTCTCTCTCTCTTTTTCGCTCTCAACCTTCTTTCTCTTTAACACCTAGTCTTTCCATGTAAATGAAAAAACGACGAGGGAAATGGCAGAAAGAGAGAGCGAGAGAGCGTATGTGCATGCGAAGTAAAGTGCACCCCTGCATCGCGCGACACGCAAAACTCGTACCAAAAACTCCTCCTTCTATTATTACTCATAAACGTCTCCCTCACTCTTTTCCTCTTTCTCTTACCAGCGACCAAAGGAAACGAACCTTGATCTACTTTTCGCGACAACGTTTTTACTGTACTTCTCTACTATATATATATAACCATAGTTATATGTGCCATATCAATAATTGTATCCTTGTAGTAAATTTAGCAATCTCAGAACGCGAGGAGTTGCAAGAGAAATAAGAAAATAAGTTCAGCTCGCAAATTGATCGTATGAGAAAAGGCAATAGGACAGTGAATAGGACAAAGAGAGAACAAGAGAGAGGGAGAGAGAGAGAGAGAGGGAGGATGGACAAAATTTGCCTCGAGGGCTATCGCGTGTTGACCCGCGCGTCGACCCTGTTTCAAATTTTTCTCGACCGTGGCAAACTTCCGGAAGCGCTTATTCCTGTTTCGCTTTCGTTTATTTGTCTCCCCTCCCTCCCTCTCTCTCCCTTCTCCGATCGACGCGTATACATATATCTAGTCATACGTATATGCAAACTTCTCTCGCGCTCTTTCCTCACTTCTCTCTCAACGTACGATATACAACGAATAATGCATATAAACCGAGATAAAAATGCGAGCGTGACGCCGGATGTAAATGGAGTTCTTGGTCCCTCTCTCTCAACTCTAACCCTCCTCCCCTTTTCAAACCCTTTCCAACGTCATCTCGCGGACGAACGCAACTGTAAAACTTTTTTTTCCTCCACCTCCTCCTCACTTTTCTCCACCTCCTCCTCACTTTTCTCCACCTCCTCCTCTCTTCTCTCCACTAGCATGTTTCGCTCGCCACGGAATAAGAGCATTCCCTCGGGTAGTAGTGGCTGAGGGAGGAAAGGGATGGCACGAAGAGGGTCGTTTTTAATTAAAATTTATTTACCGGTGAAACTCGAGTACCTCATGACGCGTTACAGAGACAAGAAATAAAAGGAATATGGATTTACTCGTGAAAAGACATATGCGTGGAAGAAACTTGGGGTAGTAAAAGTGTAAGAGACAGAGAAATATCCGGAAGTGAGGTCGAATAATTTTTCTAGATAATCGATGCATTTCATTGATTGACGAGAGAGAGAGAAAGATAGAGGAAATGGAAAACCATATTGAAAGTGGATGCGATAAACGTAAATATAATGTATTTATATAAATGAGGGGTGGTACGAGAAGAGCTTTCGTGGCTTCCGGTTGCGACATCGGAGTTTAGTGTTGCTCGTTAGAGAACGGCTCGGGGAATTCTCGTTACAGAACATAAGAGAGGCGGGAGGGGGGGGGGAAGTACGATTACACTGAGTAACTTACATAATACGAGGATAGAAAGAGATGGAGAGAGAGGGAGGGAGAGAGAGGGAGAGTGAATGAGAGAGAAGATTGTCGCTGGTCGGTTGAACGATTAGGAAGTTGTATCCTCGTTTGCACAGCCTCTGTGTTCGAGGGACTCTCTCCCATTACAGTTACGAACCGAACATTTCGGCCCTTTCGAAACTAAACGATCGATTCAATTTTTATCGCATCGAGGGTAATCGAGAAATGTAAATTTTTATTGTTTTTTTTTGGTTTTGGTTTTGGTCGATAGAGAATTTGTTAACGAAATTTTGGGAAATGTGCGAGGGCAATTTTGAGATAGATTTTGTGGTTGGGGGGGAGGGGGGTTTAATTTAATTCAAGCGCGATGCACGATGAAAATTAGTAATTATCGTTAATATTGGATTAATCTCGTTATCTCGGTACGTAATGTCTCGGTGCAGGAGTAATGATTGCGATGGTTGAAATTTTAACGTAATGAAAGTTTGTTTGTTGCTATTGCGTTAATTGGCGTTTGTTCGCGCGCGCGCATGTGCATTCGTTAATTATACGTGTTATGGAAAGAAAGAATTTTATAAATTGGAAGATCTTTTTTAATTTATTGAGTTATTTAAAATTAGGATAATTTTTGTTATTTATAAAATTAGAATATTCGTAAGTTATAAAATTATAATCTTGGTAGTTTATAAAATTAGGAATTTTCTCTCATTTATAAAATTATAATTTGCCTAACATAAGTTATAAAATTATATTTTCTAATTTATAAAATTAGTATTTTTTTTTCTCATCTATAAAGTTATAATTCGCTTAAATTACAAAATTATACATTTTCTAAATTATAAAATTAGCATTTTCTTTTCTCATTTATGAAGTTATAATTCGTCTACATTACAAAATTATATATTTTCTAATTTACAAAATTATAAGTTTATATTCTCACGTATAAAGTTATAATTTGTCTAAATTATAAAATGATATTTTCTAATTTATAAAATTATAAGTTTATGTTCTCACGTATAAAGTTATAATTTGTCTAAATTATAAAATTATATTTGCTAATTTATAAAATTAACATTTTCTTTTCATTTACAAATTTATAATTCGTCTAATTTATAAAATTATATATTTCCTTATTTACAAACTTATAATTCGTCTAAATAACAAAAATGTAATATTTTTTAATTTACAAAATTATTCCCTTCCAGTATCCTAACCGAAAGTAAAAAAAGGATACGAAAAGTCTGCTGTTCGAATGTCTTGGGTATTTCCGATGGATTTTTGCGTCGAGCCTCTTGAAGTAGGGGGATCGCAAACGAAATTTAGATCGTAGCGAGATTTCGATGGGACAATCAGCTATATATACAGTTTGCCTCCAGGAGTAAAAAAGTCATATAATCCCCATCGGTCCCTTTCCCATCCCCCTCCAAGACGCAGGGATAGACAATGTGTTCTCAGTGCGAGAGTAACCAAAAGAAAAGATACTTTACACGCACACACACACACACATATATATAGGAAGAAAGTGGAAGAAAGAGAGAGAGAGAGAGGGAGAGAGAGAGAGAGAGAGAGAGAAAACGCGCCGATCGATCGGCGAAGGTCTCGTATCGTTTCTCTTCGCGACTCTCTTTCTCTCTCTCTCTCTCTCGCGGTGTATAAGGTCCGGCTGTAAAGAAGCGAGAGCGAGCCATAGAAGACGATGGGGTTTTTTTTTGTTTTTTTGATTGTCGAGGGGTGTAAGAGAATGAAGGAAGGAAGGAAAGAAAATAGGAAGATAACTGGTGCGAGTGAACGTGTCCTAGTAACGATGCACTTACACCATCGCTGCATATAAACTTAAGGGAGACACAGTCGAAACGTGAAATAGGGTAACTCGACCAACGCGACACGAAAACGTTTTTGTACTATCGCGAGTCTACGTACACGTCGTACATTCCTCGTTGCGCTCACGCTCATTTTCCTCTGGTTTCTTCCTCGTCCATCAATTTCTCGTTCCTCCTGTGTCTTTCTTCCTCTTGCTCCCTTGTAGCCCTTTCCTACCTTCTCTCTCTCTCTCTCTCTCTCTCTCTCTCTTCCTCTCTCTCTCTCTCTCTCTCTCTCTCTCTCTCTCTCTCTCTCTCTCTCTCTCTCTCTCTCTCTCTCTCTCTCTCTCTCTCTCTCTCTCTCTCTCTCTCTCTCTCTCCTCTCTCTCTTCTCTCTCTCTCTCTCTTTCTCTCCCTCTCTCTCTCTCGCTTCCTCTGTTTCTCTCTCTCTCTCCCTCTCATTCGTTCGATAACCGTGAACGCGCTTTAGGGCTTTTGTAAAAAGAGAAATCTTCGAATGGGGCGAGTGGAGATTGGGGACGACCTTCTCTCTCTCTCTCTCTCTCTCTCTCTCTCTCTCTCTCTCTCTCTCTCTTTTTCTGTCTCTCTTCTTCTTGATCTCTCGCTGCCTAGGTCGGTCGTCTCTCGGCAGACGACTCGTCGTGGTGTCTCGCAAAATCGTCTCCTGGTACTCTGTACTATTTATATATAGCCCCTAAAATATAGATACGTTGCTTGGGGGTAAGGTGTAAGCATATATATATAAGGTGAATTTCATAAGGTGTGTCACAAGCTTTATTTTAAGGTAGATGGGATCATTGCAAACAAAAGTTGCAAATATACATTGGGGATATTTTTAATAGTTAACGAGATATTAATGTTTAAAGTTGGTCCAATCAGAGCGCTCCGAGAAGCGTTGGAGCCGCCCACTCTCGACCTAACCGTAGAGATAGCACAGTGTAGGGCGTTACATTTGGGGTTGCAAAATTCAGAGCAGTCAATTTTATTTATTTATATTATTACACAGTCATTTTTTATTTCTCAAAGCATTGACTGCTCTGAATTTTGCTGACCGCGCCGAGAAGCGTTGGAGCTGCCCACTCTCCACCCTAGCAACCAATGCCCGAGAACTAAAAATGACTGCGTTATAATATAATAAATAAAATGAACTGCTCTGAATTTTGCAACCCCAAATGTAACGTCCTACTGTGCTATCTCTACGGCTAGGGCGGGAGTGGGCGTCTCCAACGCTTCTCGGCGCGCTCTGATTGGACTAAATTAAAAAATGTATATCTCGTAAACTATTATAAATATCCCCAATGTATATTTACAATTTTTGTTTGTAATGATCTCATCTACCTTAGAATAAAGTTTGTGACGCTTTATGAAATTCACCCTGTATATATATATATATTCTGTCTTTTTCAAAACACACTCATATATACAACATAAATATATATATAAGTATATATGTATAGGTGTGTATGTAATATACATTTACAACCCCTAATACCAGCACTTGTACCACCCTCTATCACCGATGTAGCAGTAGTAAAGCAGGACGGTAGCTGACACTCGACAAGATATACCACAAAAGATACTTGTATAACCTTCGGTATGGGCGTTTTGCGAAACGGAGAAATCTGCTTTTTGGTCCTTGGACGAAAAATAGAAAAATCCAAGATTTTGCAAACAATTGTTGACGCAAAGTTTTTCAATAAAAAAAAA